>OZ020526.1:18084970-18220446 GCA_963971425.1 Bryoerythrophyllum caledonicum | reverse complement strand
CGTTTGCAATAAAGGGAAGAGTGATGGAACCAAACTTTTGCAAGTGCGCAAAGTTACACATCAACTTGCAATATGTTTGAATGACATTAAAAAACATTGCGATCATAAATTTTTGAAGGCACTCAAACTTATGTCCATAATGGCGACAATTGCATAATGTTGCGGGGTGAAAGTCCACTAAGGTGGTATATTTTTAGTATCACAAATGGTTTTGGAAAGAGTCACGAACCTTCTTTTGCTGCATAGTGCGAATGTGGGATCGATCTTGGAATTCTATTGATGGAATGTGATAATTGCCTTGATTTAAAGTCTAAGAACCTCAAAATTGTTGAGTTTTGATTCACAATTTGGCCAATATAGGTATATCTTTCATCAGTATATACCTGTCACAAGTATATGACATTTGCCAAATATACTTATTTTGAGAGTTCTAAGAAGTGAAATACTTCAAAAAATTTAGGACACATTCACGCCATAATGTGTTCATATATTATAATTGAAAATTCTAGATCGGAAACTTATTTTCACTTTTATTGCTAAAAAATGAGATATTTCTTCAAGGCTCCTAAAATAGGATTCAATGTTGATTTTTTCTTTGATTTCTTATCCAATCAAATACATCATGCATAGATCCATCTTGAAACATAATTATTTCTAAAGAAAAACCTTTTTTTTTCCATTAAATTGGGCAAAATTAAGTTTTTTTGGCCAAAAAAATATATATTTGGGTATATTTTTTTTGCCCAAAAGTGAGTAACCCTAGCTGACTTCTACCCTGCGATCAAAGGATACGGATGCGCTATTAGAGCCGACACCAAAAAACTTATAAATTGACTCTATAGGAACTTCCAAAAATTCTTAGAATCCTTCGAGGGGATTCTTGGGCCTTTGGGATCAAAGATGATTTGAATTATAAAACACATAAAACAATAATAGCAAGTGAATCAATATTGCATGAGACAATATCATTTTGCAAAGTCAACTCAAAGGAGTAAATATTAATTCATAACAAATGAGATGAAGTAGTGACTTCTTAAATCTTATCTTTAGGTGATATGTAATGAATCTTCTTAAATCAATACCAAGGCACAATTCAATTTTGATACAATAAACAGCCTTATAGAAAGGACATTTTGATTCAGTGGTAATCTTGACGCTAATCTAAACCCTAATCCTAAACCCCAAACACTAAACTCTAAAACCCTAAACCCTAATCTTTAAATCATTAAACCTAAACAATAAACTATAAACCATAAACCCTAAAAACTAAACCCTTAAACCTAAACCCTAAATCCAAATCCATAAATCTAATTCTAGAATTGTCTAGTCTGAAACCCTAAACCCTGTAATTTACACTTCATACCATGGACTTGCAATCCTAAACCTTAAACCCTAAATGTCAAAATGTAATTTGAACCCTAAACCTAAATCTTTACTTTTATAATCTAGTCATAATCAATATCCTTAATATGGAAATAAATGATTGTAATCAAATACCCATAACCCAAATTGATAACCTTAAATTGATACATAATCTATACCTTAAATTTAAATTGATTCTTGCAGATTTAAATTGATACCCATAACCCCAATCGATAACCTTAAATTGATCATGTAAATAGAAACTTCCATTACATCGAGATATGAGGAGAAACTTATGTGGTTGTTAATTTTTTGGTCAATTTTGGAAGATGTTTTATTTAGAATAGCTCCTCCCCGCCAAACGTGATGTCATTCCCGCTCTTTTCTTAACGGCAACTTGTTCGACGTGGTCAATACACCCCAACCTCTTCTCTCTCTCTCTCTTTTTGCACCTTTCTAATACTCGGCAAGCCTTCGTGAATCTATATTGTCTCGAAGTATGCCTTGACATTTGAAAGACCTATTGCATTCAAAGTCAAATTTCTCGACAAGAAGTGGATACATTATTCTAGGTCAACGTAGTTGTGTTTGGAATTTCTAGAGATGCGGAGGTGTGTGGTAGTGAATGGTGGCTGCGGCCGTGACAAAGAGTAGGGTTTTCTCTTCCTTCTTCATTCAAGACGTTTTGGTGCACGCAATCGGACCATTTGTAAGTTACTTCTGTCTATACTTTATGGTGATTTACTTGGCATTTGGTTCGCACATTTGATACTATCATTTTCAATGTAATGAAAAAGTTGTAGGAAGGAGGTGATACTTCAGCGTCAACACAATCGCCTCCTAAGTACAGGTTTAGGGATTCATTTTTTTATTTGTACGTCAATATGACATATATGTTCTTGCAACTCTCAAAATGCGTAGTTTTTGTTGGTATGAGTGCTTCAGGTTTTGATTCAGTACTCTAGCTTGAAGCAATCATCAATTGTGCCCGATATGGTCGCCGTAAATTCCCGGACGTAGGATATGTTGTGCACATTCAGCTTGACTTGAGCTGAATGTGCATAGAACATGCTATGAATATTTTTATGAAATATATGCAGTGCACATTCAGCTTGGGCCGAGCTGAATATGCAGTGCCTATTCAGCTCGGATCGTGCTGAATATGCAGTGCACATTCAGTTCGGGTTGAGCTGAATATGCTGTACACATTCAGCTGGGGTCGAGGTGAATATGCAGTGCACATTCAACTTGGGCCGAGCTGAATATGCACTGCACATTCAGCTCGGGTCGTGCTGAATATGCAGTGCACATTCAGCTCGGGTCGTGCTGAATATGCAGTGCACATTCAGCTCGGGTCGAGGTGAATATGCTGTACACATTCAACTCGGGTCGAGGTGAATATGCAGTGCACATTCAGCTCGGGTCGTGCTGAATATGCAGTGTACATTCAACTCGGGTCGAGCTGAATATGCTGTACACATTCAGCTCGGGTCGAGGTGAATATGTAGTGCACATTCAGCTTGGGCCGAGGTGAATATGCAGTGCACATTCAGCTCGGGTCGTGCTGAATATGCAGTGCATATTCAGCTCGGGTCGTGCTGAATGTGCTTTATTTTCACCTAATCGTGGAGATAAACAATGATGCTATTTTTTTGTTCACTTTGATTGATAAGGGATGAGCCTTGGAGTAGAAGAAGAATAACGCCCGCCTTCGAATGAAGGCCGGCGTGAATGAAGTGTCTGTTCGTTCCACTTACTAAATCAATGCCCACTGGACAAGGAAAAGCAAGCTGGGACTACTCCCCTCTCTCGAGGGTAGACACTATGCAGCAATTTAGCCAAAGAACCACATACCAACCAATCCAATCATCACTAACAAAACAACTAGCCAACTAACCAACTACGAAACAAGCAAGCGGTCACAAATCTGAGAACTAATAGGTTAAGAAAATCAAGGTGGGGGAAGAATTTAAAGGGGGTCTTGTGTATCGGGGAGGGTTTGGTTGTTTTCAATTTTGCGTTTATGTAGAAGAATGGACATGGCATGTTGAATAGCAATGGTGTTAATGTTTTTAAAGGTGGTTTTAATTTTTTCAATAGGAATTTTGAAGACATTTTCAAGAGTATTCATAGAGGGGATAAAGGAGGTGGCTCGAGCGCCAGATGTTATTACAATGAGGGGGTCCACATTCCACCCGAGAGCAATGATGTCATCAATAAGTGGTTGGTATTTATCAATTTTTTTTGGATTGTTTCCGGGGAAAATCTATCGTTGCAATATGTGAATTCAATGAATTGAATGTTGTAATCTTGGTTGATGTTATCTAGTGGTGGGTCGTTATATGGTAAACCTTTAACACAAAGAATGTCCGGTTTGAGCCGAGCGTTGCAATGACATCTTTGGGTCATGCATGAGCATGGGAGTAGCCAAGGGGGGACCGTATTTTCTTGTGGATTATTATTAAAAGTGCCTGCGTTCAGTAGTATAAAACATCTTGATTTATTGTAGGAGGTGATTAGTTTTCGGACTTCCCATACTGCTTTATTATGTCTTTTAATAATTAGAGAGTGTATGTGGTGGTTTTGGCATTTGAGTAGAACATGAAGCCATGTGTCGGGGTCCATTGATGGGCATATGGGGCATGTTATGGATGGGAATCTTTCTATTCCAAAGAAGAGTTGTTTGCGAGCGTTTCCCATATACTGCCCAGTACGGAATTTGATGAGGCATGTTATTTGCGAGTCTGAGATGTTGGGATTTTTCCAAAAATTTGTAGAGAGTTCATTGTCTATATCGTTATTGTTAGTCCATTTTTCTATATTAGGAATATTTTCTGAAATTGTATCAAGGTTGTTGTAGAGGTCTTGTTTTTTGAGATATTTGCCCAAAAATCTAATTGGGCCTTTGTCAGGGGTATCTTCTTTGGAAGGCCATTCTTCTTTTTGAAAGTAGTATGGGGTAGCATGGGCATGTTCGTGTGGGTCTTTGGCATTTTTGTGTGTTTTTTCTCGACCTTCTTTAGCTAATTTGTCTGCTTGTTCGTTGCCATCAATGTTGGCATGGGCTCTCACTTTATGGAAGGTTGTGATTTGTGTACGGTTTTGTAGCATTTGGACCATTGATGTTAATATGATTTTGTCGGGGTGGCTATTATGAAGGGTAGGGTGTGTTATTTGAGTGTTTAGTAGGTAAAGTGCATTTATACAATCGGTGAATATATGTGCGGGTTCATTTTTGTATTTTGTTGTAATGATTTGTAGTGTTTTGTGAATGGCCATGAGTTCTGCTCTGAGGATATTTTGTAGTCCATGGAGTCTTTTGGCTAGTTTAATTTCCTTGTTAGAGTTGTATATGCCGTATCCAGCTTTTTCTCTGCGCCAAGAGCCCGGGCTAATTTGTTCGGGTGGTTTAAAGGAGCCATCAATGTAATAGCTGTGTGCGGGGTTAAATTTTGGTGTGGTATGAATTCGGTAGTTTAGAAGAGGGGGAGGTATGACGGAGTAGTTTACTGTATTGTTGATATAATTTAGTTTTGACCAGGTTTTACTTTTGTTTACGGAGGTTTGTGTGGGTGTTGGTGGGGCCAGTTTTGTGTATGGTCTCTGTATGTCTAGATTGTCTGTTATGGAGGTAAGTTCCGCAATTTGTTCGAGGGAGCCAAGGGTTTGGTTTTGATGATGGACGCATAGTATTTGTAATGTAGATGGCTCGATTCGGGGTTTTTTAAGTTCGGGTGGAATAGTGGGTTCTTCGTATGGTATTGTGTCTGCTTCAAATAATGTAATGATATGGGAATCTGGAAATGGGTTTGAGTGTGGGTTGTTGTTTTGGTACCAATTGTTGTTCGGTGTGATGATGATTGTATTTGTGTTATTTGGATCTTTTTTGGCGGCAAGTCGAGCCCAATGTATTGCTTGTTCCATATCTTTCTCGTTGTGGGGGTGAGCTATACCATTGCCAATCCATTTATAGTCGAAGGCCTTTCCTAGGGATCCGAATATTTTGTCTCTTTCATAAGGTGAGTAGAATTTTTTTAGTTTGGTAGAACATGTGACCGGGGAGGAAAAATAAGATTGTTCAATGTTAAAGGATGATATTAGTAAGTCTAGAATGGGAGTGGGTATTGTGTATTGTGCATTTTTTTGGGGGTCAGTTTTTGGTATTCGGTATTTATACCTTTGGTAGAGCCATATTAGTTCGGTTTCAAAGGGTTGGGTCGTTGGTTCGATGTTTGTGGGGGTTTTTAATTTTGTATTGTATTGATTCCATAACCATTGGAGTCTAGTGATGGGGATGGTGTGTAAGTGTCGGCCATTTTCTTCATATAGATGCGCTTGATCTTTATCTATTAGAATTGTGTTTGAGGATGTAAGGATATCTTTTTCAGGATTGCATTCTGTTGTGTAAATGTTTAAGAGTGGGATAATTATGGGTGGTGCTACAGATCTTGAGTCTGAAAGTTGTTCTTGTGGGTGGTGGGCTTGGATGATATCTGAGTAAGCTTTATTTTGGGTTTTTTGGTAGTATTGTTTTAATTTTTCGGTGTTATGTATGGAGGTATTGGTGTCATGTCTTGGAAATAGGTCTCTTTGGGGGAGCCATTTATTGTATGTGTTATCATTGTTTTGCCATTGGCATAGGTATTTTGTGTAGTTGTTTTGTATGTTATTTGTGTCTATGTGTTGGATATGTTTATGGTGTATGATGTTGTTAATGGGATATGTGGTAGGGTTTTTGAGGATGTGTGTTGGGGGGCGAGGATGGTTTGTATGTGTGGGGTTAGGGGGATTGATTGGTGTGGAGATATTTCTTGGGATGTTGCTGTTGTTGGGGGTGATGAATGGATCCTTAAGTATATGTGAGTATGGGTGTAAATTACAAGAAGTATGACATGTGGTGGGGCATGTTGGGTGGCAAAATAGTTGTTTAGCAACATTCAGGGCACTTTTTAATAGTTTGGTTGGGGTGAAGTGGTAGATTTTGAATTCTTCATAGTTCATGATGTGTGTGCCGTTAGGTAGAGTAATTTGGATTAGTTCAAAAATATTCTTTGAGAGGAGTTTTTGTAGGAGCCTTTGGGAGAGTTGGGCATTGAGTGTGTTGTGGTTTAGTGTTTCTTGTCGCCATAGTATTTCAAGTGTTGTAGGGTTAATGAGGAAGTTTGGGAGTGTGCTTTTAAGGTGGGCTTTGGCTATATGTTTCAATAAGAAGAATGTACGTGTTGTCGGAGATCTTATACAGTCGTTTTTTTTAATTCTGGGTATGTTTTCGGCTCCACCGTATTGGGCAAGGATGTAATGAGTTAATCCATTGTAAATTTTTCCAAGTCTACCTTTATCGTTTAAGGCATTTTGTAGTTGTTCACCTATACATCGGAGATATGCGTTTTTTAGGGAGAAAGCTTCAAGTCCAAATAGGTTATGTGGAAGTTGTGTTATTGCGTTTGACATACATTTTGGTAATCCACATATGATTTTTTGTATGGCGATTATTTTTTGATCAAGTTTTTTGATGGCTGGCATAGAGTATGGTACACCATAGAAACTGTATGCCACCCCTGGGCGTAGTACGGTATCAACCATTTTTATTTTTTGTTTCATGGTGGCCGGACATGTTGTTAGTTCTTTGCATTGTTTGATAAGCTTTGTGGTAGTAGTGTGAATTTGAATTTTCCATTTTAGTGAGGGAACAAGATTTGTACCTAGGTATATGTATGGTTCGTTTTGGTGTAGTATAGGGATTGGTTGGTTGCGGTAGTTGATGTTAGCGGTTTGCATTAGGGCTTTGAAAGTGGTAGGGTTCAATTTAGATTTGTTTGGGCATCCGGTAGCGGCACATTTTGGGACTCCCACATCCATGCCGGCCCATTTGCAATATCTATCAATTTTATTGAGTTGTATTTGGATTGATTTGATTTTGTTAGTTATGGTGGCTAGGTCATCCGCGTATGCGGCTGAGTTTATTGTAACTTGTGATGTGCCAAAAGTATATCCGTTATTGCCTCTTTCTAGCCATCTAAGTAGTGGTTCTAAAAATATAATGAATAGATATGGGCTGAGGGTGTCCCCTTGTATAGTTCCTCTTTGGATGGGTATAGGTTTTGTTCTTCCAAAGTGCTCCCCGGTGTAGCAAGTAGATGATTGAGAGTAGATGTTTCCAACAAGTGTAGTTGCCTCTTTTGGGTAACCAAGGTCCGTCATTGTTGCTAGAAGTCGAGCATGGTCAATTGAGCCAAAGGCATTTTTAAAGTCAACGTATAGTATGAATATATCTTGGTTTGTAAATTTTGCATCTTCTAGTGCGGCTATTAAAGTTTGTATTTGTCGAGCGGTACTTCTTTCTGCTCTAAATCCTTCTTGACTGTCATGTAAGATTTTGAATTTTTCACCGTATGAGGATAGTATAAAGGTGAGTGTGCTAGTAAAGAGTTTATATATTGTATTAGCTAGTGCAATTGGCCTATGGTTGGGTAGTATAGAGGGGTCCCTCTTTCTGTATAGTAAAATTGTTGCACTTGATTTCCATGAGGTCGGTATTTGTTTTTGTTTGTAGCAGTGAGAGAAGAATAGGGATAATAATTTATGGAATCTTGGAGGCATATTTTTGAGTGTTGAATTTGGTATGCGATCTGGGCCTGGGGCTTTGTTGTTCCCCAGATTTCGCAGGCATGTGTCGTATGTGGCTTTATTGAAGTATTTATGTAGTGGAGTTTCTGGTTCGCCGCGTTTGTCGAGGGTAAATCCATCCAGGTCATGCCATGGGTATTGGCGTAGTGCACATGTACATTCAGTTGGGTGTTGTGGTTGGTAGTTGCATGTTGGTACTGTTGGTCTATTGCTTTTTGTTTGTTGGTTAAATATTTCATTCGCAATGTCTTCGGGGTTAGTTAAAATATTGTTATATTGATCTGTGATACAATCCATCGGCGGGGTTTCATGGTTTTTAAAAATTCTTTTATTAATTTTCTTTGGGCTAGTTTCGTATAATTGTCTATATTTTGAGATGGCTTTTTTAATGTTATCTTTGGCATATTTTGAGATTATTTTTCGGGCTTGTTTGTTGGCATTTTTTGCAATTATTGCTATATCATTTATCCATGTCTCGTGGGGTAGACCCGGAGGTGGTGGGGTAGGGATTTGGGTGTATTGTAGAGTTAGTAGTTCATTGTATATGGGGTGGTTCCGCCATTGGGGGTTATTTTTTACAATTCTAATGGTTTTTCGTATAACATGGTATGTAGTTAGGTGTTGTTTCCAAATTTTAGAAAGTTTGCGGGGTAAGTATCCACCTTGTTGGGAAGTTCTGTTTGTCATTTGCGGTATTGGGTGGGCTCTGCAAGTTTGTTCAAGTGTGTCTGTTATTGCATTGATGAGTTTGTCTAGGGTGTGGCAAGCTTCTTGCCATTGTGTTTGTGAGAGTTGGTTGTTATTTTCGAGAGTGTTTATGAGGGAGTCTATTTGTATGGAGTTTTCTTCAAAGAACTTTGTGTTGAATTTTTCTACTTTGTCTTTTGGGATGGGGTTGAGTATCCGTATGGTATCATTTTTTAGGATTGTAGGTGTTCTATTAATTAGTGTCTTATTTGGAATGTGTAGTTGTATAGGTGAGTGGTCCGAGTTGAGAATAACATCCTTGTTTGTTGTAGCGGTGTATTGTGTATTGTTGTTTGTATTTATGTAGAATCCATCTATTAGGCTCCAGTCACTATAATTATAGCCACCTTGTCTAGAGAATTGTGTATCGGTACTGATGTAGACTAAGTTTAAGTTTTCTGTGAAGCGGCGCCATTGGTGATCAGTGGTTTGAGGGGGGGTGCTATAGTCTCCATTTTGGCGACCGATTAATGCTATATCTCTATTGAAGTCTCCACATAATAGGTATGTATGATTGGGGTAATTATTAATTTGAGAAGTAATATTATTTTGTATGTCTATTATAAATCTAGTATCTTCGGGATGCGATGGCATATACATGTGAAAGATTAACCATGGTTGTAGGGGGTGATTAGTAATTTTGATTATTTGAATGTAAGGTGATATGTGCATTGGTGTAGGAATTTTGTTGATGTTGCCCGGGAAGGCATATTTTTTGTGTATTAGTGTAAGGAGACCCCCGCGACCCGGTGTGTATGGTCTCCGTTGTTGAATACATCTTGTAAGTGCATGTGTATTGTTGAAAATGAGTTTATAGTTTTGAAATGCATTTTGGATATATTTTGTGGATTTTGTGGCGGATAGTTTTGTTTCTTGTATAACTATAATGGCTGGCGGTGTGTTTGTGTGTGTGACCAAAGTTTGTAAGCTAGGAAGGGCAGTGTTTAGGGAGGAGGCATTCCATGTGATTATATATGTGTTTTCTTGATTTGAGTTGTTGTTTTGGTTTTGTGGAAGAAGGTAAGGGCGTGGGGGAGATGGTTGGATATATTCTGGTATTTGGTCGAAACATTTCAGTGTTTCAATAATTAGATTGTTAGGGAGGTATGGAAATTTTTGTCTTATAGTATCTTGTGATGGTGGTGTCCGATAATTGTGTATAAAATCATGTAGTTCTTTATGTATTGATGTTTTGTGTTTTATAATATTTTGGTTATTTTCAATGAATGATATATAAGGGTGTGGGGTGTTAATATGTCTTTCTGGGGGATTTTGTAGGTTAGCAAGGGAATTTAGTAATGTATTAGTCCATTGAGTTATGTTTGGGTTTTGTGGGTTTAGTAGGAGGTTACATTTGTCTATGTGTGGGTGGATTGTAGTTACTATGGCGTATAGGATATGTGTTGAGGGGTGTTCGTTTTGTAGTTGTATGTATTGGATAAGGTGCGGATGTGTGTTGGTGTATAATTGGTGTAGGTTATGTGTGGGTTTTAGTATAGGTGCGAATGATTGGGCAATATGTATGTATTCCGGTTGGAGTTTTATTGTGTTTGGTATGAAGTATATTTTGGCATTTTTTTTGTGTTGTGTTGGGTGTCTTTTTAGTATGTTTGGCATAGGCCCTGGGTTAGTTTCTATATCTCCCCCGCATATTAGTAATATTTTATAATGTGGTGGTTTGTTATTATGTTCAACGGTTATGTGTTTTATAATGTGTTGGTATTCTGGGTGGAGCTTGGTGGTATTAGGTATAATGTATGGTTTTGCATTTTTTCTATGTATTGGGGGGTGTCTTTTAAATATGTTGGGCATTGGGCCGGGGTTTGTTTCAATGTCTCTTCTTAGTAGTAAGGGCGTACATGAGTAATATTTTAAATTATTATTATTATTATTTAACGGGCTGGTTTTTGGGTTTATATGTGTGGGTGTGTGCGGGTTTGTATTTGTGTATGTGTGTGTGGTTGTGTTTTTATGTGTGTAGGTTACTTTTTTTATGTAGTATTTTGAGGGGGTGTTTATTGGGGTGTAGATGCCAACATATATGTTGGTGTTTGTATCACTGTTTCTATTGGCATGTTTAGTAGGATATGGAGTGAGTGTTGTGAGCCTATAGTTGTATGTTTTTCTCCAGGAATTGTGGATAAGGAGTCGTTGTGATTTAGGAAAAAGTTTACGTGTTAAATGAAGGTGTTGATATTTTTTGATTTTAGGGTGGGTGGTAGGAAGTGATGTATATAGTGTATGTGAAGGTGCATGGTTTTGTAAGTATTGAGCAGTATGGCGGTATTTTTTGGTAGGGGTTTGGTGTGAGATATGTGTTGTTTTGGGTATAGGAGGTTGTGGTGGGTAAGTATGTTTGTGAGATGTGCATGTATTGTGTGTGTTTACCCGAGGGATGGGGTGTGTGCTTTGAGTATGTTTGTGGAAGTATAATGTGTTTTTTGGGAGAGTAAAGTTCCTCTTTGTAGATGGTAATTGTGCAATCTTTGGTATTGAGTGTGGTTTGTATGTGGTTTCCCGAAGGAGGTATGTGTTCCATATACACTTGTGTGGACAAAGTGTGTATGTATTGGTAGTAAAATTCAAAGGAAAATAAGAGGAAACAAGAAGCCCTAGAGTGTAGGGGAGTTTGTTGGTCCGTGACTTGTATCTATGTATGTGTGTGAAATGTGCATTTTTTTCAAGAATACTATAGAAGAAGAAGACTATGGGGAGGGAGGGGAAGGTTACTAAGTGTTGGTGGGGGAAGGAGGGAGAAGTATCTATGGGGTAGATTTCTAGCAGCGAGTTGTAAGGAATAGAGTAGATATTGTGGGGATAAGTGTATAGAAATGTGGGGGTGAGTGTATCAAAGAGGTAAGGTGGAGCTATTGAGGAGGGTCCGTAGTAGTGGGTTAGGAGGAGAGAGATTACAAGGGACATATGATGATGTAGAGGAAGTATATATGACTTGTGAGGCAAAGCTAGAGAGAGGGGTTGAAATGAGGGTATGACAATAGTCATAATGACAATTATGATGGTGATAGAGGGATATCTATGAGTAGGGGTGCTAGGTGGAGAGGAGGTCAAATTACCTATCCACCATAGAATTCCATGGTGGTGGAAATTTTTTCTGTGGTCCGTGGTCAATCCACGTTTGTCGGATCTCCCGGGGCGGGAAGCTTGGACCTCGAGATATCTTGCAATGCTAGTAATGTGGAGGCCATCAAACTCTCCACATTGGTGAATTTGGTGCGGAGCTCATTGGTGGCATTGTTGGTATACTCTCGGGTTTCCTTGATGATGTCTTCGCGAAGAGTAGAGAGCTCCTTGCGTAGTCTCTGGTTACCTGCTTCCATGATAGCCGCCATTTCCGACCTGGTGATGCCGGCAGGGGTGGGTGTGACCTGGATTGAGGCAACGGTGTTGACTAGGGCCTTGTTGATGTCGTTGAAGCCCCATTTCTCGACCAGGGAAGGGGTGGGGGGTGTAATGCCTTCAAGGCTTCTGCGGTGAGGTGCAATTTCTACGTGGTGACTACCTACTGTGAATGTTTTGTTTAGCAACTTCCTGTAGATAATGGGATTAATAAGTTGCACATTAGCACTGCCATTGTGCTTGCCCCCTTCCTGCTTGTGGAACCATATGGATATGACATTCTTCTCTTCAAACACCTTGTTGATGATGGCCGAAGTTTCCTCAACACCCATGAGGATGGGGAGTTGTGAGAGTGTGACCATGAGAGCATCCCTTTTTGCTCGATCAGCGGTAGAAAATCCACTCGAGCTAGTAGCCCTTGCAGGAATCACTTCTTGGTGTGTAGTGATTTGGTGGAGTTCGAATTTCTTGGCCTGTTGTGGGGTTGGGGCAACAATGAAGGCGTGTGTCTCTCCTAACACCTTCTGTACGTCTACTATTTCAAACTCCATCTTCCTAGCGAATCCGTTCACAACTATGTCCTGGTAAAGTGTGTGTGCCGCAATACCTTTGAGATTGTCACTCTTGATCCTTACTGATAAGTTCTTCCTTGCTACTGCGTGGAAGGTTTTACATACCTTCCCCATGGATGCTGGGCCTAGAGGGTCTATTTGTAATATGAAGTACCTGGTGCCTCTAAGTAGAGATATAGCATCTACCTCTGGCCTGAGGAGGTGGAGCTTAATTATCCCTGCCCATATGCCCATGCCATGCTTTTTGACCCCTTTGCATAGGACTGCAATGGGGTCCATTAAGCTAGTGCCAAGAGGGATCCCCATGTGCTCGAGTCTAGCAATCGTGAGCATCTTCACATCATCATGATACATGTTGTGTTGTGGCAATTCAAAGTGAATTGCTACGTGGAAGTCAAGGGAAAGACCAGTCACAGGGGGGGTGGGAATGTCAAATGGTACCTGTGTCAAGTTATAGTGTTGCCCTTCAATGTTGTCTTGCCGTATTGAGGGATACAATAGTTGTGGGATCCTCAGATAAGCCACGTCAACTCCAAAAGCTTCCACCGCTTCTTCCTTGGGCACTCCTCGTGTGATCATGTCTATGATACTTTCTCCACTAAATAGAGGTTCTTGCCCAGCATCAGTGGCAAGTTTCTCCATGGTGGAGAAGCCTAACCAAAAATGAAAAGAGGAGAGGTCAGGAGTAGAGACTTGTACTAGGGGGGGAAAATTACCTCTTGCTTTCTTTGATGGGGTTGGTACGACTTCGGTGGAAGGGGTTTTAGTTTGGGCTTCTGTAATCCTCTTGGAGCTCTCTGAGGTACTCTCCACCTCCATGTCTACTGCTTTGTGTGTCTGGGAGAGTAGTGTATGGGGGTCAGGGAGGTCACCAAAGGTTACTAAGGCTAGGGGGGGGTGCTGCTCGCCATTTGCGAGGGGGAGGTATTAGTGTACGCACCGCCACTTCGGTCTGTCTCCCTTGGGTGCTTGTGACTTGGTGAGGGGCGTTTGGATACCTGCCAAGTAGGGAGGCTCGACTCCAAGTCGGAGTCTGTGTCTTCTTCTTGGAGTAGGAGTAAGCGGGGAGGGTTTTTCTTCGGCTGTTTCCTCTGGTCTTGGTCAATGGGCTTGTCGCCTGCTCTCTGTGGAAGTCTTGCACTCGTCTTCTTCTTTGTGTTCGAGCGCTTCGGGAGTGGTTTGGGGGTTGGAGTCGTTCGTTGCAGAGGCGGCATGGGGACAGTCTGGGTTTTTGGGGCTGCTCTTCTTCTTGTCACTGGGGTGCGCCTTGTTTCAAAGCTCATGTGGCTGTTCCAGTGGTCAGGGTTCTGTGTCTGTGTTTTGTGTTTAACTACAGTTTTTGTAATGGGTTTGTGGTTGCAGTTCTTGCACGGGGGGCGTGGACGGGGATTGGTGTTGCCCCTGCAGTTGGTGCGCCACCGAGAGGGGCTCCGAGAGTGAGTTCGAAGGAGGCTCCTGGGGTGAGGTCGGGGTCTCGTATGTTGGTGGAGGGTCTGCAGGGCACGATGGCGGCAGCAGGGACTCCGGCGTTGTGTTCGAGGGAGGGGGCTCCTGGGGCGAGGTCGGGACCAGGGTTGCTGGTGGGGAGTCTGCGGGTTGCGATGATGGCCGCAGAGACTTCGGCTATGCGTTCGAGGGAGGGGGCTCCTGGGTTGAGGTCGGGGAAGGAGGCTCCTGGGGTGAGGTCGGGGTCTGGGACGTTGGTGGGGGGCCTGCAGGGCACTATGGCAGCAGCGGGGACTCCGGCGTTGTGTTTGAGGGAGGGGGTTCCTGGGGTGAGGTCGGGACCTGGGGTGCTAGTGGAGGGTCTGCGGGATATGAAGGTGGCCGCAGGGACTTCGGCGATGGTGGCCGCAGAGACTTCTCTGATGGTGGCTGCAAGGACTTCGGCGATGGTGGCCTTGGGGACTTCGGTGATGTGTTCAAGGGAGGGGGCTCCTAAGGGAAGGTCGGGACCTGGAGCCTTGGCAGTGGCACTGCGAGGTACAAGGACGTTGGTCGTGTCGGGTGGGGTGTCCGCTGTTGTGTCGGGTGGGGTGCCCGCTTCTGTGTCGGGTGAGGTGCCCGCTGCTGTTCCTACAGGGAGGGCTTACGGGGTGTGTTGAGGGGGAGCTCCGGGGATGGGGTTGGGACTCGATGTGTTGATGGAGGGTCTGAGGAACACGAAGGCGGCGGCTGGGTCGCTGGAAGTTCCTTCTGCTGGTTCAGGAGAGGCTCCG
This sequence comes from Bryoerythrophyllum caledonicum, assembly GCA_963971425.1. Taxonomy (NCBI): domain Eukaryota; kingdom Viridiplantae; phylum Streptophyta; class Bryopsida; order Pottiales; family Pottiaceae; genus Bryoerythrophyllum; species Bryoerythrophyllum caledonicum. The sequence continues at coordinate 18,205,562 of OZ020526.1, read as the reverse complement.
GGAGTGGGAACAGAGTTTGTTGTAGAGGCCGGAGTTTTGTTGTGCTCTCAAGCGGTGGCGGTGGCTGCTTGGGGGGGGGTTCTCAAGTGGCTGGTTAGTTTCGATTTGTGGGCTTCTGTTGATGTCCTCTGGTCTTCTGTTGGGATTTGTTGTCGGTTTGCGGTCTTCCTTATTGTCTGTTGGTTCTTGGGGCTTGCAGGGGGATCTGTAGCTGCTGTTCTTGGGGTGTGTTTGAGGTCGCCAGGGGTGAGTCCAATGCCAGCGTCCTTGTTTCCAAGGTCTATTGCTCGTACTTCTGCTGACTGCGCAAGAACTATCAAGTATTTTGTTAGTATTGCAACTAGTTTTTGGTGAGGAGGGACAAGGTTTCTGCACCGTGCAGGGAGTCCCTACTCTGGGTATTTTAGCACATGCATAGATAACATAGATACAAATGCGTATGATTCTGATATGCCTAGAAAATGTATGCACACAAATACTTCGGTTATGAGAGAGTTTAGGAGGGTAGGAATTTGGGTGTAGGTTAGAAAGAGCCTGATGATGCTGCGTATGGTGCAGGTCGCTGTTGTTTGTTGCTTGATATCCTTGACCGGCTCTCGGGTTGTGTCCTGAGCAGTTGGTGACTTGTGTTTGGTCTCTTGCGTTGAGTGTGTTCCCGTATCGCTCGAAGTGCTCGCTCCGCAGCCGAACCTGTTCAGCTTTGAATCCGGTTGATCTCTGAGTTTTCTTCGGTTTGTTGTGGTGGTGGCTCTTAGATTCTTCTTTGCGTTGTAATAATGTCGTTGATATAGCTTTTTTGATTCCAGCCTTGCAGAAGTGAGCTCGGGCGTTCCAGAGTTGACGACTCGTGTTTTGTTTTGTGTAGCGACGACTCGCGGTTTGCTGCTTGGAGATATTGGCTTCACCTGGTGCTTGTATCTGATAGAGGGGGAGACAACCATTCGCAGCTCGGGCGTGTGGATTAGTTACAGAAGTTAGATTGTTAGGATCCTGGTTCTTTTTGGTTTGTTTTTTTTCTGGGTTTAGGTTTATTTCTATGTGAGTTAGTGGCATAGATGCACAAAAGGTGAGCGACAGGTTTAGGTCTGAGCTTAGTTTTGTGTAGCTTAGGGATTAGGGTATTTGAGAGGTAATTATCAGTTCTAGGTCTAGTTATGGTTCTGCACCTACTATCAGTAATGTCATTTGAACAAGAATAAAAATGAAGGCGATCTATGGACTTATCTAATCTTTTGTAACAGCAAGCAAGATGAGGGTTAGAGGTACTTGTGATTGTTGTCGATGTTGCAGAGGCGCTGATCCGTGCCCGGGCTTCTGTCGTCTCCAGTCTGTCGGTTGTGCGATTCCCGGGCAGGCTGCAGTCGGGGGGTTTAGGTAAGCTGGACGCCTCCAACTCCTCCAGGCGAGATCAGGGTTGTGGGCCTCAACGGTGAAGCGAGTATTAGATCCGATTTGCAACACATTTTGGTCCCCAGCTCTCAGTATGACCCGAACCAGATCTTTGGTGCTCTCGGAGGCTCACAATCTAGATCTAAGCAGCTGGAACCCTTTCCAACACAAGCGCCCTCTCCTAAGCTTCACCGTTAACTCAAATCTCGCAGGTAAGTGGGTGTGCAGTGAGTCCAGCCATGCTCAAAGCCCTTACTTGCTTGATCTGAGACTAACTCCCCTAGCAGCCCACACCAGGAATTTCGGAGCTTCACTCAACACTCATCGCCATTTTCCAGCCTTGGAGTACTATTATACTTCGACAACCAATTACACTTTCGCCTTAATTTTGCAGTGCCGAGATGGAGACTTCAACCGGTGCCTCAATCGACGATGATTTTGATTTGTCAAGTGACAGTTCGTCTTTCTACGATCCAGTAGACGCTGATTTGATGGAATTCAAAGTTCTCCCAAGGCATTCTTGGGTTGGTAAGATAGTCGAAATGAAAAACCTGTCCAGTGTAACAATTGCCACTGGAATATTTTGTAACCTTCGCACCACAGCTATTCCTGGGACTGATGCTCCATTAGGTGATACGCACGTTGCCATTCAGGTTTCGGGGACATTAGATGAAGATGAAGCACCGGACGAATGGCGATACTGTGTTAAGATTTGGCCTCTTGGTCAAGTTTTCTATAATAGTATCAGTCTCTTGCATCACCAGCAGCGTAATACTTACAATTCTGTAATGGCAATGAGAACTCGGTCTCTTGGAGAGAGGACTCGCTCTTATGAAAGTTCATCTAGGATCCCTTCAACCATGGTTTCAACAAAATCATCAACTCTCCTCTCTGAGGAATCTATCAACTCTGTTGCTGGAAACCGCTCTTGCTCCAGGAGTTGTGTTCAACGCTTCCCACGATTGAAGATTAAGGTATTGGAGATGAGGATGTATTTTGGAACCTCCGTTCAATTTAGAAGGCATATGAAGCTAGATGTTCACGGACAGTTTCATGTGGACAATAACGGTAGAAATGTGGTAACCATTGAGGGCGTTGATGTGTGCGCAGCTGCCAAGCAGCACATCATGGGCGTCAGTGAAACTTCGTTCTATGCATATGCCAAGGCTGCAGCAGTTGATGTAGTCGCGCAACCCCATGATAATTCTGGGAAACGGAAACCTAGAAATCACAGTGGTCGCTACCGCAGCATTACGTGTCATCCTTAATAGGAATGCTGACGACATGCCCCACAAATCCCTCATCTTGCCTTCGGGTGAGACATCCGTGGCAAAAGTTCTTCCCGCAAATTTCAAGTGGAAAGATCAAATTCCTGCAATTGATGCCCATTTAGTTAATTGCGGGCTTTCCCAAATTTCCACTTCAGGGCTGAGTAAGATTAGGCGGGTCTATTTTTCCGATTACAATGCAAAACGACCTGGAGATAACTTTGCACGTTGTTCAACGTGTGATAAGTACCATTCCCATCGGAGGTTGCAGCAGCGTGGAACAGAAGCTGCGCTGTTGTGGCAGCAGAGGTTGAATCTCCATTTGGATTCAGCATGGGCTCATTGAGAGTTGTATTATTCCAACCGTTACGGCTCTCAAGAGTTGCCGGATGAATGTGTTACGATTATGCACGACAAGATGGATCACTCAAAGACTGGATCTCATGTTCTCTCTCACAAGACGAAACATTTGGATGGTCTAATGAAGTTGCCCATCTCTGTTACTGGAATGCTTGCACATGGTCATGGTGATGTTCGTTATTCTCATCATGGCTGGGACATTTACCCACATGATGTCAACTATATAGTGGGATCTTTTGCTAGATTGTTGCGAGATTTAGAACCTTCAAAGACATCGTCTCGACAATTATTTTAGGGTTCGGGGAGAACTGCATTGTTTCGAGCTGTTTTGCAAGGAGCTTCAGATACTTGTGCCCCATTCCTCCGCGTCGCACCTGAGTCTCTAGCTACAGCAAAACCTTTGCCGCCTATTTTGCATGTGCAAATGGACAATGCGGTGAGTAACAACAAAAATAGATATGTGTTTTGCTTTTGGTCTCTTCTTGTTCCAAGGGTATCTCCCGAGAGGTTTATGTTAATTTCATGCTTGTTGGCCACACTGATGATGACATTGATGTATTATTCAGTCGATGGAGTATGGCTTTGAAGAAGGAGAGTTTCCACACGATCCCTTTGCTTATAAGATCTGTGAGCCAAATAAACCACCTCCTAACAGGTGGCTTATCTTGAACACAAGACCCTAAGTGTGGGATGCAGCCCCTTGTTCAAACATCCTTCAACCATTCATACAAGCATGGTGACCCACGGTGTGTCACTTAAGAAGGTTCGTTAATGTTCAGTGTTGTGATGGCTAGATTCAGCCTTAAATTAAACCCAACCTTTAAACAAGCATAAGTTCCTCCTCAAAGCTCCGTTTTCAACGTTTTAAAGCTCTATTAGGTTCAATTCCACCTTGCGAACTTGATTAGCACCTTAACCACCAATTCCAGAATTAAGTGCGACCCTGACAGCAGTGGTCAGCAGACAGGCTTCTTCTTATTATCACTAAAGTTTAATTCTTCATTATCTTCGTGGTTATGACTCCGTTTTCTATGTTTGTTTTTTGTATTCTTATTAGTTTTTCTTGCTTAACACGATGGCAGCCTTCAATTAACCGGTTGACTCAGTCCTGGACCCACAGCCAACGACCAGCAGTGTACACTTAACATATGCGTTTACTCAAGATCATGCACACACATTCACGTGTGCACCACATACATTAACTCAAGTAATCTTATTTGAAACTCACACCGTGCATGAGCCTCTAGCTACGTTCACTTACTAGTGACGATCGAACGATTGTTGGGGTTGAACGTATAGCAAACCCTAGTCCTAGTAAAAATTTGGTAGCGCTTCCGCGTGATTCTTGTATTTTGAAAAATTAGGGTTCCTAGCATGCACAAGGAATCGTTCACTAGTCCGAGAGAGAGGAGAGGCTCCCTGTTTTAGTTCGGTTCACCCTCCGTCCTTAGCCTTCGAACTTCAGCTCCAGCTCGTGATCCTCGCCCTCTTGCTCTTCAGTTCGTGTGCTCCATGTCGTACCACGGATTTTTTTAAATTATTTAGTTAGGTAGTTTAGGGTGTTAAGGTTAACCAGAAGCTTAAGTTAAGGCATCAATCTAAACTAGGATTAGTTTCTAAGTAGAATTAGGGAGGAATGAATAAGGGGTTATTTTAAATCCTTACTAGGGATAAAAGAGACCTCGGACCTAAGCCTAGATCCAATCTTAAAAACTCACCCAAGCCTTGGGATAAAACCGGATCACCTCAACCAGAGGCAATCAGGCCCCAAGCTAGTAAAGGAACGGCGTAGCAAGGGCGGACGTCATGGTACCCTGCAACTTCCACCGAGGCGGACCCCAGGAGCGCGAGGGCGGACACCATGGAACCCCGAGGGCGGAGGATAGGAAAGGACAGGGCCCTGACAGGGCTTCAAGACGACACGGCTAAGGGAGGACTCGCAGGAAGCAGCAAGGCAGGATCCCTGGAGGGCGGACCTCGTGCGAGGAGCAGTTGCATAACAAAACTCCGGAGGACGGATCCCTAGAGGGCGGACCTCGACGAGGAGCAGTTGCATAACTGAACCTCGAGGGCGGATCTCGTGCACACAGCGAGCAGGTGGGAGGTGCCGCTGCACATCACCAACACGACGTGGGATCATCTGGGAAGCACCAGCAGGTAGAGGAGTCTCGAAGGGCGGAATCCTAAAGGGCGGAATCCCGGAGGGCGGATCCCTGGAGGGCGGACCTCGACGAGGAGCAGCTGCATAACTGAACCCCGAAGGACGGACCTTGTGCACAGAGCCAGCAGGTGGTGGAGTTGGAGGAAGAACGGGACCCCGGAGGGCGGACCGCGTGCACACAGCCCATACCAATGAGGAGCAGCTGCAGGATGGGACCCCGGAGGGCGGACCTCGTGCGCGTGCAGCCTATACAAACGAGGATCATCGAGGCGGAACCCCACAGGGCGGATCCCTGGAGGGCGGACCTCGACGAGGAGCAGCTGCATAACTGAACCCCGAAGGACGGACCTTGTGCATACAGCCAGCAAGTGGGAGGTGCCGCTACACATCACGACGTGGGATCACCTGGGGAGTACCAACAGGTGGAGGAGTCTCGAAGGGCGGAACCCTGGAAGGCGGACCTCGTGCGCACACAGCCCATACTGACGAGGAGCAGCTGCATTGAGCAAACGAGGATCATCGAGGCGGAACCCCGGAGGGCGGATCTCTGGAGAGCAGACCTCGTGCACACAGCCCATCCAACGAGGAGCAGCAATGCATTATCACGAAGGGTGGACCTCTTGAAGATAGCTGCACCAGCTAGGGCGGGACCTCGACACCCTTCGACAACTGAAAGGGCAGAGTGGAAAGCAATGGCAACCGGTTCCTCCTCACACATGGCCATTTGCCCGGCCATCCCCAAGGATCCCCTTGAGCTCACAGAGCTCAAGGCGGACCTCCTACGCATGGGTTGCCTCTCCCTACTTGAGTTTTGTTGGAGTTTTTGTGTTGATTCTACCATAGAGGAGATGCGGAGGAACCCACTACCCCAACCGAAGGGAGACAGCATCCGTGCTTGTCCCGATAGGTGGACCATGGGGAGGTGGCAGGAGGTTTATGGATTCCCACGACAAGGAGGAGGGTGGACCAGTTTGAGGAAGGAGGAGTACGCCAAAGGATATTTCAGCACCAAGGATGCCAAGAACGACTATTAGTTATAGGATTGCTCTGACCCTCGGGCTAAACGGGTCTTTGCATTCCTCGTGCCCATCCTACACCCCGAGAAGCCCTCCCGAATCACGGTCACCCTTGCCAATACCGTGTATGGAGCTTTCCTGGGGGAGAGGATGGTGAATTGGGCCATTATCGTGAGAGAGGTGGTGCTCAAGCTGGTAAAGGGCATCAACAACGCCAAGAGATCTTCCATCTGCCCCTTCTTGATCCATCTCTATCATCACTTCAAGGAGACCACCCCCGAGGAGGACATCGCGTATGGGACCCAGCTCATGTTGAAGAAGTTCAAAGGGACCGAGTCGGAGCCAGAGCCAGGCTCTGAGGGAGGAAGCAGTGCCTCGCCGTCGGAGGAGGAGGCGTTACCACCGCCCAAGCGCCAGAGGCAGAGGCAGGGAGGAGCTCTTGCCACCAGGACCCGTGCAGCCATCCGTGCTGCCGCCACTGGACCAGTACAACTTGGAGGTAAGACTTACCCAGCCTCTGAGTTGATCGAGGCCCTTCGAGTGTATGTGGATGACGTAGATAGGACTTTGGGGCATGTTAGTGGTTTGGTGGGCAACCCTCCACGGGAGGGATTGATTGCCGCGGTCAAGGAGAGAGTTGGAAGGGCGGGGGACCTTTACATCATGGAGCAGAGGGTCCACCGGCTCACCTTGGACGTGACGAAGATGAAGAGTCGAGCATTGGAGGCAGAGGGGACTTGTAGGGAGGCTCTCCTACAAGCCAATGCCTCGGCGACAGCTTTACAGCAGGTGGAGGACGCGTTGCACTTCCCAGCGGATGCGGTTGCAAAGGCCAAGATGTTTGATGCCAAGCTGGAGAGAGATGGCCACATCTCCAACAAACGGGTGAATGCTTTCATGGTAGAGCAGACCGTTAAGTTGGAGGAGGCTTATGCTAACATGAGGGTGTTGGTGGGCAACCTGACCCACATCCTCCCCAAGGTTGGGGAGGATCTTGACAGTTCGGGCAAGGATGCAGATTCGGGTGGACAAGGTTTGGGTGGCGAAGACAAGTCAAAAGAGGTGGTTGATCTTGATAGCCCAGACCTTCCACCACGAGCTCCAGTGGTGGGAGTTGCTGCATGCCTTCCCCTTCGGAGATCACCACTCAGGCACAAGGCGATTGGAAGGAGGACACAGGTGTCACGGGGGAGCCTTCATCCAAGGTTGGTCCCCACACCCTCCCTCTTGGAGACCCCGTTTGCGACGCGACATTCGTGGCGCCTTTGCCGGGTGTATCTCACCCGGGGAGGTCCACGAGTGAGAGCTCCGCTTACTTGCACCTTCCGGTATCCACGAAGGACAAGTCCGGACCCATTGGTGCGGAGAAGGTCTTCACCACGACTCCAAGCCCGGTACCTGCCTTCACGACCCGACCCGAGCTTCACTCGAGCACCACTTCCGTGTTACTCACTCCGGGTGGCCCGGAAACCTCTTTGACCTCGAGGGAGACCATCCCTCGTGCGTCCGTGTTCGGACCGGCTTCCTCGTTGTCCGTAGATTTGTTATTTCCCTTGGCAACTCTTGCGAAGGCCGCCTCCAAGTCGACCTCAAGCCGAGCTGCCAAGAAGCGGAAGAGGAAGGAAGAGAAGAGAAGACTTGAGGAATCAACCCGGCACTAGGGTCAGTATCTTAGTTTATAGGTCACTGTTCATTCGCGGACTAGGCCCCGGTTTGACTTTGGAGTTTGACTTGTTTTGCCTTGGGAGTTGTGTTTAGATGCCTTTTGACTTGGCGTTGAGTTGGTGGGTTGACGGTTGCGCCGTCAAGGGTAGTTAATGCCACCATGTTTAGTTAGATGGCATCTCTTGTTTTGGACGCTAGTTTGTGTTTGCTGCAGTATAAGTGAGGAGCCTCTTGGCCCCTCCCTTGACTGCTTGTTGTGTGTATTTACTTTCAGTTTGAATTCTAAACCTACACTCTCAAAAAACCTTCCACGGTTGAGAGCTCGGATTGCATACATGATTGTGAGTGCCATTTCAAGTAGTCCACTCCTCAAAGTCTGAACTAACCTTTGAAGTCATTGTTTCCTTGTTCCATCAAGTAGAGTTAGCCGGGTGGATGGGGATAACAGGTGAGATGATTAGGGGGTTAATTGGACGTGACTCTAACTCTGACTCGTGCAATTGTTTCCTTGTTCCATCAAGTAGAGTTAGTCCGGGTGGATGGGAATAACAGGTGAGATTGTGAGGGCTCAGGGAAGGACAAGGGGGGAGTGACCGGTGAGGGAGGAGTCTCGGTGCGCCTTGTGTGACCTATCGGTGGCGGATGTAGCCGATTGTGAGGGCGTAGTTAGATTCCTGCTACACTAACCTTTGATCGAATGGTTGAGTTGTAAGGAGCATTAACTTACCTTAAAACATTAAGTCTAGTTTCAGTCTTCTCCTTTGTGCGGATGTCTATTGGTAAGGACTGAACAAAAAACCATGTGTTAAGGACTGAATAGGACCTGGTTAGATCCTTTGTGCGGATGTCTATGCGGATATAACTAGGACCTACTCTAACAGCTCGGGTTACCTTGAGAGAAGGATGGGAAGCTAACTAACCCTCCTTTGTGCGGATGTCTATTGGAGGTGAGGAAGGAAAGACGTCGTTCACTAAAGGAAAGGAGTAGAGTCAATGGTCCCTTGTGCGGATGTCTATGCGGACCCTCTAGATGAAGCTCTTTTAGCCATTTCGAGGTAAAGGAAGGACTACTAATTCATATGGTAGGTAGGTAACACTACGTGGCCGCCACGAGAATTACCCAAGTCCTATAGGCCCATGGCCTAACCCCCCCCTAATAGGGGAATACAGTGAAACCACAACCATCCCAAGTTAGAAGTAGGAGTTGAGAGAAAAGGAGGAAGGAACGAGAGTTGTTACTTGTTTCGAACCCCAAAATCTCTACGAGTCCACGGAGCAATCATCCGTGGTGATATACCTCCCCTTCAGATGCTTAGGATCTCCGGATGTCCATAGTGTACATAGGTGTATAGTTGTTCCTCCACAAGGACTAAGTGGGTGTCCGCCGTGGGTGTCCGCCATGGGTTTCCGCCGTGGGTGTCCGCCGTGGGTGTCCGCCGTGGGTTTCTGCCCTGGGTGTCCGCCGTGGGTGTCCGCCGTGGGTGTCCGCCGTGGGTTTCCGCCGTGGATTTCCGCCCAAGGAGGAAAGCCCTTCCCTTTCGGTAAAGGGGGAGGGTGGTTGTAGATAAAACTAAACCATATGGCCTAACCTTTCTTTTCTTTCTTATTATGTATCTATTGTGGTATGTTTAGTGTTGTATAGCTTTAGGACTGTTGTTAGTCGTTGTAGTTCTCGATGATTCTCTGTGGGAACGAATACCTTAGGGTATCTTTGTGTTAAGATGTGAATACTCGCCAACACGTACTACGACACTCCAGCTCATGATCCTCGCCCTCTTGATCTTCGTATTCTAGTAATCTTGCTTTTTATCGTGTGCTCTAGCTCGTGATCCTCGCCCTCTTGCTCTTCGGTTCGTATGCTCCAACTCGTGATCCTCGCCCTCTTGCTCTTCGTGTTCTGGTGATCTTGCTCTTGGACCGTATGCTCCTGCTCGTGATCCTCGCCCTCTTGCTCTTCGGTTCATGTGCTCCAGCTCGTGATCCTCGCCCTCTTGCTCTTCGGTTCGTGTGTTCCAGCTCGTAATCCTCGCCTTCTTGTTCTTCAGATCGTGTGCTCCAGCTCGTGATCCTCGCCCTCTTGCTCTTCGTGTTCTGGTGATCTTGCTCTTGGTTCGTGTGCTCCAGCTCGTGATCCTCGCCTTCTTGCTCTTCAGATCGTGTGCTCCAGCTCGTGATCCTCGCCCTCTTGCTCTTCGTGTTCTGGTGATCTTGCTCTTGGTTCGTGTGCTCCAGCTCGTGATCCTCGCCCTCTTGCTCTTCGTGTTCTGGTGATCTTGCTTTTGATCGTGTGCTCCAGCTTGTGATCCTCGCCCTCTTGCTCTTCAGATCGTGTGCTCCAGCTCGTGATCCTTGCCCTCTTGCTCTTCAGATCGTGTGCTCCAGCTCGTGATCCTTGCCCTCTTGCTCTTCAGATCGTGTGCTCCAGCTCGTGATCCTCGCCCTCTTGCTCTTCGGTTCTGCTCTAACCTAATTCACCTCCTCCAGTGGCCGGGGCTTCCGGCTCTCCTTCTTTGCTCTTCGTGTTCTGCTCTAACTTGATTCACCTCCTCCAGTGGCCGGGGCTTTCGGCTCTCCTTCTCTGCTCTACTAGACTCTCCCTTCTGTTCTCTCTCTCCCTACATTCCTTGCACACTAGTCGAATGAACCTCTCCAGGGGGTAACCTCCCAAGCCTTTGCTCTCCTTGCGTTCCCAAGGATGTTCCCCGCCGCCTTTTTCTCCTTCCATTAATGACTTCCCTCTTAAAACAACTATTAACCTATGACACTTATCTCCGTGCCACCCTTGCATTAACAAAAGTGGGTGTCCCACTAACCAAGGAATATCTAAATCTCCTACTTTAATTTCATGCCACATGGGGTGCGCATGATCTCCAATAAGTGAGCTATTAAGCTAATTCCAAGGATGCTAAATCAATTAATCTACCTAGATTGAATTCCCCTTGCTTGGGGTAATTCCTAATTTTACTTAGCGATTGACGAGGGGTTTGCCCAAGCCTTTTGGACCTTTTCAACTACTTTATTAAGGGCTTTTTAAGCCTCCTTCTTTTTTCCTTCCCCTCACCATCATTTCTCTTCTTCTCCTAATTTTTTCTTTCGTGATTTCCTCATCGTGACCAATTGCGGTCCATGACTCGGTAGGAGGTAAATTCTTCTCCACCACTTCTATTTCTACTTCTTTTCTATTGTTTTGTTTTTTCTACCTTTTCTCATTTTTTTTCCACTCTCTTTATTTTTTTGATTAACTTCATAAAATTCTTGGTTGCCACAATGTGGCTCCTAATTAAAGAATTAGCGCATGGAAAGGCTATTTAGCCATCTTGATCAAAAACCATGAACTAACCAATGGGATAACCCATTCCCACTACTTTGTTAACCTTAATGGACACAATGCGTGGTCCATTCGTCACCATGAGCCGTTTTTGCGGCTCACAAGATCATTTATGGAAAACAAAAGTGTGCCAACAATCCCCCACTTGATTGAAGAAGTCCCGGACTTCAAGTCCTTTATTAGTGAAGGTATTGCAGGTGGAGACGAAGTTGCAGGGCCACACGAAGGCTCACCAATTCAAATTCTTTGTTGACTCCAATGGATGTCCCATGATGAAATACAAGATTCTTTGTCATCAAGATGATTGGCTTCCAAGAGAAGGGGGTGGGATCAAATTGTGGAAGGAGGATTCAAATGGGAGGTCTTTGTGGCCACGTTGAGAACCACCTTCATTGCAGCCACATGCAATGCGCAATCTTCCTGAAGTGATTAAAGGTCTTTCTGGATTCATTTTATATTGGGAGCATCAAGCACATGAGGATCGTACAAGTGAATATGGAAGGCGATATGAGCCTTTGAGCTACTATTGGCGGGCAGTTAGAGACTCACTTAGTCAACCAATGGACTTGTCCACCTCTCTACAGGATGGTTTTCGGCCTTCTAGTCGTATTGGTCAGACAATCGAGGACCAATTCACTAGTGTGGGTGCTGTTCGTGAGGATCATGATGAGGATGACCACTTTGTTGGAGAGAGTCGAGATAGGCCAGTCCTTTCTTTTTGGATTAATTGAGACGTTTACTCAGGCTATTTTGTTGCATTAAGACCCTGTGATGGAGATGAACGTCCTGTTTGGATTGCACAAGCGCTCTCGGACCCTAATTCGGATCTAGAAAGGCCTAACTCTATCAAAATACAGTACTTCCGCCCCACTTCGCGCGATGCAAATGTCCAAAGATGCTATGATGGATGGGCCTCTTCCAACGGTCTACAATGGACAATTGATGACGAGCAACTTCTGCAATGGGAGGACACCGGATCTCTGTTGACTGCATGAAAGCCTCGAAGTAGGAGTGAATTTCCTGTTGTGAAGATACCTAGAAATCAAGTTCAAATCATTCAAGATAGTTTGATCAGAGATGCCGAGCCGTCTTCTTCGCAATGATTTTTTAGTACAAAGATGTTATTCTTATACTAGTATCCAAGAATGTGTGCATAAGATCGAAGTATGTTGGCGTGATTTAAGCTCGAATCGAGCTGAAAGTGTACACCCAATCCTTGTGGAGATTAATACATTTCAGAGTTTTGATATTTTGTTATTTGCTATGCTGAATGGTTTATCGCATAGGAATTTCTTGGGCACATTCAGCTCGACTCGAGCTAAATGTAAATGGCTTTCTTCTTGGAGAGAAGTGAATTCTGAGCTTGATGATTTGCCCTTTGATATTTGCTATTCTAAATGTTTTATCGCATAGAAATTGTTGGGGCACATTCAGCTCGACTCGAGCTGATAGTGTGTTTTGATTTGAGAAATGCATTTTTGTGCCTTGACAATTGATCTTTCGTTTTTGAATGATATTTGGAGTTGTAAGTATTGCTTGTTTTCAGCTTGACTGAAGCTAAAAATGTACTTCAATTTCTTTCAAGCCTGATTTTACATTGAAAATAATTCCGCACCTCCCATTTTAGTGGACACCAAACTCGAAGATAGTATTCAAAGGGTACTATGCAAATCACTAAGCATTTGCATATTTAGGTTTGCTCAAGCTTTTCGTATTATTTTGGAAGGCTTCTAATCTCCCAATATAATGAATATGGTGTTAGAGATGTATGGACAGATTAGAGGAGAACATCAAGTTGATCCTTGATGCCTTGAAGATTGAGCAAGTAGGCCGCGCACCTCCTCCAACTGTGTCGCCAAGAGCCGGAGCTACGAGTTGTTCATCAGAGAACGTGGACAAGGAATCCGGAAGTGACAGCGGGGGTGACAAAACGAAGGTAGATGAAGTTAGTCATGAGTCATTGAACGTATGACTAAAGCTAGTTATGTACTTAACATTTCAAACTAGAAGTAGTCAAAGAGTTCCTTGTTCACTGTGTTTAGTTGCCATGACTGACGGTTGTTGTTTTCAATTTTCAGGAGGGGGAACAGGAGCCTGAGGGACTAGAGGACGTGCAAATGGAAGAAGACAACAAAGTGGAGAAAGTACCGAATGAAACTACCTTGTTGCTATTGCTACAGGAGCCTCGTCCACCCAGTGCCGAGAGGACGAGGCTTATGGATTTTATGACTGAAGTTAGTCACCTGTTTTACATTGCTGACTAGAATTAGTCAGAAATTCCCCCTTTACCCTACGTGCCTTCATTACTGACTGTAGTAGTTGATTTTGGGGTAAACAGGAGTCTAAAGAATGCGACGATGTGCAGATGATAGAAGTCAGCAAAGGCAAGGAAGTCAAGGCGGACACCACCTTGCCATCGTCACCGAAGCATCGTCCAGCTGGTGAGAAGAGGAAGAGGATTACCGAGGTACAGAAGCTCGAAATCAGCGGGGGTGAGCCAAAAATAGCCCGGACAGAGAAGGGTACCGTCGGCGTTTACAAGAGGAGAGAGAAGGGGTCCCTTGATTTGCAGGAGCAAGTGAGGACAGAGAAGGGATCCCCCGTTGCTGAGGAGAAGAAGACACGGGGAAAGGATGGCAAACAGAAGAAATCAAGGAACCGTGTTGTCGTGGCAAAAGATAGCAAGGAAGTCAAAGTAGGGGCTTAGGTGGACAAGAGCACATCAAAGGTAAGGAAAGCCGTCGCACTACCCACTTGGTTCTTTTCTAAACTGCATGATTAGTTTTCGTGGGAGTCCTTATTCCATTATTTTCAAGTGATTGTGGAATTGCAGACGAGTAGACAAAAGAATGAAGCCTCAGCACATTCGGAATTTAGCAAAGGGGACGTTGTGGAAATCATGGGTGTTGCAGACGGTGAAGAAGAACAGGTGGTTGGTATTGGGAAGGTGATTAACTGCGAGGGGGCCAGATTGCATGGAGCCACAATTCCAGAAGGATGTGTCTCCGTGGAGGTGCAGAAGAGCAACAACGATGACTACATTCTCTACTTCAGCGTAGAGTTAGACGACCCTCCCATCACGAAGATGGGACAGGCAGTAAATAGCTTTATATTGTGGCCCACACAATTCTTAAAGCATCCATTGTAATCATCAATGTCTATTAGCGGACTATACTTAGTCACTTATGCTCATGAACGTTTTGATTCTCATGATTATATATAGTCATTTGCTGTAGTCACATTTTTGAAAGCAACGACTATTCATAGTCAGATTATGAGCATTTTTGACCGAAAATAAAGCTTTTTTTCAGTCATATCATTGGGCGGATACTTAAATGTATGTGAACTTCTAACTACAATTAGTCATACAATGCAGTAAGGTATATGGGAATGATAGCTAACCGGGACCAGAAACCGCAGTAGAATGTATTAAGTTGATGACTATTCCTAATCGAGTTTCTTAATTAAAATCCGCGGAGAATCAGTTGGGAACCAGCCGCTTGTTGTTACATGTGACTAAATCCAGTCATCCAAGACTAGAATACACAGTCATGACATCTCAAACACAAACTAGCGGATGTGAATGACTGACGAACCTTCACCAATATCTAAACCGAAAGAATGACTAATTCTAGTCATCACAACCATTCCATCCAACTACTGGTAGTCATATTATGACATCATTAAATTCCAGCATTTTAGTCATGTACTTGACAAAGCTGACTTGATGTAGTCACATGGTTCTGACTATCCTTAGTCGTATACATGTATACATATATGACTATTAATAGTGATGGAGTTGAATACGCTGACTAAATATACGTAGATTGTTTTTACTAGTCTTAGTCACATACATATGATTAACAACATTTACATTTATCGGACTGCCCAGAACGGAGGTCCCAAAAATCTTTTCGGAACGCGCCTGTGGGAACGCGTGCTCGCAGATCTGACTACAGAATCTGACTTGTCCGTTATGACTAGCTTGATGACTAAAATTGGTAGTAGTCATCACCCACTCATATGACATTTGGTAGTCATAAAACCCAGTCATATTTCCACTGTTTTCCTAGTAGTGGTAGCCCATTATTACAAGTTGCTGAAGAAAATAAGTGACACCACTTGAACATTAAAACCACTTTGTTTGTGTCCAGCCATCAACATGTCTAAGTATAAATAAACTTATTTGCTAAAGGAAAGATTTTACTTATCTTTTGTACCATCAGAAATTAATCTTCTACGGAATCACATGTTTAGAAGGTCGAGGGTGAAGTCAGCTCATAGAGAAATAACCAGACCTTAATCCAAACCTAGGCCATATTAGGGTTTTGTTTATGTATTTAGTTTATGTTACATGTAAGAAATCTGGTGTTGTTAGGCTGGATTTTCACCGTTTAGGCCACACACAAGTGCATTCCAAAATTTTACCACCTTAGATGCCCATAACCAAATTAGGGTTGGATAGATTTTCCTACATCTAGATCAGTTCTACTAGAACGTGACCCGATCTACACGATCCAAGCATCAATTACATCTAAAACAACACCCTAACCATGAGATTTAACTTCTAGACATTCGGCCATGGCAGAAAGTGGCACAACACACTTAGGGTTTTAACAAAAGAGTTGAATTGCTTCACCAAACCTTTACAAAGCACTCAGCCTCTACTTCCTAATCCTAGCATCAAGATAACCACGACTATCTTCATTCTAGCCACAATACTTCTCCCACACACCAAGGAACTCTACAATACAAAAAGAGAGTGACAGAGAGAGAGAGTGTCCGCCCTCATCACCCTCCAAAACCCTAACTTTCCTCATCCAGTGAAGTGGATCAAAATTGGTTGAATCAAATTTCCATCCATCATATCAATTTCATCCATTTTTAGCCCTGATTTCATCCAACAGCAGTTCTCATTAGCTTCTACCGGATTTTAAAAAACTACCATACTCCCCTACAATTATCATCGCACTAATTCTCCAATTAAACTTATTCCATATGGTGTTTCAACTACATAATAATATAGACATCAAAACTTGTAGTTACATTAAACTTTATACATACGTGTAACAACACTCAATAACAACAATGAATGCACACAACCAAACAAAAACTCAATGCATTTAGACACAAGTGAATTATAAACATTAGTTCCTAAATTCATAATAGTCCCTCGGAGGACACTTAAAGGTTTGGGCAGGTTCCTACGATGTCAATTTACATTGTCCTCTGGAATTTTTTATGATAGATGGACATTACTAAAAGCTTTGTGTATGTACAATTTTCACCTCAATCCGACAATCCATGAAAAAGTTATGCCAACTTAAAGGAAAATGTCCCAAAAGCGGGCACATTAGGCAACTCCAATAACTTTTGCTAGAACACTATCAAATGTGAAAATTTCAATACTAGCAAGTAATATATTTCCTATAATATTGGAAATAAAAATTGTCTTTAGTAAAAACAAGCATATTAACCCTAGTCAAACATTTTATCATGTTGTCACACATTGTCGGACAAGGTACCAAAAAACCTTCTTCATTTCCACATAAAATTTAGAGATCTTCATAATTTTTAACGTTCTTTTAGTTTCGTACTACAAGATGTGGTGTAAACCTTCTTATTGACCATTTGGATTATCATTCTAAAATATATTTAGTTTACAAACAAATAAAACGTGAACTAGCAATTTTCGAACGTCCACTCCTTGCACAATTGTTTTGGACATGCTACATCCATTCTCTACCTCTAAACATTGGTGTCCAAGGAACTAATATCATGCTTAACATGAAGGTTCAAAAAAGTTTGTGGTCATATGATTTCAATGGTAAAAAGTAATGAAAAGTTGATGCAATGAACCTTTTGCCATTGCGCCGTTAGTAGAAGAAACATCCAAACAAATGTAACTCCTCCGCACTTGGGCTTCTCTTACGCCAATACAAGGAAAAGCCATTATCACGACGATACGAATTGTTGATCACCCATTCCGTGTGTAGATACATGACAATCTCCTCCACCACCCGCAAATATGGCTTCTCAAGATCCCTTAAGGTGACTCCTCTTGAAGCCTCCACATCACTCAAGGCAACCGAGCAACTGGTTTTGACACTAATATACTCTAATAAGGGCAGGGCTTTGACATTTGGTAGCCTTGCCAATTGGTGCCCAACCAACTCTTCAAGCGTCAACTTTATCAAGTGGGGGCACTCCATCCAATCCATATTCGTCATGTTTCGGCAACTCCGGAAAGTATACTCGAGCAAGGAGGTACACCTCCTCACGTCCGGACCATGCACTAGCGATTCTAGATACATCAACGTCACATCTTTCAATGCATCAAAAATGCCACCACTCTTGACTATGCCATCACTCCCACTCAAGGTCACCGTCTGCAAGCTTTTCATATACTTGATCGTCAAAGCACGCAGACTCTCTAGCCCCGCGAGGTTCAACTCTCTCACGCCAGGGCATGCAATAAGGATCAACACCTCTACATTCCGAAACTCTTGCATCTTCTTGCTCGCCAACAAGCTTGCGCTTGCCAGGCTTTCATCACAAATCCATAGCCTCACTATGTCCGATGCCACATGATCCCCATTGGAAGTGGATCCCTGTGATTTACGCACACAAAATGCATTCTTCAACCATTTTAGCCCATGGTTTTTCATGTGCCACGCAGCAAAACTGAAATAAATTTCATGCATATCAATATCTTGAAGACCATAACTATCCCATTTCAATGAGATCATGCCAGACCTTTCCAAATCCTGCAACTGCAACACATAGTCCATCACATCAGAAGCCATATACTACTCAAACATCATAAGTTCCACCCTCAAGCTCATCCGAGTATTATAAGTCAACAACGTAATTTCACTTTACAAGGACCATCATGGAAGCTTGCCAAAAACCATCAAAAGGTACTTACTCGTCTCTCCATATCTGCCTTCGTCTCCTCATGCAAATTACAAAGAGTAGCCATTATTGAGCCGGCAAACACAACATAATCTCGTCGAAAAATTAAGATATCAAGAAACAGAAGCTGCTCGCTTGATGGTAATGAATGAAACTGCAACCCAAAAATCCCTCCCAAACCATGTGGCAATTTCCATACATCACACAACGGATCCTTCTTCTCTTCCAAGTAACCCATCCACCGCAACATGTCACCGTTGCTAAAATACCGCCGAAAGATGTCGCCTAGCGCCAACAATGCCATAGGATGATAACTGTTTTTCCATGTCCTGTACACTTGGCCCTCGGATAGGAGCCCAACTTCATCTGTGCCAATGAAACTTGCTTCTCCACTTTGATCCGGATCGTGATACATGCATTGCTCAATGCACAGCCCAACAATTCTTCGCTCTTTAGCACTCAACCTAGAGATGGACATTGATGGAGCAGCACTCCTCAAAAACAATTCTCCAGCTTCCGGCGCACTCAACCTTGGCATTGCCACACAAAATGGCATGTCATGCACCAAGTCCCATATATTCTGTTTGCTCCGTGATGTGATCACAATTTTGCTCTCCGGATGGAAGCCAACTTCCAAGTAATCATGAGCTTCGTTCCACGACCTGTTCTCGTTCGTGGCATTGTCAATGGCTAGAAACACAGGCTCCCGCTTCATGCGCCTCCGCATTTCCGTCAACCCCTGCCAAACACCATTTCCCTACCACCACTCACCTACCACCTCTAACATCTTGCACACAAAACCACAGCTCGCAACAAATACCATCTGAATATTGAGCTTCTACAAAAGCACATCGTTATCACCTACTATTCAAGCATTTGACGGAACCAAATCATGTCAAACGGCAATGCTCAACTCAAATTACCTCATCTACATCAGTGATTCTATCCACCGCCTCCTTGTCAAGACCACACAACCTCTCCAACATCCGCTTCACCCGCTTCAATCTCAACGTCGCATGCAAGTCCTCATCCCAACCCTTGCCCATTCTTTGACCCTCGCCCAAGTCCACATGGCAAACTCTGCCCATATACTCTCTGCAAAACCTATCACACAAGGCCTTGGACACAGTTGTTTTCCCTCCACCGCTTGTTCCATACAAGCCTAGAAATGATGGGCCTCCGCTCGTGCCTCTCACAAATCGATCACACAGGGTCTACATGCCACAATGAAAATCCACGGGTTTACACGCAACCGGGGTCAAACACCTCAACTCATCCCACATGTCCACCGCACAACTTCCCTCACACCAATCATCTCCGACAAACTTTTCAATGCCACCAGACTCATTACCACTGTACATACTTAATGGACATGCCTAGGCCTCCAACAACATTGTCTCCACCACTAGTGGTAATCTACCACGCTGCCTCATCAAACATGCACATCATGCGTACGTTCCACGCTTCATCCGCAGTGGGGTCATCATGATAGTTGTGCTCAATATTCCAGCACCCTCGTTGCTTCAACTCTCCAACCAACTCAGCATCCACCTAGAATACAAGCAATCACACCAAGAATCCCATCCTTCACAATACAAAACAAACCAAAATGGGCCCCAGCACCAACCTCGCAAACTCGACTGTAACCAACCATCTTCCGAGAACTGTCGTACAGCAAGTCTGGAGGCGACAACCTGAAAATCCTCTGCACGATATCGTTCCTGTAAGCCACCTCCGAGGGTCCCTTCTCACCAAACACCATGCCATTTGCCTTCCGCAGCGCTCGAACAGCACCACTCCATTCTGCCACGTTGATCCTCGGGTCATCATCGGCGAGTTGTCTCCACTTCGGCATCCAACGATCCTCGATGGCCCTGTCACCCAGATCCTTCACCGACAACTTGTAGAAAAGTGGGAGCATGTTCATCCGTGGGTTTTCCGCTTGTCGTGCATCGTGAAACTCAGCAAGCTCTATCATGGGCCACTTCGAACATAAGAACTCCTCCGACAATACCATCACAGCAACATCACAATGTCGGGCTGCATCCTTGATGAGAGGCACGAAATCCTTGCCCTTGGGCAGACTGTGCTGTCTTTGGTCGAAGAATGGGCACAGGAACCCTCGTCTTTCCAGATCTAGACACAGCTGCTCCGCAAAATCCTTCTATGCTCCAGAGTGGCTGATGAAAATCTTATGCTCCACCCCGTCAGCCTGCAATGAACTGCAACATGTTGCGGAGGAATCAGTGGAAGGAGAGATTGGGATGAGATTGCACAGAGCCCCCTGACAAAAAGGAAAAGACTGAACGTGTCTCATGCGGCGTGAGTCACTAGCTAACAATGCCGTAGCTGTTGCACACGTCTTCCTCGTCAACGTACACATGATGTGAGACGTGCAAATTTGACCTTCAGCAATCGTGTCTGGTCATCAGTAGCTGTGATAACTGAGCGGTGCTCGGTTCAAAGATGCGGGATGTACCTGAGGCGCTGCACATTCTGTCTGCGGCCGCAGCGATCCAAAATTCCAGTGCCCCCTGCTGTTTCTCTGGGGTGACCTGACGAAGAAGGCATCTGGGATTCCTGCTAATGTGTTGTTTCAGAGCAGAGCCACATGCACATTCATCATTTGGAGAGAGAGTTAGACGGCCCCTCCATATCATGAAGGATGGGTCCTATTTCTGGGCTATCAAAGCCTACGTCCATAACCTACCTGCAAAGAGTGCTTGCATAAAATACTCTGTTTCACAGGGAAAAACGATCCACGTACTGTGGAACCTACTTCACACTGGAGCTCACCTCGCCCGAACGCTGGAATTGATGAACCCCACGAGCAACAGTGGCACCAGAACCACCCCCAGTGTCAATATTCTTGCTCCGCTCCTCATCCCTGCCATCTATACCTCCAATGACACATGACATGTGCTTTAATATGACATGATATATAGAACCACCACTTATCAATCATGGAATCCGAAATTTACAAACTTCCGCATATCAGCTAGTTTCTCGATTGACTCATCAATTCACATAGTCAACAGTGCACCTTACTGCACACAATCACCTGCACACTTTGAGAAGAAACATGATCTAGATTGCCATTCAAAGACTAAATGAAGTCAAGGGAAGTAGTACTTTACCGAGTAGAGAGCGTCTTCGCTTGTGAGGTCGCCCTGCTGCATGGCCAGCTGGGATAGTATCCAAAAAGCTCAAAGACTCCACAATCGCCTACAACGACATTCAGATGTTAGCGCTAACCATATTGGCCAGCAGTTCGTCACAGAGAGTCATATTGCCCCTGCTTAGGGCGAAAGTCTAACCTGCGCATCGTCTTGGGTCAAGTCACCAGCAGGTCCACGTGAACCTCCTTCCATGCGTGTTCGCTCAAAAGCTTCTTCCCCATCCATTTCCTCCATTGGCAACTCTTGGGTGCTCAAACTTGACAAATAACATGCAAATCTGGGTTCTGTTAGTCAAAAACACTGTTGTAATGAGAGACGATCAAGAAGCATCATCACCCCTGCTTTTGCCATACGTGAAGCTGGCATGAACCTCATCTGGTCCGAATGGACAACCATCACCTGCGCCCGAGATGATGCTGGGTCGGTCGGTATACATGGAGACTACAAGCATCTATGACAGTAGCTTATTGCTCTGAAATTGCCAGGCGAACGAGGAACTTCCAAGCTCACTGTTAAGTGTCGATATTGACACTCAATTAACAGGAGGGCCCACAGCGATGTCAACAGCCCAAGAGACCGCCCGAGCATGGGTTCTAGAATGGCAGTGTCATCTTACAACTACCCAGAAAACAAAAACCTGGAAAGAAGTAACAGATGATGCTAGGTCGGTCGGTATACTTGGAGAATACAAGCATCTGTGACAGTAGCTTATTGCTCTGAAATTGCCAGGCGAACGAGGAAATTCCAAGCTGTTAAAGCCTCGTCAGAGCCTTTTATAGATCCATCCTCACACGAGCAGAAGGAACAAAACCCTTAGCCTCTTCCTTTGAGCACCCGTGTTCCATACTTCATACATTATGACTCATGACTTATTGAACTTACTCGCTGAATATGACTTCTAAAACAATATCAATTAGTCCTATCATTCAACAATTGTGCTAGACTGGCTTTCTATTTATGAAGCTTTCGGGAAGATGAGTCCGCTATGAGCTTAAAACATTCGGAAAGAGGCTAGTGAAAATTACGCAAGTGACCATCAGAGAGAAGAAATCGAACTGAGAATGGCCCATGACCAAACCAATAAATCACAGCTCACTGTTAAGTGTCGATATTGACACTCAATTAACAGGAGTGCCCACAGTGATGTCAACAGCCCAAGAGACCACCCGAGCATGGGTTCTAGAATGGCAGTGTCATCTCACAACTACCCAGAAAACAAAAACCACATCAACGACAGAGGAAACCAGCTCCCACACCATAGCACCAGGTCCACCGACTGGAGGAGAACCTGAAACAGATCCATTCACGAACACCCCAAATGGCAACACTAAAGTCGCAAACAGAGTAGTGCATACCAGCAGCGAAGATACCGTCAACCTGGAAAGAAGCAACTTGCAACCCCTTCAAAGCAATCGATGTCACCAACAACCTTGAAAGCCGAAGCACGAGGGAAGAAAACCCTAAGCCGCGTCCACCTCAACCACCAAGTGCGCATAAGAGGGCCGCATATCCTCACCCATCTGGTGTAGCCGTGCATCGCTATCCTACCATCAGGCTAGTCGGAGGCACGAGGCCTGAAATCTGGCGCAGGTCGTCAAATTGTCGGCAGCCCTTGACGTCGTCGCAATTGTGACGGATTTTGACGTCTTCTCATCGAACTGTGACGTCTTCTCATCGAATTGCGAATTTTGACGTCTTCTCATCGAATTGTGACGACTTCGCAATTGTGACAACACTGCCCAAGGCAATTGTGTTGAATTTTTCTGACGACAGAAGTGGACAGTGTTCTCGTCGGATGAAGCCTTCGATGCCAAAGAAGGCCCCACCCGGGTATTATGGTAATATGGAGAGCATCTCCACTCGGGGACCTGGAAACCGGGGTAATATGGCCGTCAAAAGAACCTGGAATGCGGGCCCGGAGTGTTGTAGTCGGTGCAATCATGCACCGCAAAACTAGAAAATTTTCGTGCACCCATGCCTCGCCGAGGAGTGCCGCATCCTTCGTCGCTGTTGGCCGCGGAAAGCAGCAGCCGGGCGGGGACTGCATTCTTTTTTTTACTCAGTTTTAGTTTTACTCAAGTTATTGTTTACTCAGGAAACTACAAACTGAAATCCTCACGTTTGTTACTTTTTACTCCCGTTTATTATTTTAAAAATTCAATATATGTTTTACTCGCCCTTGAATCCAGCTGCCAGTTATGTGAATCATGATCTTCATAAGCATTGTGCATGAGCTGAATATTATTGACGATTGTGATTTATAGGAGGCCCATTGTATGTATCTCGGATAACTTTGAGAGATCTTATTACTAGAACCGTGTAGAGAACAGACATAGACTTTAACAGTGAGTGGCAAGTCGTGGTCAAGGATGGCTTAATTGCTATTTCCACTTCTTATATCTCTTAATTTCCCACTGTTTCAAGGTATTTCTTGACATCGTGGGAAATCTTGACCCGCCTAAATCTTATACTTCGGTTGGATCTTCAATGCAGGCATGTCCACAATCGGTGGATGTGGTGGAGGTCATGTGCGTATTAGCAGAGCCAGGCCATGTTTCTCGAATTGTTCTGACGATTTCCCACGGCACAGATGATGTTACCTCCCCAATCGCATTTGACTTGCGCGTTGGCCGAACCCTTGACGACCTTCATCTGGTGCTTGAGGTCATCTCTCCTACTTGCTATTTACACATGTGGTTCTAATTGTAGACGTTGACATGCAAGATGGTACACTCTAGGGTAGGTGATAATTATAGGCTTTTTTGCTGCTTTATGTTGTGTTGATAGTGTTGTAGTTTTGGGTGAGTGTAGGGTGCCAATATACCACGGTGTCAGCATAAGACACAACTGGCATATCCAGTGCCTGGGGTTGTAGACCATGAGGATGTTGCCGTCACGGGAGCAGGGGGCAGTGAGAAGGCTGTGAATTGGCTGTATGATTTCGAGGAGCAAGAAGGAGAAATCGATTCAAAATACTAATCGTGCAGCTTCATCAACGGTTCCTCCTGTTCAGCATACACCAGCAACAACGAGTCAGAGCTTCGACCTGCTTAGTGGGTGGGAGGAACCAGAAGCTGTTGTTCAATTATGTTCTAAAAAACACTAATCCGTTTCTTTCTGACCATGACTTGGTTGATACCGCAACCAATCCTTTCCGGTCATGGGATCCTTTTGTTCCTCCAGCGGGCGAGAGTACGACGCATGGCTTGGAAGGAGTGTGGCAAACTCAGCAGAGTCAAGTGGCATATCCTCACATGAAGGCCGTGTCACCCACTGCAGCAGCTGATTATATCCAAATCGTCGAAGGCTTCATCAATTCAGATCCTGTAAATTATCTTGACCACCGTCTTTTGGGGGCATATGTTCATATTGTGTCTGAAAATCTAACTGTTCTAACTGATAGTTGATTGTCGATCTTTGCAATTTCTAAGATCTTTATTTGAAGGAACGTCATCATCTGCCGGTGGTTTTCTCGGTTGTGTAGTTAATTATCTATTCTTAGTATCATGCTTTCAGAGAGGAAATCTTAATGTTGAATTCATGCACAAGCTCATGAGCCGGCCAGGGAGAATTGACCCCCTTGCTCGTCCTTACCCGAAGTGGGCCCTGTCATATTTGCACGGGGTCATTTTTCTGGCCCTCTTATTTTGGGGGTCCAGAGGCTTTTTTTTTTTTTTTTGACAAATTTGGGGCCTATAGCCATTGTTTACCCTAGGGACCCTCTCTTTTTATAAATAGGGCCCCATCCAAAAACAAAATGGGGGCCAGGTTTGGCCCCACCACCTCGTGGCCCCCACTGGTAAGGACGAGCGAGGGGGTCAATTCTCCCTGGCCCTCATGAGCCTATCTGTGTGATGTAGACAAAGACCTTAACGTATGATGAAGCGATGGAGCTTGAAATTCAACGGCTCAAATTGGGACTTTCTGCGGTCCATGTTGTAAAATTGATCCAATACTATTAGAATACAAGTGTATATATTTGTCGTCCCGACAAGGCAAGGACATCCCCGATAACATGAAATTTGTCATAAAATTGGAGTCATTAACCTATTAGTGACGACAGCAGGCTGCAGGACCTCCAGCAACCCCTCTTCTAGCACAAATGGTGAAATGTGTTGACTTTAGCCACTTATTTCTCTCCAAAAAGTTGCTCTGTTGACTCCCACGAGCCATAGTGTTGGGAATGGAAAAAATGCACAATGTAGCGGTTTATCGAGTGGATACAGTTTTAGAAGGTTCAAGCAACGCAACGTTAAACTCTGCAATTTGTGTAGCCTCGATGCTATTTGCGACAGGACTTGGGCTTGCATGCCATCATAGCCCCCCTTTCTCTTCGAAAAGTCTACCTCCTTGGTATTGCACAACGTGATTCAAACAGAGGAACGGTCGGATGTAACCGTTTTTGCTAGCCCAACGTCCAAATCAGGCTTGGTGATTGCTAAAGGTTTAAGTAATCATACTAAAAAAGAAATACAAAAATCAAGGCACTTTGTTGTAACTAAATTGCGCATTACTCTATAATCTCAATGTGATTCTCCTTCCAGAAGCACCAAAACATTTTCAAGAGCCGTCGCACATAGAGGTGCAACATACAAGAAAATGTCATTAGTCAAGTAGATACCAACTATAGGAAGCACTTGTCCTTGTGACTTGTTAATAATGAGAATATTGAAAACAAATGCACCATAAAATACTCATCACAATCAAAATTATAACAATCTCAATATCAATAAGCAAAGTATGAAAATTTTACATTTTTCGACAATAGAACTCTCTTTATTGATTTTTGCCAAAAAGTATATGCATAGGGTAGTACTATGCGCTATTTAGAACCTAGCACTACCCCCAAAAGACTCTTCATTCATGCCAGTGCTACTCTCTCCAATGCCGATGCCTACACAAAAATGGGTCCTGAAGTGGTAACAAAGTTATGACCTTGTAATGAAGGAGCTCATATTATGAGATGGGCTTCCGGATGGCGCCTGCCGGTGGACACGGCACCTCTTGCTCCTGCTGCTGCTGCTGCTTGTTGCTGATGGTGGCCTCTTCCTGCCCAAACGCCTCCGGATTGGCTGCCATGCACGTTTGCATCGCAAGATAAGGCTTTATGCAGTCCGATCCCTGCCCAAAAACACCAAGAAAAAAAACTTAAAGGTCTGTGGGGACCATACACAGTCACATACTTAACTCTTAGAATACAAAAAATGTATTATAGTTCAGCAAGACATACACCTCTGGATTGAAACTTCTTCAACTATTTAAATACGACACCATACATGTAGAATAAATGACCATTTTGCAGCTTCTCAGACACGTAGTAGGTGCAATAACACAGATGCAAACTTTTGAAACTATTGTATTCAAACCTTGTGTGTCATGTTCCAACCCAAATCTGGCTTCTCAGACCTTTAAGGGTTAATTCACAGGACCGCCTCATAGTTCTCACTGCAGAGAAGGTAGAGGTACACAAAATGGTGTGGTAATGGTTGTGAAAAACCTAAACCTATTTCTTCCATATCCATGGGAAGGTTATAGGGTGTCCTACGTAATAGAAAGGCCCACTTCAGACAAGAGTGATGTAGCTGAGAGTTGGATGCTGTTCAGTATAATCTCGCACATGTACAGGACCTGAAATCATATTTTGGTACCTGATCTTCAGCTGTACTGGTGAGGAAGCAGTAGAAGGCTTCGCTGAACTGGGAGCCACAAGGGCCCTGACGAAGCTCAGCCACGCAGTCACATTCCAATGCTTTCCGAGCCCTTTCCTCACGCGAGAGCTGCTGCACACACAACAACTCAATGTTAATCCTACCCCTCTTCCATCGTCCCTGAAGATTGAACTCTCTTCACCACAGGCAGCACTTTCGTAGTTGAGAGGAGGTTAAGCTACGGACCTCTGTGTCAGCTACGCCATCTGCTGAAGCAGTCGCTTCTGCACCCAAATAACAGAACGCACTTCAAACAACATGTCGTTTCATTGGAAAATCTCCTCCACAACGTCACTCCCATCCTTATAACCCTAACCCTAATTCATCACCCGCCATAACCTAACTCCTCCGCGAAGATCTTCCCCAAAGAGCACCCTCTTTCCTCCATCCTCTCCAACCCTAACCCTAATTCAAGCATAAGAGAATACAACCTCATCACATCCAGTCCTCGCAGCGTGCATTTCTGTATCCCGAACCCTAGCCCTACCCTCGTCGCACCTACTCCTCTCATCGGACAATCTATGACGCCGAGTCCAGAATTCCAACGATGTTTCTGGTTGGCAGGAGGATTACAGCGCTTGATGCTGTGGCGCTGTGTGAGTCCTCCGATCAACCAAACAGTATGCTACCAATGGCTGAGACTCGAGACCTGCAGCGAGAGAGTGCAACGAGTTAGCAGCGTCGCCCTGCTTGTTGGCGCTGTCGTCGCCGTTGTCGCTGGGGATCGCCATGCCCATGGTGCGCCGCTGCTCCTCTCTCTCTCTCTCTCTCTCAACTGTATGTGAGTTTCTCTCTCTGTGTGTGAGTTTCTCTATCTGCGCGTGTGAGTTTTTCTGTCTGTGTGTGTGAGCTTTTCTGTCTGTGTGTGTGCGTTTTTCTGTCTGCGTGTGAGTTTTTCCATGAGCTTTACTGTCTGCGTGTGTTGCAGTTCTGTTTTGGTTTCTTCAGTGATACTTCAGGGAGGCGTACCCTAAACCGTTACTGTACCCAAAACCATTACTCCACCTTGAAGCCGTTGTTCCATCCTAAAGCCGTTACATACCCTTAAACCGTTACTGTACCCAGAGCCGTTATGTCAGCCTGAAACCGTTGCTCCATCCTAAAGCCGTTATTTTACCACAAATCAATTCAACTAACATAACATCCTCTTCATCCTCTCCAATCAACGATACAGAATTTTATCATCCATTTCATCCAACGTTATTCATCCAAACGCCTCCAAAAACCAAAACCCAACACCATGTCAGAGGTCGCCTTTCCCATTTGAACGCCATCGCCGAAATTCGCAGCAATTGCGGTTCCTTCACAAACCCAAATTCCAATCCACGCTCGTCAGCGCCTCGCGCTCGGTGGGCCGATCGCAGAAGCACCAAAAACGGTCCAAATCCGAGCAATTTCGGTGAAGAAATCACTCCGAAAGGAGCATTTCGAGTTTTCGGGGTGGTTTTATTGCGAGCTGATGGCCATGGAGACGGCGGGCGACGCGCTGCGGCAGGCGTTCATGTCGAGCGAGGAGTATGAGGGGCTGCGCGAGGAGGAGCGCGTGTGGGCGCGCTTGCAGCGGCCGTTGTGCATGGCGGGCGTGACGGCGGTGTGGACGGCCGTGGTGGTCGCGGCGATGATGATGGTGGACGTGGTGTTCGCCGTGAGCGGGGACGGGTTTCCCTTCTGCCAGCAGCGGCGTCTGCAGGGGTACGGCGTTGTTGCAGGGGACAGGGGCGACGTGCCGGCGCATGTGTACACGGAGGAGGAGGCCGTGGACGCGTTCTGGCTCGTCGTGTTCTTGCCGTCGTCGATTGTGTTCGTCTTTTCCACTTTCTACTTCTTTGCTGGTGAGCAGATTCTCAGATTCCCTGAAACAACAACAGCTGGATTCTGAAATAATTCTTCATCGGATCATCACCTGTGACTTCTTCAGAGAAATCAGAGAGCTTCATAATTATTGGGAGCCCTAAAACCTGACCGAATTCTCGATCATCTTCAACGCTGCCGAATTCTGAATGTTGCGTTATTGTCTTTAACCAGATAATTCTTCATTGCATCGTCATTTGTACTACTTGACGCATAAGTGAAAAAAATTTAGAATCTTGTGGCTTTCATGTCGTGAAAAGTTGAATTTAGGGTTTAGGTGATGGAGAAGTTTATCGTGGGAGGAAGCTAGAAGAAACTATTAAGGAATCAGGGTTTTTGGGAAATCTATCTTGATAGAGATTCTGAATTTGCTTCATCATCTTAATTACGGATAATTGGACCATCTGGGAGTTTGAATTAGGGTTCAGGCGATGGAAAGGTGCGTTGGGAGCTTAGTTTTGGGACATCTCTAGACTCTAATTGTGGAATTAGGGTTAGGTAATGGAGAGTTCATTGGCAAATAAGGAACCTAGAAGAAGTTTCTCCTGGGACGATCCTGTTTACTACCATCAGGGAGTAGGCCATTAGTCTTTAGTGGGAGACGTTTCCATGGGTGAATCCATCTCATCGTTTGGGTGTTGTTTTGGCAGGCATCTCAGTGGCCTACAGTGCGCCGGAGAGACACAGCTGCCTCAAGGTCGTGGAGAACGACTGCTGTGCATCAGGCCGAGGTACGTGAAAATGATGAACGCATAATGCAGCATTTGATAGAGAGAAGCACCTGATCCATATTTGTGACGCATGTCTGCGATGCACAACGTTGGTGATGTGATGCATGTTTTCGATTGATGTTTGCTTGTTTTCTTTTCTGATGCAAATAGTTTGTGATGATGCATGTTTGTGACCCGTGTTTGTGACGCATGTTTTTGTGATGTATGTTTGTGACGCATGTTCGCCTGCTATCTTTTGTGATTCCCTGTGTTGCGGTGCGCTCTCATGCAGGTGGAGTCCGGTGCCTGTCCACCCTGAACCTGGCGTTCATGATCACCTTCGTCCTGCTGTCCATCTTCCTGGGCATCTTCACGCTGCGCCTGGGCACCTCCTGCTCGGTGGCGCTCTTCTGGTGCTACGAGATCGCGTGCTGGGGCCTGGTGGTCCTGCTGGGCGCCACCGCCTTCTTCCTGCAGCGCAAGGCGGCGCTCATCATGGACGCGGGCGAGTACTTCGGCCACCACGAGCGCGGCGTGGAGCTGCTGGAGGCCATTGCTATCACGCCTGAGATGGAAGACCGCGTGGACGCCGGGTTCAAGTCGTGGATGGGCCCTGCCAAGGATGTTCTCTCGGAGGACGAGGAGCAAGGGCTGGATGAGGATGGGTGGGAGGGGGACGCCACAGAGTATCTGGAGGCGCCAGAGCATCTGTCAAAATCCATGATCGGCTGAAACCAAACCAAAAAAAAGGTACTGTCAAAACAGATAAGTATATTAGATAACAGAAGTGAATCCTTTTAGCATAAAAATCGTTCATCAAACTACAATTCTAGTCTAAAACTCTTATCCGTCGAGAATCTCGAACCCTCTGAGAGAACATCCTTCGCAGGATCGGTATCGACTGAACACAATGAAGTTACCAACGTGTAATGGGTTCTAAAACCAGATAAGAAAAAGAAGTCGACACCGGAATCCCTCACCGTAAAAACACTCTATCGAACTACAATTCTAGTCTGAAAGTACTCTTCGTCGACAGCTTGATAGACAGTCTGTAAAAACTTTCATCTCAGTACACTAAAACGATAGATAGTGTCTACTCGTCTGCTCAAATCTAATTCTCAACCGAGGTACTAGTAGTGTCACCAACACTAAATGTCAATAATGTATACAAATCTGAGGATATGCTTTGAATCTAGGTTTTGGTGATGTTACAGACGGTGACATAACTGACGAAGGACCAAACAATTGGCAGATTTTAGGGAGTTTATTAACCAATCTGTTACTTTTTTTTTTCCCCTTCTTATCAGGAAGGGCCTGTAAGATGGCCAAGAGAGAAGCAGTAACTATGGCAGGACCAGGATCAGCAAGGGTGTCATGGCGAATGCAAGGTTGGACGCTGTCGGTGACAAAACCAGTGCCAAGTATAATTTTCTCCACAGCCTTGTTCAAGTTGCTATGTGTTTGATTGGATTCATCTTGCACTTCCGGTACTACATTTTCACTTCCCTGTCAATCCCTAAACGTCACAAAGGCTCAAGCTAGCCTCAAACGTCAGGAAAGCTCTGGCTAGGCCTTTTTCCAGTCTTAATAGTGAGCGATAGAGCTGGCCATGGTGATAATTGTTTATAGTGACCATACACAGAAGTAGATTTTTCAACTGCTGAGTCTTTCCTTTCATCACACTCTAAAGGAATGACTTGAGATGAATCATGTTCTTCCGGTGCCAAGTTTATGAGATGGACTCCAATGAAAGCAAATGTGATTGACCTACTGACTTGTTTTGTTTGTGGAATACTGTGGCGAAAAAGCAGGTTTGTTTCAAGTGCAAGAATTGCATTCAACTCTCTTTGGGTTAATTAAACTCCTTTGATTTCTTATGGAAGAAACTTTGGTTTTTGAAAATCAGTTTCTCAATATTCTCACTTTTTGCTTTTGGAACTATTTTTTTTAGTTGGACCTGTTCTTTGCCTTGTGATTGATCATAGAGTGTGTCTTTGAGAGAAGACAATAAGAATAGTATGCATTCTTTTAGTCTTTGTGGCCTAGATATTAGTGCTAATCCAATTGATTCTTTATTCATGCTCCATGAGAACAACATTGTTACTCTACTTCATGATTTTGTGATTGATAAAGTAACTTGAAACCCATTAGGATCTATTCATTGATCAAGCATTTATCTATTCCTTGATAATGAATACACCCATTTAACCTTGAGGGAACGTTTTCCATTTTGGGCGAGTTCCTATGGTCTCAATTTTAATTATGAATTTCTTGAATTTTTTATGAAGATGTAGTGTAGTAATAGCTTTGTGGGAATATCATTTCTTTTCACATTAGACTTTTAAAATGGGAGTTATGTTTTTCTAAGTGCAAAATTGGTGAGTAAGTTTTGCTAGAAGTTTCTATTGACCTTAAGATTTTTCATACATATAAAGAATATTACCTTCTTTGAAGGTGTCAAGAAAACACTTGTCGTTAGTGTAAAAATGCATCTTAACCCAAGTTGAATATTTTCACACATTGTCGAGCAAGGGGGGAAAAACTTCTCTTTGCATTTCAATAGCTATAATTTTTGTATCTGTGTAGTGTCAACCAAACAAATATGGCATGTTCAAATAGAAGTTTGTTTTAAGATCTTACGGTTTAGCCCCAAAGATATTGTGACAGTTTTACTCCAAAAACACTTCAAAATTGTTGGATTCTAGTGCAATGAACAAAGGAGGACACAAAACCTTTGATTTCTAGTTCTGATCGTAGGATCTCAATTAAGACTTATTTAGTAATATATGACCAAAATTCCATAAACTTTAACGGCACGGATTGAAAGATTATGATTCATTTTCTTCCCTGCGTGCAATGGATCAAGAGACTTTGACTTCACTTGGTATCAAATTTTTGCACTACACAAGGTCTAAATCCATTACCATCATGTTAAGCATGATATTAGTTCCTTATACACTAATTTTTAGAGGTAGAGGACAAGTATAGCATATTCAAAACAATTGTGCAAGGAATGGAGGTTCAAAATTTGCCAATTCTCACTTTATTTTTTTGTGAACTTAATATGTTTTAGATTGATAATCCAAATGGTCAATGAGAAGGTTTACACCACATATTGTTGTGGAAAAAATAAAAACTGAAAAATATAAAGATATCTAGGTTTAATGTGGAAAAGAAGTTTTTTTGGTACCTTGCCCGACAATGAGTGACCATGTGTGAAAATGTTTGACTTAGGTTGGTATGCTATTTTTCACTAAAGACAAGAAAAAAAAATTTGACAGTATGAAGGAAAATAATATTACTTGCGAGTACTGAAAATCTCACATTCAATAGAGTGTCCTAGCAAAAGTTTTTGGAGGTGCCCGAGGTGCCCGCTCTCCCCATTTGAAATTATAAAGCCTATAACTTTTTCATCATATGTCCAATTTAGGAAAAAGTCGTTTTCCCACTAAGGTCTTGGTAATGTCTACCCAAGTCAAACATTTTCACACATTGTTTGAAAATGGCATAGTAAAATTTTCAAAGGGGAATGGTGGAAATTAACACCATAGGAACTTGATGAAACTTTCAAAAAGCCCATTTTTGACACTTGGTCCTTTAGGGGTTAAAGTCCAAAATTTTACTTCAAATTAGATTTTCTTCCCACTTTTTGATAGTGGCAATTTTGAAGTGTTTCTTGAGGGAAAATGCATTTGGCCTTTAGGGGTTAAGCCTTTGGAAAATTGATAGAACATGCTTTACAATCATGTGTATAAATATTTTTTTTCATTGTCATTTAATAAACTCACCAATTTTATGATATATTTCAATGAGCATATTCAAAAAGTCTTATTGTGTTGTTAGTTTGTTGCTATAAAGAAATTTTGGACTTTCGCTACAAAGAAAGTTATAAAATGGTTTTAATTGCCTTTAAACCCCATATTTTCTTTTGTAAATTTGTAATCTCATCTCGATCTATTTTCTAGTAAGACTTTACTGATATTCTATCATCGAACATACCTCTGTCATAAAAAAATACTATAAAAGATCTTTAAAATTGTATGATTGTTGGCTATAGTTTAAAGAAACTTGGAGAATTTTTGAATCTTAAGTTAAATTATATTGTTCCATTCTTCTTAGTTCTTGGTTCTCCATCAATGAGTTAATTACCTTATAAGCTCTAGTATGCTTTTAGGGAAACTCGATCAACCCCTAAAGTTCTTGAGTAATTCACACCAAACATACTTCAAAAGTAATGATTCTAGTGTAGAGAGTGGAGAAGAGAGGATCCGATTTTAGTTGAAGGATCTTTATCAACCCTAACATTCCTTGACCATTCACCAAAAACACTTTAAAACTGTTCATTTAGTGCATTAGTGGAAAAGGAAAACAAGACTATACTTCCAACTGTAAGATCTTAATCTACACCACCAAAACCACATGCTCACTAAGTTTCATAAACTTTGTCCACATGGATTGAACGATTTTCATCGATACAACTAAAACCACATGCTCACAAAATTCCATAGATTTTTTCCAAATCAATTGAAGTGTTTGAAAAGAAGAAGAAGATTTATCTTCTCCATGTGCTTTAAGGATTAACAGTCTTTGACTTCACTTGGTGGTGAATTTCTGTAATACAAAAGTTTGGAATTTTAAATCCTTGTATGCTCAATTTTTAGAGATAGAAAAGTGAAGCATTCTTAAAAAATAGAAAAGGAATGAAGAGAGGTTAAAAAATTGCCAATACCCATTTTGTATTTAAATGAATCTTATTTTCCATAATTTCAAAATCAAGGCGGTGAATATAAGGTTTATTGAAGCCATTAAATGCATTACTCAAAAACTCCCAGCACAAGCATTGGTACTATAATTGTCATAGAACATCAATAAATGAAAATGTTTCTTTCAGAGAAGGAGAATAGGTGGGAAAGTTACTATTGCGGGATAAAGCCATTCAGTGGTATGGGGGAGACTAGAGTTCCAATTCCTACACCAACATAAAGTAGCTTAACCCTCAAAAGTCTCTAGGGGACCATATATACAGTTGCATATTTCACTCTTAGAATAGAAAAAAATGAATCAAAATTTAGCAGGCATACACCTTTTGATTGAAAATTCTTCAACCAACATCTTTCATTTGGAGGCCATTTCAACATCTAAACCTTATCATGTTCAAATACAACACCATACATGTAGAATACATGACCATTTTGCAACTTCTCAAGCATGTAGTAGGTACAATAATGATCTATATTTGAAATGCAATGTGTTGTTGGATCAGTCTCAACACGAATACAAACTTTTGTAGCTATTGTATGCATCAATTCTTACATCTTATATTTCAAATGTGCAGAATATCATGTTGCAATTCAAATGTAGTTTCTCAATCCTTTAAAGTTAAAATATAAATATCTAAAAAATCCATTAGAAAATTCAAGTAAATAAATTCATGTTAAATACTTTAGGTAGAAAGAAATAGCCACTTCAATCCAATGGCTAAAGACTTGTTGAATTTTGAATATTTTAGAGAAAAGAAGTTTGGCACGTCAACAAGAGTTTGGATCTTTATTTTCGTTCAACCCAAACTTGCTTCAAGAAGCCAAACTCTTGGCATCAAAACCCTCCAAAAGTGCCACTATGTAGACAATTTGGACAAAGTTTAACCTTGGTCCTTGGTCCCTACTATGAAGCTCCAAGTGCTAAGTTCTAGCTCTAGACCAATCAAATTGCTAGAATCACTCAAGCCTTGGGCCGTCCTTATAATGTAACATACCAACCAACCTTTTTCTTGAATACCATATGAAGTGGTCACTTTTGGACACTACATGTCAAACTAATTATTTTTTCTAGATCATAGTGATTCAAACACAATGAATATCACCCACGCATTACATAGGTATCACCTAGACATATCTCTTGAAATTTTCCAAAAAATTGGACATCCTCCATTTTGAATTAATCATGTACAAATTAATTAGGATAGTCTAGTGTAACACCACCCAATATATTTCAAAGACATAAAAGTCTTGTCAGATGCAATTTGTAGGGGTTGAAAAGAAAGCATCAAACGCACCCAACAATTCCTAAACTGGCTAAACTTAGTGGAAAACCTACAAGAAAAATCAGGCTACTACTTATACACTGAAAAAATGAAGAAAAAAAATTGAAATTTAGCCTCGCTACAACTTACACACTTGAATTTAATTTTTTTAAATTAAAAAAATTTAGCCAAAATGTTGACAAGCATCATAGGTACTAAGCCACCTTTTGAGATTATATCCACGGTTATCACATAGGTACTAAGCCACCTTTTGAGATGATATCCATGGTTATCACATAAATATAGCAGGGTATGGCCTAGGTATCTCTACGTATTATGTGCTTGTGATTGAAGCATTTCTATTAATTTTAAGAAATTGATTCTGGATTGCTAAACAGAATCAATCATTGAGGTCACTTATTTTCTCCACTTTTTTAAGCAAATGACAAACATGAGACCACTTTTGACAGGAGGAATGAGGGGTTCACAAGGCCCTATGACTTGGTAACAGAATCATTTTCACCTGTGAATCTCTGGAAATAGCACCTTGGCCACAAGCTCACAAACAGTGACAGTAACAGTGCTAAATAACCAACCCCCACACAAAAGTGTTCACTGCTGCAAAAGCTCCTGGAAAAAGCAGGCACTTCATCATGGTTCCTCACCAACTTGCGCTGCGAAATCATCAAACAATCAAGTACACAAGACAGAAAAGCTGGCTCGGCAATTAGTGGCAAGTTGAAAACAACAGACGGAGGTTTCCCATTCCTCTTGTAAAGCCAATAAGATACCACCTCTATTGAATCAAAATCACCTCCACAGTCGTGGTATCTCTATCAACTCTCTTAAAAACATCTCAAAGTGAATTTAGAGACCAGCAAGCGCTTCCATTGACTGGAGGAGAGCACCGGTCTCTTCCTTTGATCTGATAACGATCTAGAGTGAACAGATAAATCAAAGGAGAGAGGGTATCTTATTCACTTCACAAGTAAAGGACCTAGGACATGACCAAGACAGAACAACAGCTGACTGAATCCAATTGTGACGAGGAAAGCAGCTCTCATTAGCAATGGGGATCACGAATCCAGCTCGTACACCATAATTAGAAGAAAGAAAATGAAGTTGAGACCCAGTCATGTACTAGGAAGAGACGAACTTGTAGAAGAGTGGCTACTCTACCTTTTCTTCTTCTTCTTCTACTAATGAGACCCCACGTTGAGAACGCAGTGGCGGGCTAAATCTTCACGAGACGGAAGCGGTGGGAAGTACCTTCTAAGCAGGCGCTACTCCAGCGGAGGACGCTGCGTCTTCGATGGCCGCCGCGGCGCCCTCGATGGCTCCTTCAGCGCCTCTGTCCTTTTGTACTCCAACCCACCGTGCGTAGTCCACCCACCTGCGTTGAAAGATCCACATCTCAGGACCAGGAGAGCTGATGATCCTTAAGTCTTGCATAGGCAAGTAAAGCCAAGGAGATACTGACTCTTTTTACTTGTTATACTACTCCTTCCTCACTCTGTATAGTAGAAGAGCTTCGTGGTCTCTAAACTCAAGTTGCATTAGTTTCAGCCGTCTTTGAGAGTGAAAGAGAGAGTTTGCACGAGATCAACCATGAATATTAGCTGCCTTTATCTCCTTTTAGATGCTGAGAAATACTTGGAGGTAGTTATATTTCAACATGAAAAAAGAGGGGAGAAACTCTGGCTGACTTTACGAACGACTCACGTTCTTTGAATGCAAATTTCAGAAAGGAGAATGGGAAAGAACCATACATCAATGAGCCGAGGAACGTATTTCCGGTGCGGACGGCGAAACTCATGACACTAAGAAGCAACTTCTGGTTGTGCAACATTGGCTCCAAGATACGCTGCTCGACAACTCCTGCCAGAATTTGATACCTGAAGCAAAAGATCCAACCAATGGTGAGCACCCTTTACTAGAACCAAATCCACTACTCTAGAGTAGATAGCAGTCAATGTAGGTGTGAGATGTGATCATAAAACATACCGTAGATTGCTGGAGATAGCCATGTACACTCCATAAGCCAAACTAGTTTCAAGGATAGGGATATCCTCTGCCTCTCCCTCGAAGTTCTTGTCCACTTTGCGACGAACTGCAATCAAGGCATTCGTAGATGCGGTTCCGACCTGGAACCAAACAAAAAGATGAAGAACTAAGAGCCCATAGTAGCTATCAACTGACAATTGGGGTTGCAAGCACAAAACCTAAGCCTGTTCGGTAAAGTGTCGATATACATAACCAACAGTTCCCAAAACTCCTAATTCAGCGTACAAAGCGAGAGCCTCGTTCACACCAGAATCTAAAGATACTCGCAAGAAAACCCAGACACACACACACAAAAACAAAACAAAAAAAACAAGCGTGTTGTAAGGAACAAGAACGTACCAGTGAGGCTGTTGTACCGACAGCCAACAACTTAGTCCCGTTTCTCTGAAAAAGAGAAACACACGCAGATCTTTCAGTTCATGAAAAGAAAGAACACTAAACAAAAGATCCCCCTCCAGTTCTAGCTCTGCATCTACATCCCAACCAGGTAAGGCAGAAACTTACGATGATGGCACCGATACGCTGCAAGAGCGAGAAGCTTTGGCCTCCAAGTGCAACCTTCATTTATCACAAACAAACAGCTTCAAATTAGGTCGGTTCTAGAAACAAAACGCAGGTGCGGAAGATGAGTGTGTCATGGCTGGTTACCTGGAAAGCGTTATCAGGGCAGTTGTAGAAGAACTTCGCCAGGCCTCCTGCGCCTGCAGTCAACCTCGGCCGCAACGACACTGTGGGGGCCGGCAGCCACACCAGCATAAAATCGGCAATCAGAGCCATCACCTGACTCACACAAACAGACACAAAATCAATCAACCCAGCACACAATCTGTGGTCGTTAACTTGTAACCACCAGAAGAATTTGCAACAGAAGAGCATACCACATCCGCAATGACGAAGTCCAACTCCTTGGAGAAATTCTCTTTCCGCTTCTCCAGCTCCGCAGCTGTCTACAAATTCCAAAAACAAGACGGAGACCATGGGAAGAATATCATCAGGGAATCGTCAACGAGGAGAATCTGCTCATTTGGTTCCGTGTTCATCAGTTCACGACGAAGAATTCCGCGGATGATACAACGTGAAGGAAACAAAAAGCATGGAATCTGGACCTTGGTGAAAATTCCGACGCCGCATTCGATGGCGACTTTGGTCATGAAGAGGTCGTCGGCGAGCAGGCGCTCCTTGAAGCCGGCGAAATTGAGCAGCCAGGCGAGGAACTTGGTGTCCTGGAGCTCGAAGAACTTGTTGACGATGGGGCCCGTGATGCGCCCCTCCTGCACGGCGGACGCGAGATCCGCCGGCAGATTCTCCAGCGTCTTGCCCGCCGCGGACAGCGCCAGGAGTGCCTCGTCGCGGTTCTTCGCACCTCCCGCGCCCTCGCCCTCGCCATCGCCGTCGCCGCCCCCGTAGCCCTTCACGTTGCCGTTGCCGCCCTCGTCGCCCCCGCCCCCGCTCGCGAGCTCCGCAGACGCATTCCGCCTCATGACCCGCCTCTTCGCAATCGGAGCGCCCCACAACCCCTGCTGCTGCTGCTGCTGCTGCATTACAACCTGCTGCTGCGAATGCTGCTGCTCCTCCCCGAAACGCATCACGCACACCCTCCCCCGGGTCCTCCTCGTCCTCCTGCTGCTCGCGCCATCGCTAGCCACCACACCTAAAAGCGCCTGGCCGTGGCAAATTCGGAGCGCCATCGCTACAAACAGGCCCTCAACGGCCCGCGCCTTGCAAACAGAAATATGTCTCAGGCAGACATCAACAAAGATGCTCGTGACGAACTGGCTGGGCGACTACAAAAGGCCGACCCACCTTCTTCAATGACCTAAGGAAATGCTAAAAACGGAAATGGAGCAGCAGTAACTCATCAGCGCCGTGAAAGGAGCGCGAGAAAGAGAAAATGAGCAGGTTGTGGTTGCTTGGTGGGCCTTTTCCCGGATTCAATGACCTCACCTCACTGGCTCCCCGAAGAATCTCGTGACCACTGGCAGTGCTGCGGGAAAAGCCTGCTCCGCAATCCCCTGTTCCGTGAGAGATTTCACAACGAGGACGACTCGCGCTGGTGGCGTCGAATATGAGAATGTGAATATCCTCTGATTGATTCTAGGACGATAATACTAAAAAACTACTCCCGAGAGAAGGTTTAGGGCGCTTTTCGACACACGGCGATGGTGACCATGCGTTTCTCTCATCCCCGGGCGAGAAATTGGCGCTGGAGACTCACAGAGAGCAGGATATTTCACGCTTTCTGACCGCTGCGTGTGTGGCTCGTGTTGTAGCTCTCGGAGCGTGGGAACGCGGCGACGGGCGCCGCGAGGCCTCTCAAGGCGACCAACAAGCACTGGTGCACGCTGCTTCAGGTTTAGACCGTTTCACTGATCCTCTGGAGATGGAGACCGAACGGCATCCTTCCTACATCCGAAACGAAGCTCTAGGGTTTGCGGCGATGGCGACGGGTTGAAAGTTGTCCGTGCGGGAAGAAAAACTGGTCGCGCTCTTGTTGCAATGTCACGGCGGCTGCTGCGGAGAGAGGAAAGTTTGTTGACTGCGCAAGGCGAAGAGCAAGAAACGAGAGCCGATAGACCTCCCAAAACCCTCCCCAATAAACCCTAAACCCTGTGACTAGTAAATGGAAGAGCATGGTGGTTCTGGGAGTGTACACCAGTGAATGAATGGACCACTCTTGTCCTTAGTGGCCAGATTGACTCACCCACTTCTAAAATGCTTGGAATTCTTAGAGGAATTCTATCTACGGTGATTACCAGATGTTTCAGTAGCGGTACAATAAATAATCAAGTATAGTGATAAAAAGAGATAACAGTTGCAACCGACAATGTGCCAGGCAAAGATATTTGTACTGGATGAGTACTAAATTAGTAGCGGTAAAAGGCTTTCAAGACCCCCTAAAATGGTGAAATAGTTCTAGGTCCATGACACGTCTACATGCACTGCAATGCTCTTGAATATACACCAAGATCCACTCCAGATTATAATATCTGTATATATCACAAAGGTGCAATTACTATTGGAAAATGGGCTCTGACCTGCAATTACTTCAAAGCGGGTTTTGTAGGTTTGTAAGAATCTCGTAATGTCACCGTTCTGTTGAACACAACTTTCTCAGCAGTGCTGTCCCGGTCCACACAGTAGTAACCTGCATACCAAATGCACAAAACTTAGATACAAACATTTGCCCTAGATGTCGGCAAGAGAAACCAAGCAGATTCTAAGAGACTAGTGGATTTAATGCTGTCCACCATAAATAACTCAAGCAGACTAGGAGACGTTCTAGAACTCTACTAGTGCCATAATGAAAAGAACACGATGCATATTCACTACCACGAAGCAGAGAAAAACAACAGCCATAATCAATGCCCCACCTAAACGTTCAAACTGAAATTTGTCTCCCACTTTAGCGTTCGCCAGAGGTGGCACACCATAAGCGCCAGTGATGACTTCTTTGGACTTGGTATTGAAATCACCAAGCCAGTCTTCAACCTCATTGGGGTTCTGCAAGACCAATAATTGATTGGTGAGAATCAATCAGCATAAGAAGCCCAACCTCTCCAAAAAAATCGAAGGCTTGATAATCATGTGAAGTATTGTCGTATGCCACACCTAAATGGTTAATAACTGTGCCTGCTTCAAAGCAGATAAATCAGCCCACCTACTTGAGAAATAGGAATAATTAGTATGAGAACAAACCTCTGATTTGAAGAGCTTATCAAAGTGCCGAACCTCGACCTTTGAGGGATCAACACCAGGAGCCGGCTCGGCCACCCAATGTATTACACCCTGCAGTAGAAATCAAATCTTATATTAACTCAGGTAAATAAAGATATGAAAAGAACGTGGTACTGGTGGTCAAAATATGGAAACGAAATAGTCCAGACACACGTGACAACCTTCGGCTTGGTACGCTTCTCACGATCATATTCGACATGAAGCTCCACAACAGTCTTCTTGTCATCAGCCAATACCACGTTTGTGCATTTGATAGGGTATGCCCACCTGCCAGAGAATACAAAAGTTACAAGAACAGCCCTTAGGCAATGCCCAGAGACCCACTTAATATGACAAATGGTTGATATGCTGAAAACTGTCGAGGATGATAGCACTACCAACTAAGGCAAGTGAAAAAGGCAGTGACCTGAGTAGCACACTTTTGCCCGGTGCAAGGCCGTAGTAGTCTTTGGAGTCTTCCAGCCGAAAATCAGTGGACTCTATGTATAGCACTTTTGAGAAGGGTACCTGCCCAGCCATCAAAAATAAAATAGTGAGGGACTCCTACCTTTTTCCAAATATTTTCCGTGGAACATCAACAAATAAGTACTGAGCAGGCATTTTATTAAGGAACAATACCTTGTAACTGCCTTCCCTGGCATCAGGCCAGATCTTTGCCTCTAGCTCTTCAACTTCAGCGTCTTTCAAGTTTGTAACAATTACCTAAAGATAACAGAAGAATTCACACATGAATGTTGGATAGTTCATAAGCAAGTCCAACTACAAACGGGGAGCTCTCTAGACCACAAACCATAACAGTAAAATGGCCAAGACTCATCCCGCAATCAACGACAGACAAGACGAAACAAGACACGATACAAAACGAAAGCTTGAACTCCGCCCTAAGCAACCTCTCAAACAAACCTAAAGCAATGAATGACAACAAACAGATTAGTTAAAGAAATATTGCGAAATAAGAACAGCGAACCTTCAAAGGATTCAAAACCACCATAGTTCTGGGAGCGTTTCTGTTCATATCGTCTCTTACATAATGTTCCAGCAACTCCATTTGGATCAAATTGTCACTGTAATGCATCCCACACCAACAAATGAGAACAGATCACAGTAATTTTTCCAGAAAGATGCTTGGCGGTTGAAAGAAAGCATATAAACAATTTCTACTCCATCAACCCAAATCGTATCAAACCAACAAGATAACAAAATCCAAAGTTCCAAAATACTGGCAAGACATTCTAAAATCTGAAATGTCATGTTAAACCCAACGCACGTTTAATGATGAAATGGATCCGCAAAAGACGAACAAGCGACAGGAAGAAATCATAAATGAAGTAGACAACACGAGGTGCTAAGAAAGCACTTGGAAAAGATTATGGATTTCAAACGGTGTCACGAAAGGAGTCCAAGCTGCGCTGCATTACCTGCGAGTGATGCCAATACCCCTGCAAAAAGCATTGATAGCATCGGGAGTGAACCCTCTTCTGCGGAGGCCTGCAAGTGTTGGTAGTCGGCAATCATCCCATCCATCGACATGGCGATCGGTGACAAGAGAATTCAGCTGCAAAGCGCCAAGATGAAAGCCCATAAGATTCTAAAATCATTTCAGGACGGCTATGGGACTTCACTGATACTACAACTGATGAGCTCATCAAGGTTTAAAGAATCGTACCGGGGGGACTTTTCTCAAAATGTTATCTAAGAGCCAAACTTTCTAGTGTCTTTGATTAGTTACTATAGTACGACTAAAACCAGGAAAAACACTCTCCCCTCATCTTCACATCCTAATCATCCAAGAATAGTTGAGGTGGAATCGTCACAGGCTGAAATTAAAATGAACGCATCGAAGAAATCTAGCTTGTGCAGAAGAATGTTCAAATTCAAGGTCACATGAAGACTTACTTTTCGCTTCGACAGGACTGTGTTTGTTATGTTCAATCGTGCATATTCCCACACGTATGGGAGGTACAGGTCAAGGGAGTCCAGCAACCAATAATACGATGCCCTCCGTGATTCAAACTCCAAAGTACACAACTACACATGCCACACAATCAAGTAAGAACATACATACGCTCACAAAGTCAAATGTCAAAGAACAGTGACAGCATGCATACAAACAATTGATGCAGGCCAGCTCTCCTTCGGTTACAGAAAACAATATATGAAAAGCAGAATAAGTCACCAAATTCTGGAGGCAAGCGACTTCGAAGTTTGTCTATGAACTTACTGAATGAGTGATGTTTTCCAAAGCGTCGACTATGCAGTGTGTGTAATCATAGCTTGGATAAATACACCATTTGTCACCCACATGTGGATGTGGAGTAAACTGCACAGGAATTGAAAGCGAATTAATTACTGCCGTAGCATCAACAGCTTCCTACCGAGTACTTGTCAACAAATGAAGTGAAAACAAGTCATAAAGCTCTCAATACAATGCAAGCTCTCGGGTGTGTGTAGTGGAAAGCCGAAACCTAGCTTCCAAGTTCCAACATCCTAACTCTGTTACAAGGAGCATGTTACATGACCTTGCAACGACTTCAGACACGCAAACATACCCGAGAGAAATCATGAAACATCGGTTCAAAAATCGAACAAACATCGAGTTGATGAGCTGTAATACCTTGATGCGATAAGCGATTAGGTCATACATATTGAAATTATCGTTCTTCATGTCCTGCTTCATCCTTAGCGTTGCCTTGCCTTCGTCAATCAGACCACGCCTCATATCCTCAAAGAGTTTAAGTGACTCTTGAATTGGCCTGTCCCTCCAAGGACTGTCCTTCTTTTCA
The DNA here is from genome assembly GCA_963971425.1 of Bryoerythrophyllum caledonicum. Classification (NCBI taxonomy): domain Eukaryota; kingdom Viridiplantae; phylum Streptophyta; class Bryopsida; order Pottiales; family Pottiaceae; genus Bryoerythrophyllum; species Bryoerythrophyllum caledonicum. The sequence goes on along the minus strand of OZ020526.1, from coordinate 18,161,408 downwards.
GCACGATACAACTTGATTTCATCCGCTGTCTGTAAATTTGCCAGCAAGTGTCAGAAACCAATAAGGTAGAGTAAGATTTCAGACCACAATTGCAAGGATGGAAAGCCAGACATGATACAGAGCCCACGACCCTGCTGCGACAAAAAGCCCAGACAGAGGGGTGAAAACCTCTAGGAATAATAGGTAACTTGGAAAAAGGTGAATGAGCATCAATAGAACTCCACAAAACAATATTAACGCCACACCCCACACCTGATGATCCACATATGCATGCCCTCTCTTTATCAGCTCCACTGCCAAATCGAAGAGCTGAGAAAAGTAGTCACTGCTATACGTAACCTGCAGGACCAAGGGAAAAAATTAAGAAACAAATAACACAAATTAGACAAACCCTAGAACACGTGAACAGATAACAACTTAGAAGAACAGTTTCAATGATCTCCTCACTCAAACAGGGAAATTTGCATGAGCACCTTAAAAGGCTTCCAACCCATCCAATTCACTATCTCATGAATGTGGTCGATATACTCTTGTTTCTCTGCCTCCGGATTAGTATCGTCAAATCTACATTCAAGTATTGAATCAATGTCAGCCTTCAAAGTGGTGACATAAAGAACTTGAAACATTCCTTAACCTTAACCAGCCATGTCTAACAAATGAGCACTAGTCTATGCGGATCAACGAAGTAGACTGTCTGCTTTTCACGTAACACGGAAATAAAGAAGCAATAATTTTATATTCACGCCCAGCTACATAAAGCTCCACAATGCAAACGCGCATTCCGAGATACTTACAGCAAATGAAAACAAATTAAATAATTTAAATTTACCTCAAATAACAGTTTCCTCCAGATTCCTTTGCCAGTCCGAAGTCTACAAACATAGCCTTGGCATGACCGATGTGTAAGTAGCCGTTAGGCTCTGGCGGGAATCGAGTGACGAACTTGCCACCAGTTTCCTTAATATGATTCTCGAGCCTGGCCCGAGAATTAGTCGGTCGCATGATGGTCCCATCACTAAAAAATATCTCCGTGTGTACCTGGAAATCATAAAAATTTAAAATTTTAAAAACTGTCAAAACGAAAGCGAACGATGACTCTTGAAAGATACAAGCATGATTCTTCTAGCATAAATCCCGCACTTCAAAAAAGTAATTTGAGTGCAAAACAAAGGAACAGGGAATTACTGATAAGTTGTCTTCAGGCTTCGGAAAGATGGAATACGGATCGTTCTCTACTATAGCTTCACCAACTGTAAGAGGCTGCTCAGACCCTGATGTAGAAGATGGCTCCTGGAAAATTCTCCACGACCAATTTTATTAACATCTGAAAATAATTTGATCTATAGACTACCTGAACATGACTACCTGCCGAAACCACAAGACACAAAGGTAGGTGCAATTGAACCAATTTGCCAGCAGCAAGAGCCAAAACCGAAGCGTTACAACAATCCCACCTCAACTCTAGATTTTTTCTCTTTCTTTTTCTTGACTGGCTTTTCATCATCTGCAGCAGTCTTTTCTCCAAGCAAATCCTTTATCTGGTTCTGTAATTCAACCTACATCACAGCAAAATGGAGATTAACAAATCACAAGTTGCCCTTTCGCACACATGCTTGTCAGATAAACCTAGAAACTTCATCGGATACATAAATATCCGGCGATTAAGTTGTTAGTGTACAAACCACAGACAGGAAGGGAAAGTCGGGCTTACCATTGCCAGTTTTCCATCTGCCCACGTCAACTTCGAGCGCACCTGTGCGAGAAGGATTCCAACTACAAGATCCAAAAAAACTCTCTTAGATTCAGGTCAGATCACTTCAACAGATACCCTAAACCTTAAACCCTTTAATACCTCGTCCTGAACCCATAAATCAAAACCTAAACATGATAATAGTTACACAATTACACCCTGCAACACTCAAGTTCCTTCAGTACTTCGCGAATAGCCAAACGGCTGAAACTACAACAACTAAATACAGAGAATATAAACCTCAACTTACCATTCACACGATAGCGTTCTTCCAGAAGAAGGTCTTTGTTCACGTTGATGACGGATGCGACCGCAGCACTGATCTCCGCAGGAGAAACTTCCACACCTGCGAGAACCAAGTCGTTATGTGAGAAGGAACTCACACGTTTGCTTCTCCATAATTAAAAAAAATCATGACAACTCTTACCAACACCACACTTGGTCTCAAATTCTTCGCTCTTGTAGGTCTCTGGACCTACAAGAGCGAAGAATTCTAGCGCAGCATCAACCTGCGGTATACTCTTGATCTGCGCAAAAACAACAACCTATCAACAAAAAAAAAGCAAGAAAATCAAAAATAAAAAATCACCACAGAGCACAAACAACGAAACACGCACCTGGCCCCGAGAAATGTACTGGCACAAGACCGCGCGGTGCGACAAGGCATTGGCTGGAAACTTAGTGGCCACAGTATAGAGGAGATTCCCGACAGATTTGTCACAGCCATTGGCGACGCCAGCCTCGTGGATGACCTGAGTGAGATTGGCAGTGACCTTGGGGTTGGCGACGGCATTGGCGGCGGTTTTGGCGTCGAGGCCGATGCTGGTGAAGAGGCGGAGCGCAGCAGGATCGCGCACCCCTCGGGGCGCGCCATCAGCAGTGACAGGCATGGCCTAAACCCTAAAAGACGTAGAAAACGGGCCGGAGGTGTCCCCGGACCGTGAGAAGAGAGCCGGAGCAGAGCGCTCCTCGTCAGCTGCCGAGACGGAGGTAGAGGCACTGAACAAGGACGAGGTCTCAGCCGAAGCAGGCAAAGCACGAGTAGAGGAAGAGGGAAGCGAGACCGAAATGTTCGAAGCGGAGAGGAACCACAGCGAGGTTTTAGAAAGCCTGGAGGAAGCGAGAGCCGGAGGAGGCCCGCTCGCTGGGGGTTCAGACAGCCTGAACTCAGCGGCCCTGGAACTAAAACTCTACATGTGTTATGGAGATGTCCGCTCCCTTAAAATTAAGACTAGTAAGTGTTATGTGTTAACCCCTAAAGTCGAAAGCCCTCAAAACTGCCAAAAACCCTCAAAACTGCCCTCTTTCAATGAAAGGTGAAAATTTTTAACTTTTGACAAATTTTCGAGTATGTAACCGTAAGATCTAGTACCTAACTTGTACATGTACATGCAAACCGAATCTTAGATTCAAACTCCTCTCCATTTGGGAGATCATAATGTTCAAAGTTGAAAAAAAAGATTTTTTCCTTGCTATAGAATGGAAAACTAATGTTTTGGGGGCCAAAAAAACCAATTTTGAAAGGAAATTTGACATGAGGCTCTTCAAATTCTTGTTCCTATGTGAGTAAGGAATATGTCCATATAATTTTTACCCTCATAGGACCTATAAAACCTAAAGAAATGCTTCATTTTTCACATGGAGGTATGCTGAAATACAAATACAAATGCCCATTTTCAACAATTAAAAAGGCATGTAAAAAATTATCCGATTGAAAATCCAAACGGTGAGATCATGCTTTACTACCTCTTTTACATGTACGAAAAACAAAATTCGAAAAAAAATAAAATCTCAATTTTTGGTGAATTTTTGAAGTTACTGCGATCTAATTGATTTTGGGCAGATTTTGAGAATAATTGAGCATATACCGCAGTTCTGGGCAGATTTCAGCATGCCCTAACAGTGTTTTCAAACTTTGACCGTGAATATCTCCTAAAGTATAAGGAATTTTGAAGCATGAATGGTGTCATTTTAAAGGTCTGGGAAAACTCTACAATCTTCCATGGTAATAACTTCATACGATCTAAATTTAGTAACTGAGAGCCTGACCAGAGTCAGATCGACCACATTCTGGTCGATTTCGACTTTAGGGGTTAAGTGTTACGCAATGTCGCGCTCCTGACTTTGATGATTTTACCTCGGTAAGTGATAAGTTTCCATAAAAAGGCTTTTCGTAAGAGCCATTGCTTGGGGGGAGATAATTTTGAGGTAAAGTAATAGCTTCTAGTTGCAAAGTGGCTCTAGATGTCCATTCTAGAAACAAACTGATAGGTAGATGTATTTTTAAGTTCATAAACTAATAGATCATATATTTTTAAGCTCATAAAGTAAAAGATAAGTGTACTTTTAAGTTTATAAACTTAAAAATAAAAGGCAACTAGGCAAGGCGGCAGAGACTATAAGAAGGGAGTGAAGGCTATAGAATTATTATTTGTGTTGTGAACTCATTCATAGAATACTAGTGGGGTACCCATGTCCTTTGGACACCTTTCTTGTTGAATAATTTCTTGTTGCAAAAAAAATATAATCAATATACATATTTAAATTTTCACACATTACATGTATTTATATGATTCTACTAAGCTATAAAAAGTAAAAGTAAAAGTAAAAGTAAAAAGTAAAAGATAAAAATGAAGATATTGATCCATAGTCTCCAACGGGCCCATATAAAATCCGTCAATGAAGTACACATATATTTGGATAATGACCTAATTCCATTAAGATTATAGTAAAAATGCTCATCTATAGTTGAATTTGTATGATAGTAGAGTGCAGGCCCATCCAACGTGCTTCCATGCCCTCCCTGCCATAGGTGCGAAAACGAACGCTCCTCCAAATTCGGTTGCCAACATGCCTCGTTTTCGTGCGCCTGGATCAAGACAATACCCTACGCTACCTTATCAATTCAGCTGCAGACATCCTCAATCCTTATAAAAGCAACAAAGAAATTGATGAAGATGTTGCTTGAAGGTGATGCTTGAAGCTCATCTTCAATGTACAGTATTCACGACAAAAGAGACTCACTGCACCGAAGGACTTACAACCTACAACCTACTCCGAAGAAGCCCAAACATGGATCTATTGAGTTGAGCCTGGTTTTTCAAAACTTATAGTTCTAGCAACCAAATGTCCCGCTGACTCCATCGTATCCTTGTTCTACACATCGTACATGAAACAGAAGCATCCATCCACGCTAGGACTCAACAAACTGTAGCTCTACAACGTCGTCAAGTGCACCCAGAAGAGGCGATTGTATGCAAAAGAGGCCGATTAGTCTCGATGGAGCAATTGAAGTCTTCCATTCCAGTCACCATCTCTTCTCTACACCTACATGTCCTCTGAATATGGAAACATGAGGCAGAGCAATGCAGGTGTCAACCTTGATAAACAGACGGAGGCTCCACTGTTGTCAAATGCATCCAGAGGAGGTGAATACTGCTGGAGCAAACGAAGCCTTCCAAAATCCAAATCACCGTCTCTACTCTACACCTGTCAAATGTTCTTTGAACATCTTATCATCACTGGAAACTCCATGAGGCAAAGCAATGCGTCCAAGCTTGGCATCCACCTTTGTAAACAAATTGAGGCTCCACAATGTCGTCAAATGCATCCAGAGGAGGTGATCACCTCAGAGGAGATCGATTAGTGTCGTTCACCATGGTGCCCAAGGTGCTGCCGCAGCTTGTTCATGAACTCCAGCACCTCCTGCTCCGCATGCGCCTCCGTCACGGAGCTTGCGCGCACGCCCTCCGTCAACCCGCTTGCCCATGCCCTCCAACACCTCCGCCTGCAAAATCGCAATGTCCGGCCCCTCCACCATCCGCTCCAGCGCAAACCCTAGTTGCGCGAGCGCGATCGGGAGAGACCCGCACACGTCACTAAGCCCACCCGTCTTGGAGTACGGTGCCACCTCCAGCGTCATTACAAACAACACAAATCTACGCAACAAACTACAGATTCACATCCAGCATTTTTGGTAGATCCACCACCACACCATCCCTGGAATCATACGTGGTCCCGGAGACTGAAAACATCCGCAACGTGTTCGCCGTGTCCACCACCACCAAGCGCACCACCGACATCTAATTCGTCGTCAAAGTGTCCGTCTTATCGGAGCAAATCACACTCGTGCACCCCAGCATCTCCACAGACGGCAGCTTACGCACAATAACATTCTCCTCCGCCATGCGACGCGTCCCCAGCTCAAACCCTAACTGCGACCTGTTTCATCCATTTTTCATCGTTTTTCATCGGCGCGTTCATCCATTCGGTGTGTTCATCCATCGGCACGTTCATTTGTCATCCTGTATTCTTTTATTCATAGAATATATGTTGTTAGAGTTTTCATTTGTATTGCAAATTCATCAATAGAAGATATATTGTTAAAGTAAATTTCCTACAGTTTGCAATGGCAAAGGGTCATGAGTTCACATTAGAGCAAAAACAAGAGATTATACAATATCGTGACTGTGTTAGCTAGTGGTGGAAAGATTACCAATAGAGCATTAACTCCGTGGGCCAATGCACACTTTCAAGTAAACGCGTCTGACATGAATATTGGAAGAATAGTAAAGCGAAAAGAACACATTAGTGGACTTGACGTTGAGCACCTCGGTGATTCCAAGCGCTTACGAAAGTCTCAATGCCCAGAAGTGGAGGAAGCCACTTTTACTTGGTTTACAATAATGAAGAAAAAAAATGTAGTTTTATCTAATGACCTTCTGGTGGCTGCTGCAAAGAGATTTTACGCATTAATTCCTAGAGGTGCTAACGAGAAAGAACTTCAATTTTCTCATGGATGGGTGCAAAATTTCAAGAAGAGATAAAATATCAAGGGCTATACCCGTCATGGATAAGACGCATTAGTTGACGTTTCTGAAGAGGTTTTAAAGAAAATGGAAGACATCAAAACACTTGTATCTCAATACAAGAGTAGTGATGTTTTCAATATGGATGAAACTGGTCTTTTTTACAGGTTGGAACCAAATCATACATTAGCTACGAAAAGGTTATCTGGAAAAAAAACAGAAGGAGCGCATCACGGTGGCACTTACCGCAAATGCTGATGGAAGCATCATTCTTCCTCCATAGGTTATCAATCAATATTTGAAGCCTCGAGCTTTTACAAGCAGACACATTCTAAACCCCAAAAATCTAGGTATACAATGGTATGCTAATAAAAAAGCATGGATGACAACACAGATTTTTGAACGATTTATGTTATATTTTGAGAGGAGGATGGTGAGTGCCCAGAAGGAGAAAGTACTTTTGTTGGTGGATAATTTTTCTAGACATCAAGTGCCTAATGTAGGTTCAAGATTGAGGGTGACATGATTAGAGTTTTTGCCTCCAAATACAACTAGTCGTTTCCAACCTATAGATGCAGGGATCATTGCATCATTCAAAGCTCAATACATGAAGTTATTAATTCAACATCAAATAGATTGTATTTCAACTGGCAAGAGTTTGGCGATTGATGTGTACCAAGTTGTGACCATGCTTGAGAAGGCTTGGCGTAACGGAGTGACTCCAACAACAATTGAAAATTGTTAGAGACACATGGGAATTCTTTCAGTTCTTGTAGAAAATAAAGTCCTTCAAGAGCAGCGCACGAAAGAGGTAGAGGAGGTTGCTGCTGTATTGGAACAACTAAGTTTGATATCCTCTGAGATTGAGACCCCTTACATGAATGTTCAAGAATATTTAAATTATGAGATAGAGTTTGATTTGAATAACCCTTATCAACCCACTGATGAAGAAATTATTGAAATGCTTCTATCTCAACAACAAGGTAGTGAACACAAAAATAGTGATCCTGATGAAGCTAATCTTCAGGACTTAGTAAAAGAAGTTGTAGGCTTTAAAGATGTAGGTAGTGCTCTTCAAACTTTGAAGAAGTTTTTAGAGCAAAGACCTAATGACACCATGTTATCTATGAGGAATATTGAAGCACTAGAAAAGGAAGTAGAATCTTGGCGTGTAGCATAAACTTGCCAAAGTACTATTGATTCATTCTTTCAACGGACTTAGATGAATAATGAGCAATATTTTGTAATTTCATCCATTTTTCTATAAATGTTATGTATTTACCTTTTTAATTCTTCTAAGTGTTATTTTTTATAAGTGTTACAAATCATTGGCATCACCATCTATAAGTGTTATGTGTTACTAGTGCCTAAGTATTAACTAAAAGTATGCTCCCAACCCCTAACACTTATCGAGGTTTGACTGTAGCGAGTGGTCAGTATGCTACAAATATGACGGTTAGAGTAGAATCAGACCCAGGGCTAATTGAAAGCACCATCGATGCTGACAGGACTGATCGTTTGAAGGAAGGCCCAGATCTCAACGTCCCCCCCTCGGAGACTAGTGATGATGGTGGAATTCAGGGGGCTTAGACAAATGAAGAGGAGAGGGCAGCTCACTTCATGACCTTCAATTGGACACCAGACAGAGTAAGTGCTACACCAAACCCGGCAGAAAGGGACGTAGAAGTGAAGAAGTCTCCCAATTTGAGCCTATGAGTATGGCTCAGAGAATGAAGAGGCAGAAATCTATTGATGAAAGAAGGACAAAGGAGGCACTCAAGACGCAGGCTAGAGTTTCCAAAAATAGGATTTTCAACAAAACTAGTGCCAGGAAACTCCAAATATGTGAGTCTCTCAATAACCCTAGCTTCCAATCTTCCTTACCGCAAGAATGAACATACAACTCCTATCTCACAATGTTCAAGGTTTGAACAATCCTGGAAATGTAGCTAGAGTTAGAAATTATTTAAAGCCTATCTTGAACACGTTAGATATTCTCTGTATTCAAGAGCACAAGCTTAGAGGTCAAGGTATTGATTCCATAAATAAAAGCATTTGGAGACAAGCCCACACTTCACTGCGAAGCACTTGAGGGAAATCAAACCAATGCACGTTGTGGGGGACTAAGTATGCTAGTCTCCCCCAAAATCAAACATCTTATCATGGACCAAGGACATTCGAGGGGGCACTCAGCCCAATGGATTATACTTAAGGGCAATCTTGGAAGAGATCTAGGCATTTTAAATATATACGCCCCACATTCCCCTTTGCAGAGAGGCCTTCTATGGCTAGAGCTCATGGAAGCTCTAAACCCAAACTGCAACTGGATCTTGGGAGGAGATTGGAATTTCGTGGAAAATACTAGAGATAAAAGCTCCACATCAGACATGATCAACTCGGCAAGGGAAAGACACGACTTTAGCCTATTTCAAGGGCTTCCTTAACGTGCAGGACTATTTTGACTTAAACCAACAACTATTATTCACTTGGGATAACCACCGAATGGGTTTAGAAAGGGTATTAGAGCGACTAGATCGATTTTATGTTTTCCCCTCCCCTAATGGTGAACCAAGGGCACATGTCAAATCCTATAGTCACTCAGATCACCTCCCAGTTTATCTATGGGTGGAATTAGAAATGGCAAGGCCAGAATGGGCTAAGTATAAGATGAACACCTTCTATCTAAATGACGCAGGAGTGGTCCAAGAACTAAAAGAGAAGTGGTTAAATTATCCCCCTACTCTAAGGTTTTTTGGAAAACTCAGGACGGTCATTAAATGATATAAACATTTTTGCAAAGAGAGAGCCAAAGAGAGAAGGTTTAAGGAAGAAGATGCAAGAAGTAACTTAGAAAAGGAAAGAATTTGCCTTCAATCTAATCCAAATGAAGAGGAAGCTCAGAACAAAGAGATCAGAGCTAGAGACATCTTAATCAAGTGTGAGGACTGGAAGTTAGCTGGACAACACATCAGGGGAGGACAAAATGGAGGAAAGTCGAGGATAAGCCCACAAAAGAGTTCTTCCAAGTCTATAAACAAAGAGAAACTCAAAGTAGCATCACGAAACTATTGGATGAGCATAGAGATATTCACACTAGCCAACCAGCCGTAGAACCTGTCAGTTTCAATTTTTATTTTGACCTGTACTCCTGTAGGACAAGGCCAGAAAATTGTAAAGGAGCCCAACAAGCCTCTCACTCAGAGCCAATCTCTAAACTCTCAAGTAAAATGCAAGAGATTCTGAAGGTAGAATTAACTCTGAGAGAACTTTCCTCTGTGGTGGATCAACTAGCTTCAAGTAAACCACCAGGGCCAGATGGCATAGCAGTAGAGTTCTACTAGAAACTCTGGGGGACAATCGGAGTTGACTACCTAGAAATGGTAAACGAAGCCCTAGGGAGGGGTAGTTTCCACAAAGGTGTCACAGAGGGACTAATTGCACTGATACATAAAGGGAGAAGCCGGAGAAGCCTTAATAATTGGAGACCTATTACTTTGCTCAATGTAGCCTACAAAATTTACGTTGAGGCATTTCAAATTAGACTGCAGCCAATCTTAATGGACCTGATAAGCCCTGATCAATCAACCTTTCTCCCTATGAGATATATCCTAGATAATATTTTTCTGACACACGAGACAATTCACCATGCCAAACTTTCTAATCAACCTCTACTATTCTTAAAGTTAGACTTCTCTAAAGCCTATGATCGTGTAGACCTAAGTTTTCTTTTCCATTCCATGGAGACTATGGACTTTCCAAAGGAATTTCTTGACATGGTTGCTTTGGTCTTTAGAGATGCCAAGGCTAGAGTTAGTATAAACGGTAGAGTAACAGAAACCTTTACCATCGAACAAGGAGTTCGGCAGGGGTGCCCCTTGGCGCCATACATCTTCCTCATTATAGGAGAAATCCTTAACATGTGTTTTTAAAGGGAGGTTGATAGTAGAAGAATCAAAGGTATAAATCTACCAGGAGCAATGGAGCCACAGGTCCTCCTGCAATGTGCTGATGATACCTCACTAAGGGTCTTAGCGGAGGAAGAAACTGTAGCCAAGGTGATCAAGACCTTAGAAGAATTTGGTGAAGCCTCAGGTTTACTGTTGTACAGAGAAAAATCGGCAGCATACTACTGGGGTCAGAACGGGCAACCCCAACTTGAGTGGACTCAAAGGCTAAGCTTTAAATGGGTAGAAGAGGGAGAAATCTCTAAGTTGTTAGGAACAGCCTTTGGACTTGACCTCACAACGGAGAATATCGACCTCTTCCTTAAAGAGAAAATTTATAAGAAACTGGAATATTGGGCAAAAGTTAGAGCAAACAGCACGGCCATGATCATTATTGGCAATAGCATTCTTATCTCTACTATTTTGTTCTACCTAGCAATCTGGGGAGGTAGTAACACTAGGATTAAAAAGGTCACAGCTAAGATTCGCAACTACATGTGGGCTGGCACCCCCAACCCTCTAGAGCTAGAGTGGCTTGGAACTCAATATACCAAAGGAAAGCATTGGGAGGCCTCGGGGTGGTAGACCCCATGGAAGCTATGATAGCTCTGATGTACAAATGGATTATTGCTGCCTGTATGTCTAGTCAATCAAACTTCACATCTCTAATTCGATATAGATTAGAGCACTGTCAACCCGCTCCAGGACTGAGGTGGCCATCCAACCTCTGGTGGTTCACGAGCACAGGTTTCTAAAGCCCAGGTGGATCTAAGCTCTGGAACAAGGCCAAACAATCTTGGCACAGTCTAGTTAATGAATCAACCATTAATCCGCCGGACTCTCTAGAGGAATGACTCAGTTCACCACTTTGGATTGCTAGAGGTTTACTCACAGAAGGTTTTCACCTTTCAAAACAACGAAAGGCGTCTCTGGCAAGGAATGGGATGGTCTACACTAGAGACATATGGATTCAAGAGGAAAACCAATTTATTGTTACCCAAGAAGCTCCTGAAAAGTTTGGGCTGAGAGAAGCAGAATTCGAGGTATGGGAGGAGTTTCTACAATGGCTCAACCCGGTTAGCAGATACTGGATCCAAATTCGGCACCATCCCCTTAAACAGAATGACTCGCTTGGAATTTTTGAACTCAATGATGATACCTTACCTACCTGGGTTTTTCTAGGGCAAGAGTTGAAGGGAAGAGGAGGATTAGGTAGACATGGAGCCTAGCAAGTCAATGCTAGCGGTGGACTCTACTTTGTCGCTGAAAAGGCTAGTATTCTCCTTAAGAGCCCCACGACAATGGGCAACAATACTCTTATTGCCTGGGGAAAACTCGAAAGGGTGAGAGTTGTAAACTTTGTTAAAGAGAAAAAGAGAAAAGGGATTCTTCTTTACTATGGCAAAATCAGCTCGCTTCTGTGGGATCCGGATCGCATCATCTGGCCTGATAAGAAAAAACCAATTTCCTTCATGAATTATTCCACCAAGCATGGGAGGATGCTACTTCGAGCTCGCCGCCCACCACCGAATGTGGTTCAGAAGAAATGGAGTCAAGTCCTTCCCCACAACTTCAAACTTAGATGGCGCTATGTGTGGGATAAAGAACGAAGCGGAAAAGAAGCGGGACTTATCTGGCAATTGTGGAAGAAAGTTGTAGCAGTGAATCAATGGAAGAAACACGCTTCTCCGCACATTGATGACAGCTGCAATGTTTGTAACACAGGAGACCAAGAGAGCATCCTTCACAGGTTCTGGAGCTGTAGCCAAGCTAGTAGATCGTGGGATTATGTGAATGAGATTCTCCTGCGTCTCAGCAAGATCCCCCACTCCCAATGGGGAAATATTAACTTCAAGCATGCCCTCTTTGGTAGTAGCCCCCCCCGGAAATTTGCAACCCTCGGTAGAATTTGGCTTTCTTTTAGAGGGATTACTCTTTGGACTCTCTGGATTGCCAGGAATAATTGGGTGTTCAACCAGAATATGTGGAACCACTACAAAATTGAGAACGTCATTTGGCAAGGCCTTACGGATTATGGGAGGATCGCTTTGGGCAGAGTCCTCACTACCAACACCGAGGCCAGTAGAAACAAGGTGGCGAACCTTTTTGATTCCACTTGGGGTAGTCATGAGTTGTTGTATAGCATTCAAGGCGACCACATTGTCTGGATCAAAGAGTTTCATGTTAGCTCGGAGTCTTGAGTCTTTGGTGTGAGTGAAGCTGGCACAGTTGTATGTACTCATGATTTTTTGCAATCAAACCTGGTTTTGTTTTGCTTAAAAAAATAAAAAAATAAAAACCCTAAGAGACAATCTCGCGGTGTTTCATGAAAAATGAGAAGCTTCTCGTCTAACAAATCCTAAGCAAGTAATCGACCAAGCTCGCTCATACTAGAAACAGAAACAGCAATAAACATCAAATAGCGATAATGATCCACACTATCCTAGATGTATGTTTGAATCACCATTTTTTTGCATTAAAGAGATGATTTGCAATATTGCCACAATTGGTCTAAGCAAACTAATTGAAAGAGTCTTCACTCAACAAGCTAGGCGATGGTTGTCTGAAAGTTGTGGACATTTCGTACGTAACAGAAGTACCTCTAGGTGACCGCATAGACAATGAATAGATTTGATGATGGATGAATTTTATGAACAACGTTTAAGAACTTTAGGACTGGAGGGGTGTGTGCCCTGTCACAGGACGTGGCATCAAGGGCCTCTCCGCATCATAGTGTTCTAGTGTAGATTAGTTTGTTACTAATCTACGGGTTTAGGGATGTACGGCGCCGCACTACATTCATCCGTGGATGATTTCCATCCACTTAGAATGTGTGTGTGGGCATATAACGCCGCACACATCGTTGAATTGGCGTCTTTGTCAAGTCAAACTTTGCGAGTGAGTTAGAACTAGAGCTTCTGTAGCTCGGAGGGAGGCCACTGGAACTCGGCGAAGGTTGTTTATGTGGCAAAGTAGAGCCCGATATCTCATCTGATGGAGCTCGAGCCTCCATCCACTACTACTCATCCTCAAGGGTGGAATTTCATCCACGAGCTGTCGTGATTGGCATGAACACGGCTAGGCTAACCAGGACGGGCTGTGGATGATGCGGCATTTGTGTAGGGCCCGCGGGATTAAAAATGAGGATTGACTTCTTCGAGCAAGCCCGTGCAATCTCCTCAAGACATCGTGGATGTAGGATCCCCTGAGACGGAGTAAACAAGTCGTAGTGGGGCTCGTCTATTCGCTTGTGTAACATCCACGGATGATTTCGCTTCATGTGGCTGCAAAACTTCAAGAAAAATTGCAGGGACATGCGCCCAAGTAGAGTGACAAGCTAGTGGACGATTAGGACGCAAGTGCGTAAGCCATTAGGTCTTCGGGCTTTATTGAGGTTGACCAACACAGTCCACGAAAGGACAGCTTGCAAGCAAGTAACTTTGGGGATCTCGTGAAGGGAGCCTGCGGAAATCGAGGTGAGAGGCATGCTCAAGTATTCCACGCCTGAGGGCAAAGGCACGGCAAAAGGCGCTAGAGGCCTAAACACGGCAGAGAACCCATTTGCGCCAGGTACCCTATCCCGTGCCGAAAGCACCATAAACCACTCGTTTTGTGCAAAAATTCATATCATCCATAGAATGAGCACTTAAAAAACTTAACTTTTGCAATTTTTGTGTTTTGCAAATTTCAATCACGAATTTGGATTTGTGGTCTAAACGTAACACTACCAGTGCAAAAATTTGCTAGTTTTCAAAACGTTGAATAACAAAATGTTTGTGTGTTTTTTAATTTCTTTAATTAAAAATTAGTGTCTAAACTTTGGAGGTAGTTTACAAGGGCAATTTGCCTCGTACATGAGTGAAATTTGCGGCGCTAGATGGAGATTTTGCCATTTAATCCAATTTTAGTGTTGGATTGGCTGGTTGATGCGTTAAAACACCCATTGTGATTATTGCATTGGAGGAATTTGTGTTTCTAAATACCGCGATCAACGTCCCTCTACTTCTTTAGTTCTAGATATTGAGGGCAACACTTTCAAGTGTTTCCCTTTGCTTGCAAGTGTTGCGACTTGGAGCCATCCACTGCAAGCTTGTGCCAATGGCACTGACCCCATTGTCTAATTTTGCTTTTATGTTGTTCAGGAGAGGATCTGGTTTGATTTATGGAATCTTGTGCGGTACCTACTCCATATTGTAGACTTGTTGCTGGTGTTTTCTGGTGGCCCCATCTCTTGTTGTCCCTAGATTTTGATAGAATACTGTCGGAACCTAGATTTCAAGGAATTGTTGTCTTAGTATAAGTAAAGGGCAAATGGGTGGTGATTTTTTGGAAATTAGGAACACTCCCATTGTAAATAGATAGTTTTACTAAAAACTATCGTAAGTCCTTGTTGCCTAAAACTGAAAATCCTAAAAATAATAAGAAGGAATCCGGGTATCACTGACCAGATTTCGGTCTCAATAGGTTATCACCAGGATCAGGATCTAACGATCAGCTCTATAACCGGTTTAAACGGTCATAACCGGCTTCGGGTTTAGATTTGGGTAATGATTACCGGACTGGGAATAATTAGATAATTCCAAGGTTCTTTCTCTCATCTTTCTTAGTGAGTTTGGGGTTGGTTAGTGGCAAGCGAGCGAGCGTGGGCAGTTGAGGGTTGTGTGTGCGAGCGTCGTAAGCCAATATTGTTGTCTTTGCGAGTTAGGGTTTGAGTGCGGATTCTTTCGCGGATCTCTTGGGAAAAATCCGGGTCTAAATCCAAGCAAGGGTTTGATGCGATGACGTTGAAGAAGGCGACCAGCAGCAGGGCGGCGACCGAATCGATCGTGAGCCTCCGGAATGAGGTTCTGGTGATTCCCAAATTCGAGAACGACCGCAAGGCGCTAGACGCGGATCTGTAGAGGGTGGGGTATTTCGGATTCCGGGAGCAGCCATGGGGTTTCAAAGATGACGCGATGATCCGGGAGCTGCTAGACGGAGTCTCTAACGAGTTCGATGGCACCATCTGGGGAAGGCCGGAGAAGTGGACTTGAATGATGTGGAGCGAAGTATACGAATTTCCGACGTGGAGAGAAGTTATGTGCTCACGCCGAGAATCTTTCATTGATGGAAAGTTCACGCGGAAGGCAGATCCGAAGGACGGCCTGACTGTGGCGGATTGCAAGGATCCGAGGGTTCGGAGGGTGATGGAGTTTTTACTCCTGATCATGTATCCGGATTGGCCTTCAAAGACCACCACAACATTGGCCAACACGATCTGGGGAGCGCACATCAACGAGAGGAAGGTGGCGTGGGGAGACATCGTTGGAGAATTGGTAAGTAAATTCTTAACCGAATTGAGGAGGGTGCGACCTACCTCAATCTCCCCATTCCTATATCACATGTACGAGCACAAGGACTTGTTGCGCGACAACGAGAAGACCGTCTACGAGATGGCCAAGGTGCTAGCAAGCCACGGCTGGGAGGATGGAGAGATTGCGGAACCCAAATAGGAACCGAATTCGGACTCGGATTCCTCCGATGACGACATCCAGCCGACGTCAGTCAGCCCGAGGAAGAAGAGGAAGCAGACCGAGAGGAGCAACACGACTCCCCCGATCCACCGGAAGAAGGTTAACAAGGAGAAAGACGAGGAGGGTCCTTTCGACATGATCGCGGAAGGATACGAGAAGGTTGAGGAGGCTTACGAGCGGATCGAAGTCATTTTGGCCGAGGCGTGCTGGATTGGGGGTGACGTGGGAGCATATGAACTGTGTGGACATCTGGAGGAGAATCTGCCACCCCGGAATGTGGAGGAACTAGAGACTGGGCTCATCTCCCTGGAGAACAGGAACCGGAAGATGAAGACGGCCATGGATCAGAAGGATGTGGAGTTGGCTGTAGTGATGGGTAAGAAATGATTCTGCACTTGCTCTCACCCGTATGACCGAATTCGTACAGAAACCAGGTGATGTGTTGCTGAAGGCGAGGTTATTTGACGCCGGGATCACCGGGGCCCGGAAGCTTGACGGTCCGGTGGCAACGAAGCTCGTCGGGGTGTTGGTGGAATACCACTTCAAAATGGAGAAGATGTTGGAGGAGTGCCGAAAGTTTCACCCAAGGATCTTCTAGGATGTTGGGAAAGGTAAGCGGAAGATGTCTCTCGACTCCGAGCCGACGAAGGCGCTTCCGGAAGTAGTTACGGTTTTGGAACCGGAAGTCGGATTCCGAACTCCTGGTCCGGAACCCAAGAAGCGGAAGGACGAGCTCCCTCCGCTATCCCAGCTGAAGACGAAGGTTCGGCAGGGGAAGGCGAGCAAGGTGGCACTATAAGAAACCTGTGTTTTTTGTGACAGGGCAACTAACGTGCAATTATGTTTTGTGCAGCATCCGGCACGTCAACGTTGACGTCCAAAAAAATCCGTTATAATTGACATGCGAAAAACATGCCAAAATCTCAAAAAACAGGCCCACGTTTTTTAAAACATCACAAAAACTTGGGGGTTGAAGGTGTTAAAAATCTGCCATGTGGCTGCCACGTCACGTCCACGTCATCGCCACATGGACGGGCAGTGCCACATCCCCAACTTTTTCATCCGGGCCCTTGGTAATGCGGCCCATGATGTGGCGCATGACGTGGCATTAGATTGTGACTAGGCTTGCATACGTGGACCCGCCATTTTATGACGTGGCACCTTTAAAATATGACGTGTCACTTTTTAAAATATGACGTGGCATGTCCAATCAGCATAGTTTAATGCAATAATTAATTGTGGACAGTGTAAATTAGGACGTCATTTCTAACACGGTATGTTTTCTGTGACATTCGTTATGACGTTTTCTGTGACGTTCGTTGAGATGGAGGTCACCAAAAGTAAGCACCAAGTCAAGAAAAACAAATGCCATGTCACCAAAAAGAAGCGCCATGTCATCAAAAAGTACCGTATCACTTTAAGTTTCAAGGGTAATTCAAATTCATCCAAATAGATGGATGAAAGTGAATCACTCTTGATTCAAGTGTGATGAGATAGGAGAGAAGGCCTTACATATATATACAATGGGATGCACAAGTGGTGACAATCCATATGGGATTATTGGATTTGTCATGGTGTTAGCCTCGTGTTAGCATAAACATTAAAATGTCACAGTAGACGTCCATCCAGACGTCTGTTCCAACATCCTCTTTGCCTACGTGGCAGCTGATTTCAACCTTGCCTACGTGGCACAAACATTTTTAAAAGAATCCAATTTCTACCTTGCCTACGTGGCTCAAACATGTTTTTTGTGATGTCAGTAAGGACATCCACGTTTTTTATGACATCAGTAACGACATCCACATTTTTATTTTTGTAGGGGTCAACCCATCTCCATTGTGTTTTAACCGTTGGGTAGTGTTTTATGGGAGGTTGCAGTAACAATCTCGAAGTTATTCACAGTAAAGCTGAAACCCCCCTGCCGACGTGGCATTGTCACCTTTCTGAGGACGTTGTCTAAAGCATGACTATGTTCACTAGGACGTCCCGCAAAACAAATACGTTTAAGCTAACATCTCTGCGTTTTTCCGCCAATTTTTCCATGTTTGGTGCAACATCCACCAGAATCCGAGAGCCCAAGGCTCGGCCCGTTCGCAAAAACATGTTTTGAAAAACACACTTGATCACAGCTAATGTCACAAAAATCACGGGTTTCTTATAGTGTGGAGATTGTCACTCTGGACTCGCGAGTTTTCAAGAGGCGGACCAATCACAATGCCTCCGAGAGATACGTGAGAGAACAATGGACTTGATCCCATGCCAAACATCAACTGCAACGGATGTCGGGTGTAGCCCATGGCTTTCTCCATGCCCCATCCATGTAACAATCGTAAATAGGCAACGCTCAAGATGCAAAGTACCTAGATCCAAATCCTGAGTTACCTACTTATCAATCATCATTGATTGAGCACCGGAGTCCAACATGACACGGAGGGGGGTAGCTCGAATGGGATTGCCATCCGTATGGCCTACTACCATAACTCTATTGTCATTCACTAAACATATCATCCCTACACGCACACTGTGTCGCTCCCGTGCTGATTGGGCCGCAACGTTGGACAAATAGATCACTCCAAAGAACAATGATTGATCCTCGAAGGACTGCTCCGTAGGTGTGGAAGTGGCATTGGCTTCAAACGTGGAAATAGCCTCCGCCGCCAACTTGGCCCACATTGCCACTAAATCTTCCTCGGTAGGTGGAGCCGTCACTACTTGCGACATCTATAACAATGGCATGGGTACCTTGCCCTCCAACATACTACCCGCAACGTTGAATATATTGGATGGTTGAAAATCCGGTGTCAGATTGTCGACACCGGCAAACACCAGCAACTGCAACACCTTCTACGCCAAAGAATGTGCGACATCTCTATGAGTAGATGAAATCGGTGGGAACGGGGTCGGAGTAGGAGCACCATGAGAAGTCCTCATATCTGCGATGCTAAACAAAAGAGATGGCCAAGATTGACAATGTGGTTCGACAAACCCGTGTGGAGTGGACGGCCTATACTACTCGACACAGAGAGAGTAGATGCTACTCCTTACGCGACAGTTTAAGCACAAGTGGCAATCGCTGCCACAACCTCCTCTAAAGCAGTATATAAGTAGCGATCTACGTTTGAAGATGAGCCCTGACTCGTCACCGGAGGCCATGTGTCTACAACTTGCTCCAAAGAGGCCATCACGCCCATCTGCTTCTTCAACTCCGTCAATTCGCCCTTAAGTGTCTTTACTACATCTGAACCAATAGTTGAAGACCCTGGGCGCTTCTCTGTGTGAAGAGAAAAACAGTTCCCATTGTTGTGGCTAGATTTGCCACTGCGAGAGCATGTCACAGGTTTCTTCTCCTTGCTTGATTGCCTCAACCTTCGGGCTGACTTTCCGTGACCCTGTCCCCTTCTACTTAGGATTGTTGGGGTCCCCCTTGATGTGACTAGCCTCCCCACAAGCCCAACACAGCACAACCTTTTCAGGTTGTGCCTCCGCCAAGCTACCAGTAGCTGTAGCAAGCTTCTTCGTATTAGGAGCCTCTAATAGTGATGTGACCGAATCCGCGGAGTCACTCATGCCCAACGCTCTAATGAGCGCTTCTACCTCGGCAAACATTTGTGCCAAAGTGGCGTTGCCATGATACTGGAAAAGAAGGTGCGGACTAATCAAGTCCACCATCCACTTATCCAGCTTGGAGATGAAGATCTTCACTAGCTGGCGCTCTATGAACACATCACCGGCCTCTGCTGACAATTGTGCCAACTGGATATATAGAGTGCGTGGGATATTCTCCTTTCTCGGGCGGAAATCCTGGATGAGTTACATCTAATCACGCGTGAAACCCACGTACTCCACCGTCAGATGTGCCATGAATTGCGCCAAAAGATCGAAGGCTGGCTGATTGTCAACCGCCACCAATGTCACACGTGTGGCTATGGCTGAACCAGACATGGCTCCATGCGAGCCCGATCGCCTACAATGGAAACACCCTTGCCCTAGAGTCGTCACTGAGGAAACTTCCTTCCACCTTGGGCTCCTGAATGGACGTCGAGAGTTGGGCAATTGCTCTCTCCTTGAGCACAGTCACCAACTCCACACGCTTGGGCTTGTACTCCTCAACGGGGCCTAACTCTGTCTTGTGTTGTGTGGTCCACCTTCCGTATGTCTGAAGGGCCTCTAGCTCCAAATGCTAAGGCAAGAGCTCGAACGCATACCAGTCGTTAATCCCTAAATTTCCAAAAGTCTCTGTGGAGGACTCTAATAGGTTTGGATAGGTTCCTATGGTGTGATTTTACAATAGTTTTCTTTCATATTTTTCATGTAGATAGACATTACTAAATGCTTTGTGTGAGTTTTTTTTTTCCTAAACCCGACATTTAATGAAAAAACTATAGGGTTTTGAAGTTCAAAAAGGGAGAGCGGGCACTTTGGGCAACTCCAAAAAAACTTGCTAGGACTCTTTATTGAATGTGAGATATTCAATACTAGCAAATAATGTTTTTCCTTTCATATTGTCAAAAAAAATCTCTTGTCATCAATGAGAAAAAGCATATAAATCCAAGTCAAGCATTTTCACACATCATCGCACATTGTCAAGCAAGGTACCAAAAGAACTTCTTCTTTTTCATAGAAAACTTTGAGATCATCATATTTTTTACTCTTTATTTTTTCCGTAGCATTATGTGGAGTAAACCTTCTCATTGACCATTTGGATTCTCATTCTAAAACATACTAAGTTCACAAAAAACATATAACGCAATTTGACAATTTTTGGACCTCCACTCCTTGCACAATTTTTTTGAATATGCTACACATTTTTTCTACGTCTTAAAATTGGAGTGCAAGAAATTAATATCATGCTTAACATGATGGGAATGAATTGATACCTTATGTAGTGCAAAAATTTGACACCATGTGAAATCAAAGTTAGTTGATCCACAAGAATCCCTATGAAGAGCTCAAATCCGAAGACCGATTTTTAAAAAAAATATTTTGGGAGATACTAACTCACAGTTAAGTGAATTCTGCCCAAATTATATTTTCATCCACTGTGGATGAAAAATGCCCGCAATGGATGCAAAATGCCCACAATGGATGAAACATGTCCACAACGGGTGAATTCACAAAAAGGATGAAAATTAACTATGTGTGAAATTTTTCCGCGGATGATAATTGCACGATGGATGAAAAATTGCAGAATCATGTCCAACAACTCTTCTTCTTCTTCTTCTTCTTCTTCTTCTAATTCTTGCGCTACTCACATCTTGCTTAGAAATTGTCCAATTCGGTCATTCTTTCTTTCGTTGGCTCCATCTTGACGCGCTTTATAACATCAATCTAAGCACCCAAATGTTTTCAAAATTCACCCTAGCTCAAATTCTAGGATTAAAGAAAGGATCATATGAGGATCTTTGTCACATGAATAACTAATAAATCACAAGAGTAGTCAATTGTCTCGCACTCTTCTAAAGGAGAATCAAGGAGTGCAAGCAGTATAAGTGAATGCAGAGCCTTAACTAGTGATAAACAATCACTTACAAGCTAAGGTAATCACTAAACTCTCTATAACTCACTTATAAAGCTTGATTTGACAAAGATGTCAAGTCAAGGACGTGTGCGGCGCTATACGCACACATATACAATCCTAAGTGGATGGAATTCATCCACGGATGGATGCGGTGCGCCGCTGTACGTCCCTAAACTCGTAGATTAGTAACAAACTAATATACGCTTAAATACTACGATACAGAGAGGCCGTCGACCTTATGTCCCGTGACATGGGGGCTATGAGCAGCTCCAATTCTTTTGCTAGAACTTTGTATTGACATTTAGATTTTTTGTACATGTAAAGAATATTACATTCTTTGAAAATGTAAAAAAAAAACAATCTTGTCTTTAGGTTAAAAAAACATATATATGAAGTCAAACATTTTCACACATAGTCGGGCAAGGGGGAGATTTTGTTTTTCTTGCATTTCAAACACTGTAATCTTCTAATATGTCCCGTGGATTACAACCGAAACCATATGGCAAGTCCATATAAAAGTGTATATTAAGATCTTATGGTTAAAAGTCCAAATTGTTACATTACAATGTGATTTTCATGCCTCTTTTTGACAACGGTAATTTTGGACTGGTTTTTGAACGAAATTGGCGGTGGTCCTATATAGGTTAAGTGACACTCTTCTTTCGTGGTCAACTGAAAAAATCCAGAAAAGGGGCATGTGGGCATCTGTTTTTGACAGCAGACAATTTGGTCTGTGAAAGATGTCATTTTTTTGGTATGTTTTGAGGCAAATTTGGGCTTCCTTTTTTGGTTTGGCTGGCGTCAAATTTCATCCTTGAAATGCTCCATGATAGCGGGTTCCATGATTTCTCAAGTACCGTGTGAAGATATGAGAATCATCCTTACCCGTGATTTTGGGTTGGTTCTCTTGCATTTTTTTTAAAAAAATTTAAAATTTATTTATTTATTTTAAATTTTATTTTTTTTGACCCAAAAGAAGAAAGCTTCATTGCAAGGAGAAAAGAGAATAGAAGAGAACACCCCGCCAGGGCCGGCGGAGCCGAGCAAGAGCTCCCGAGTTAGTGGTCAGTGCTAAGGTTAGTGTTAGAGGGATTAATGGTACAAGGGGGAAGCAGATGCCAATGTGGTCTTTCATCCACCCAGGATGTCAAGATGTCGTTGCAGCACCAGAGGTCTTTGAACCGTTTGGTGTGTTTTTCGCACTTCTCCGGCGCGTTGCTCCCTCTGGCCAGAGTCCTGTTCCACGCGGCGCGTCCGTGGTCAATGAGGCTCATCCAGAGCTTGGTCTGCAAGGTTCTCTTGCATTTGCTAACTTAGTGAGAATTCTGCTCATGTCAAAGCCATCAAGTGTTGGCCTGCTATTTGAATAAGTGTCACTTGACCCTTTAGTGCCGATGTGGTCGTTTTTGGGCCGATTCTTGATGCTTCTCGGGGATAGCTCTTTCTTTATAGGTTAGATGCATTTTTATTTATTTTTGGTTGCAATGTGTCTAGCACTAGTTCATACGTATTAAATGGAACAATTCCCGAGCACATTGATGCAAGCATCTGAGAGTTACAATGATTTCTATGAAGTGGGATCAACGTGAAATGTACACTATGCATGATCTAGCAGCTGTCATGCAAGATCTATAACACTCGTGGATTCTCTAGAGCCTTGTGAAGCTTAATGGCACTAAAGGGTTAAAGGTTAACTCAAAGGTTACCTTGCTCACAACCACTTACGGACATCCTCTTTATACGAGGAAAAAAAGGGTCAAACGAGGGAGTGGAGAAGAAATGAGGAGGGGAGTTCAAGTGTGGATTTCAAATAGGCAACATAGTTTTCCTGAAAGTACTTCCTGTAGGGAAAAGCTAGTATGACAGTAGTGCCAAACATGACAATTTTTTAATTATTCACCATAACAGACTTCCAAAAATCTCATACTCCCTTCTTTTGCACCAATGAAATGCATAACAATCAAGGCATCACGGCCTTGGTGTAGTGGTTTGGGTCATGGCACACCGGTGAGGTGGTTGTGAGTTCAAGTCCTATTGCCGGCATGGTGCCTACCACCATAGTCCACCCAATTATGGTGGGGGGTCCCATGGCCTCGTTGTATGGGGACCCACAAAGCCCTTGGGGGAGATGACATGTCGGTTGTCTCTAAGGCAATTAGTATAGGGAAGCACTTAGTGTAGAAAAGTGTTTATCCTTGAGAGGGGGGAGTAGTTCTATTACACTAGCCTATGTCCGGTGGCCATATGCATAGTGAAAAGAATGAACAAACACTATATTCACGCCGCTCTCCTTCGGAAACCGGAGTTCTTCTTCTGCATAACAATCAACACTCTTGGGCCAAACCCTTGCAAACTAAAGTTCCTCCACACCACCCCAAGTTCCCAAAAAGTTGACCAATAGTTCCCCACACCTTTCCCAAACAAAGTCACCATGTGCACCCGGTCCCACTAAGACCCTAAGATTCGGGGTCACCCTCCTTTACTACATAAAAAAAAAAAACTCTAATCAACCTGGGGCAACCTGAAGCTCAGGAGATAAGTACAGTATCCCGGAAAGGGAAGCCCTGGATGCGAGCGACTCAATACGGTCCCCCATGCCCGTTTTAGCAGCGCACTCATTGCGAACCCCCTGAAGCCGCACCAGTGTACTCAATTCGTACATATCAGATCTGATATCTACGACTTGGGAAGGGACGCAGCGAGAAGAGCGTGGCTGGTTTCATGGCGACTGCCAGCGCGCGCGGGCGGCGTCAGCCACCTGAACCTCGGCTGCTCTCGCAGAGCGCGATGCGCGTCCTCTTCACCGCTCGTGCTCTTGCTCTTTCGCAGCTGCCCTCTGCCTTGTGGTGAGACTGCGCCTCTACCTTTGCATGTTGCTGTGTTGTTGCCCGCCTCTGTGAGCTCCGGGATGCTGACTTTTGACCGCTCTCGTGCTTGTTGTGGAGCCTTCTGCGCTTGTGTGACGAGGTCGTCTAGTTCAGTGGCGTGCTTTGGTCGGTGAGCTGTGCAGTCGTGTCTGTTTGCCTGCGGCGGAGGGCAATGCGTTTGCTCGCAGTAGAGAGACTACCCGTCATGGTGTTTCTGCGTTTTGATTTCGTGTTTGTTCCGAGTTTTTGGCGCTTCCCGAAGTTGATGCTGTACCAGTTTCGATCTGCGGCTGGTGGCTTTCTCAGCTACGTTTTCCAGGTTTCTGAAGGTGTTTGCTCTGCTTGTGGCAGGTGTTGTTGATCTCATGTCAAGTGGTTCCTGATTGGCGCGGCTGGGGGTGCAAAGTACAGGCGGAGGTATATTTCTCTTTCCGAGCTCTGAAGTCTATGTGAGTGAGAAATGGATACTTATTGTTTTCGGTGCGGAGTTCATTTGGTCGCAAAGAGTGGTTTCCGTTTCCTGATCAGGGGTTAGGAAACCTGTGTCCTCACTGTTATTGTTAACATGCGACGTTTGTGAGAACGTCGCGGCATCTGAGTGATTCATCGAGGATCTTTCGGTTTTGAGCTAGTTTTTTTCATATCTAGTATTTGTAGATCGTTATCCCCTCCAAATTGTCCGTTTTTGGGATGTAGAGATTGTTATGTCAAGCTGGAGCTTCTTTAGGGCTACAGTTATTGTGATTCACCTCGCATTGATACTTTTAGGGTTTAAAGATTACGCTCTTATCTTTTTAGAGGTGCTACGATTGTAGAGTTTTCGTTCAAGTCTCTACATTGTGGCCGTTGGACTTGTTGAGCTCCATGTTTTATTTTCAATCTAGAGTCGTTAACTGTTAACTATGTCAACTCTGCAGGAAAGAGTACTGCAGTCACAATGTTTAAGGACTACAGGGGCGGCGGCGGTGCCTTTGCCACGGAGCGGTCGTTCCGTCTAGTGCCGCTGGTTGTGGTAGTCGCAACACTATGTGCGATTTCATTTTATTTGGGAAATCTGTACAACACTGAGAAGTCGATAATTGACGAGATTCATTCAGAAGAGCAGGTTTCAACCAAGTCTGGAAGTTGTCTTGAGAATATCAAGGTCGACCCGTTCCAAGAATGCAACATCACATTGCAAGATCACACTCCATGTTCTGATCCCAAGGTGAACATCGTAGCCATCTTTCAATTTCACGTTTTAGCAATTAAAATTCCAGTGGGGGCTTCTTCCTACAAATTATACCAGGAAAGCATCGTTTTCTCATTTTTGTTATGATGTGTTACTGTTTGGTTGCACTAGAGATGGGGGAAATTCGACAGACATCGTATGGCTTTTAGGGAGCGCCATTGTCCTCCACGTTCTGAGCGGCTGGAGTGTCTCATCCCTCCACCGGCGGGTTACAAAATCCCCATCCCCTGGCCACAGAGTCGCGATGAATGCTGGTACAGGTGTGGTCTTAAACCTTCAGGTTTTCAGAATGTATTCGCCCTTCAACACTTGAATAGGAAGTGCTGAAGAAATTATAGATCGATGTAAACCTGAATGAACACTGAGACCCGTATTAAACGTTTCCAGTTCCGATTCCGGAGAGGTATTTACAATCTTGTTTTAGATAATTCTAATGGACCGTCAGAGGAAGGCTTCTTAGATTTCAAAGTTAGCAGTAGCAACACCGACATTTTTTTTCTAGGACGCTGGTTTAATCGCAGGACTCGAACATGCTATCGTTGACGGTATGGATTTCTTGCTTTCATTTGCAGAAACGTTCCATACGAGTGGATCAACAGTGTCAAGGCCAACCAGAACTGGTTGAAAAAGCAGGGTGAGAAGTTTTTCTTTCCCGGTGGTGGTACGATGTTTCCTAATGGTGTGGGTGAGTACATCGACCACATGGAGGAGCTCATACCAGGAATGAAGGATGGCACTGTTCGAACTGCTTTGGACACTGGCTGTGGGGTGAGTTCTTACACGCAGAATGTGGATATGGTCGCTCTACTTTTTGTGATATGATCGTAAAATGATTTTTTTTTAAGGACTATTTTCCTGGTTTTTGTACGCGGTTTGAATTTCTGAATCAAGAAGTTCAGTTCCTGATCTGTCTCTATTTGGTTGTCGTTAGGATTTTAATGTCGGCATTATATAGACATCAGTTATTTTCTGTGTACCAGCCTAATACTGCTTGACTTCTCGAAGCTCCGACCAATACCTATCTGGATTTTACCTGGACATACACGATAATAGAAATTGTGTTCCTTAGCATAACGATAATGTGGTTATCAAATGCACAGGTAGCCAGTTGGGGAGGGGAGTTGTTGAACAGGAAGATCTTAACCATGTCTCTGGCTCCTCGAGATAATCATGAAGCTCAGGTGCAATTCGCTTTAGAGCGCGGAATCCCTGCAATGCTTGGAGTTATCTCAACTCAACGATTGCCATATCCTGCTAATGCTTTTGACATGGCTCACTGCTCCAGGTGTTTGATCCCCTGGACCGAGTTTGGTAAGGTGTTTCTTTCCCACACACAGAGTTATGGAGTGTAGTGCATCTGAAAAAGCTGCTAAGTCGCTTAAGTTCCTTCTGTTATCTATGTCAGGGTGTATTTTGGTTCTTATGCAAATAGTTTCTTAATGGAATCGTTATTTTCAAAGCAGTCACACAAATAGTGTTGAGCATCAGGTGGGGTATTTTTACTTGAGGTCGACCGAATTCTACGGCCTGGGGGCTTCTGGGTTCTTTCTGGACCACCTATCAATTACCAGACGTGGTGGAAGGGTTGGGCCTCAACCGAGGAGAAAGAGAAGGCGTTGCTGGATAAAATCGAGGACTTGGTGAAGAGGATGTGCTGGACGAAGTATGCAATGAAAGGAGATCTTGCTGTGTGGCAGAAGCCTTTTGACAACAGTTGCTATGAAGAACGCCCTGAGGACACGTATCCACCAGTATGTGACGACGCCATCGAGCCAGACGCCGCGTGGTACCAAACTTTCTTCACATAACGAAGTGCCTCTTATACGATGTTTCATATTGTGGCGTCAC
Organism: Bryoerythrophyllum caledonicum; assembly: GCA_963971425.1. Classification (NCBI taxonomy): domain Eukaryota; kingdom Viridiplantae; phylum Streptophyta; class Bryopsida; order Pottiales; family Pottiaceae; genus Bryoerythrophyllum; species Bryoerythrophyllum caledonicum. Next base: position 18,133,929 of record OZ020526.1, on the reverse strand, counting down.
ATGATGCTGTATTTCATTTGAAAACATCTACTTAATTCACCAGATCACTGTTTTTGAGTTGTTTCTAGGATTATTTTGTTTCCCAAGCATTGATACCCGACCTATCAATGTAGGAAACAGAAGTGACGTCCGACCAATACTATGTTTTTATTTACACGAACTAACTTCTCTTGTTCTTCTTTTTTCTTTTGAATCTTCTAGGTATGTACCCATGCGGCCATGTGTGGTTCCTCAGTCTAAGGGCATGGAGAATATTGCTGTTGGTAAAATTGCAAAATGGCCTGCAAGACTTAATACGCCCCCTGATAGATTGAAACTTGTCAACAAGAAAATTTACGCATTCAAAGAAGATGCGAAGCTATGGCAGGATAGAATCCACCACTACAAGAATCTGTGGGCGGATCTGAGGTCAAAGCAGGTCCGAAACGTAATGGACATGTACACTGAGTTTGGAGGTTTAGCAAGTGCGCTCATCAATACTGATGTGTGGGTCATGAATGTTGTTTCCTCTTACTCTGCGAACACACTCGGTGTGATCTACGATCGGGGTTTGATTGGTGTAGTGCACGACTGGTATCATTTCTTAAACCATCTCATCAGTTGTTTGTTTTTCTGTATGTTGTTCAGAATTCTTCACGCAGAGATTTGATATCGTTGATTCTTTTAGTGGGCGGCGGTTTTGATATGACCTTTACTTGCATCTTCTCATCTTTTCATGCTTCTGGCAGGTGTGAGGCATTCTCCACATATCCTAGAACTTATGATTGGCTCCATGTTGCTGGGCTTTTTACTGCTGAGAGTCACAGGTACATCTAATGATTTCAATGTTTTTAGAACAGCATTTCGCCTTTTTTTCCTTTTCTTACATAGAAATGCGAAATGTACATTATGTAGTCAACATCGTCGAGGCTTCATTTCCTTCAGAATTTATATTGTGTAACTGCCCAGTCCTGTCCTACTGACAATCCCGTTTCTTAGAGGATCTTATTTGCGACGTCTTTCTGAAATGCAGGTGTGAGATGAAAGACGTTATGCTGGAGATGGATCGTATCCTTCGACCAGAAGGCGTTGTAGTATTGCGTGATGCTTTGAACTTGAGGGACAAGGCGAAAATCCTGGCAGAGGCCATGCGTTGGACATGCTCGACTCATGAAACTGAGCTAGGCCCTGACGACACGGATGGGCTTCTGTTCTGCAAGAAAACGTTCTGGGAGTCCGCCGGAGTGTCAGGTGCTTAATGCACACGAGTTCCAGATTTTGGTTCTCTGTTGTGGCAAGTCTTGTCATTTTTGACTGTAACCGCCATCAACAAGGCGCGGGCTACTTCTAATTACGACGCCATCTGGTGCATCCATCATGCTCAAGTTGCTGGAAATCAACACAAGATGGCTTGACAGGAGCGCGCAGGTGCGTCCCTAGGGCTTAATCTGTTCAGGAAATCCTCACTCTAGATGATGTTTTGTGGACATTCCTGTCGAGGGATGGTCTTGCAATTGCCGTGAGTCTTTCTTGTTGATGATGTCGTTGCTCGTAATCATTTTGTACCATTGTAGTGTCGCTATGGAGATGCAGCACCAGTTTCATGAGATGAGAATTTTCTTTTCACAGAATCATGGTGGACTTTTCTCTATATATGGCCATTGGAGGTTGAATATTGTGCTCTTGGTGTTGTAACTTTTCTCGAGTGGCAATGAAATGTATCCTTTGTATAGATGATGTTATGCATAATCTACCATATCACACTCATAGATTCTTTCAGGGCCTTGTAGTCCATTGAGGTGTTAGAGGGTTAATTTGATAGCTTTAATCCTTTAGTGCCCAGGTCATGTTTCTCCAAAATTAAGATATGTATTGATTTTCTTTCATTGAACTATCTTTGATGGGAAAACAATGCCTAATTTTAGTATCCAACCTTACAAAATTGAACTAAGATCGTGATGTGAACTTTGGGAAAATTTTGAACAACATCCAATAGTTGATGGGATAGATTATAGTGTTTAAACCCTAAAGGACCAAGTGTCCCTTAGGGGGGCGATTTTGATTTTGGGCAAGTTCCTATTATTCGATTTTTTTACTTTTAAACTTTTATATTAGATTGTCCCAGATAAGAGTTCCATGGATATATTTTTATTATTATTCTTGGATTCATGGTTTGAAAGTAAGTACCACTCAAAGTTAGAGATTGGGACTTCGGGCAGCTCCAAAATTTTGCTTGAAGTCTCTATTGACATTGAGATTTTCCGTACATGTAGAGAATCTTACCTTCTTTAAAGATGTCAATTGTCTTTAGTATAAAAACACATTTTAATTCAAGTCAAATATTTTTACACATTTTGGGCAAGCAGGCAAAAAAATTCATCTTTTCTACATAAAACCTAGAGATCTTTCAACAATATGTGGTGTGAGCCTTCTTATTGAAGTGAACCTAGAGATTTTTCACTTTTTATTTTTTCTACAACAATATGTGGTGTGAGCCTTCTTATTGACCGTTTAGATTCTCACTCTAAAACATATTAAATTCTCCAAAAAAAATTGTGAATCAACAATTTTGAACCTCCACTCCTTGTACACTTGTTTTGAATATGCTACAATCCTTCTCTACTTCTAAGAAATGGTGTATAGGGAACTAACTCATGCTTAATACAATGGTAAAAGATTTAGACCTTGTGTAATGAGATTGATACCAAGTGAAGTCAAAGTCTGTTGATCCACTCAATGTAGAAAAGAAAATGAACCACTTTCTTGACTTCAAACAATTTCATCTTTTAATTTGTGTGGTCAAAATATTTGAAATTTTGTCAGTATGTTACTTAGTAAGTCTTAATGGAGATCCTACAGTCAAGAGACTAAATATAAGGTTTTGTTTCCTTCCTTATGCACTCACTAGAATCAACAATTTTGAAGAGTTTTTGTTGTGAAATTATCACGGGCCTTTAGGGGTTAAAGTTACTATATATTGATAATGAAAACTCTGGACTTTGGGGGGTATACTACTTTATCCATCAATAAATTCTTGCAAGAATTGCTATACTTTGAATAAAAAAGGTTTACATGTGCACCAACTTTGCATTGACATATCATATGTGAAGAAAACATTTATATATGGTTATTACTAAATTTTTTACTTTGGTCTACTTGATTGTGTACAAAAAAGTTCCAAACTTCTACGAATCAAAATGGAAGAATTGTATGCGATGAGAGATGAACAATCACAAAACAATGAAGAATCTCCTAAAGATTGATTTCAATCAAAATTTAAGACCAAACCATCTTGCATGTGTATGAAATACAACATAGTATGCGGCATGGTATTTATTGTATTTCAATGTATTTGATGTATTTTGTGTTGTATTCCTAGCTTTTCCATGAGTTCTAAAACTCTAAATCATGATCTATTTTTTGCAGAGTGTTCATGTAATGTGTACGCAAATCTGAACTTTAAATTTCACATCCTAATTACTCATGGATTTCATGCAAATTGAGTTTAAATACCTCTAGAGTCCCATTTTGGGTCTTGTGGGCACTAATTTAGGGTTAAAGGGTTAATGTGACGTTCGTGACATAGTGCATCATGAGCCAATTTCATCCACTTATGAATTTTCTTATACGGTTCTATTGATTGGAGAAATGGCACACCCTCAAAAATCTTCAGCTTTTGTTGCTACTCAATCAAGTTCATGGGTTGATTCCAAATTTGCAGTACCTTTTCCTAAATCTATGGAAGGTACTCTCTAACGCTTAAGTGGACCACAAATATAATAGATAATGTAGAACATGATCTTCACAACGGATACATATCATTGCAACCCCACTTCACGAAAATCAATGTAGTTTGTCAATACGTGCATTGATTGGAAATAAAGAAGATGTGTTGGAAAGCTCTTGTGTAGCTTGATGTGCATTTTGAAGACCACAATGAAAAGGCCTATCATGAGAAAAGATAAAACACCCAAAGCACCAAGAATGGCCCTCTTAGGGCCTCCCCAAATGCATGTCAAATGTCATAATCCAACTCCCACAAGATTTATTTGGATTAGAAACTTTCTCCCTTAAAAATGCTTACCTTAGACGTATTAGGGAACAACTTCAAAATGCACTCAACGACAAGGTAGAGTTGGAAAGACTAACCAAGGACTCACCGACTCTATCCTTGCCAAATACGGTGGGGCTAGAAACATTTCTAGAACAAACAAAGTTGATAGCATCAAATCACCAATCACCCAAACATTTTTTTGCTAGAAAATGAAGCAAGTTTTACCTAAAAAGCACACTTACGGATTTCCTCGTAGAACCCTCACCTTTGGAACAAATGTGGCTACAAGAAACCCAAAACGTCACAAGAATTAACCAACACCTCTCTCAAAAACTTCTACAAGAAAAAATTTCAATAAATATTACCAACTTAAAACAAATTACACTACCAAACGGAACACACCATATGAACCACAATGACTTCAAAACATTTCATGCTATACCATTAAAAATAGTAAAAAGTGTCTTTAATATAGCTCGACGACTATTTTGTTACCCCCCCATGCCCTAATACATGTGCCTCATCATGCCCTACACACTCGAACCCCTACACACTCAAAGAAGCATATATCACCACCACCAACAACATCCAATCCACAAACAACCCCCTACCAATCCCACCCCCAACCCACCGCATCCATTCCTTCCTCCCTCCCTCCAACACACATCCTAAAAAATCCATTTATCTATTCCATGAATCTCATTATTGACCATAAACATAGAAACAATATTGACTCAACAAAACTATAAACAATGATACCATATATTTATGCCAATGGCAACAAAATAACAACACCTACAACGGCAACAAATGGCTACCTCAACGGAACCTCTTTCCATAGCATGACCAAAACACCTCCATCCATAACTCCACACAATTAATACAATATTATCAAAACACCCAAAAAAAATTATACTTCAAAATCATTCAAGCACACCATCCTCAAGAGCAATTCCGGGATTCAAGATCCATTACCCCACAAATAATCATTTCTCTCCTCAATATACACACAAACAAATGTAACCCTGAAACAAACTTTCATCAAGCAATACAATTAAAATTGATTAAGACCATGCACATATATACAAAGACAATGGGAGACATCTAATCACTATCCCCGTCAATAGACTCCAATGGTTGTGGAACCAATACCATGACAAATTATAAAGCCCCACAACCATTGAGCCAATAATCCAACCATTTGAAATTAAAATAATTTGACTATACCAAAGATACAAATACCGCATCCTAAAAAACAACCCCCTCAAACTCGCACATTACACGTTACCCACGCCCATTCTAGACTCACTAACTTCATCCTTCAACATCCAACACTCATTCTTTTTTTATCCCATGTCACATGTTCCATCCAACTTACTAAGTTCCATTCACCTTTCAAAAGAGACAAAATCTTTGGCTCACTAGGAAATGCCTTTGATTACAAATGGATTGGAAATGGTATTGCACACTCCTACAAGATAGAAAAAACACAACAAACTATATATTGGGCAAGACTTGTGGCCAAAAATGATCCGAAATATATTTCCACTCTTATTATCACACCAGTCAACAGTTGGTACCAAAATTTTAACACATTTAGGCCCATTCCTAGACTTTCACATCATTGCGTTATTTTGAGGCAGACTTGGTAACTTTTGAAGAGCCTACTATTCCACCCAATTTAATACACAAACCTAGGCTCAAGCCATCCACCATACAAATATTAAGTATACACCATCAAAATAATAATATTGGTACCACAGAACAACTTGCCACATTTACCTCCATAACAAACAACCTCAACATATGCTGATTATATACAAATATAGCCCCACCCACACCTTTTCAAATCCTTGTGAATTGCAACAAAAAATGGTTCCATCTTAAATACGCAAACATAATACAAACCCACCTCGCTACACCACCCCCTTTCCACATATCCAGACCATATCTCCTTAAATTTTAAACCCACATAGAGTTACTACATAGATGGTTCATTCAAAAAACCAACATAAGCAAGTCCCGGACATTGACATAGAGAAAAAGTTGGGTATGACATGTATAACCCGACCAAAGAAATAAAAATATCCAAAAGACTACATGGACTTCAAAATATCCTCAAAGCAAAAATGATGGCCGTCTACAAAACCTTCCAAATTATCACTACACAATACGCTAATGAACGTGCACACATTTTTATTGATTGCATAAATGTCTTGTACCTATAAAAACACACAAATAATGCATCCTACCTTCCACAATAGCCACTCCAACCTAGCCATACAAAATCTATGGTACAAATGCTATAGAATTGCACACAAATTACAACCCTCCATAAAGTTAGAGCACATGTCAATATAGAAGGAAACAAACAAGCAGATAAATTAGCTAAAGAAGGACTAGGTAAATCCCATAGAAATGCCAAACATCCGCATGAACATGCCCACGCTACCCTATCCTACATCCAAAGAGAAAGTTGGTCCTTTATGAAAGACAGCCCGGACAAAGGCCCCATCATATTTCTAAATAAATATCTAAAAAACAAGATCTAGTTAACAACCTCGATTTAATCTTAGTAAGTTTTCCTAACGTAGACAAATGGACGGAGAACAGCAACATTGATAATGAACTTTCTACAAACTTTTTGGAAAAATCCCATTATTCTAAATTCACAAAAAATATGCATTATTAAACTTTGTACTAGACGATATATAGAAATGCCTACAAACAACTCTTTGTTGGAATAGAACGATTTCCCTCCATATCTTGCCCAATATGCACCTCCATGGACTCGGACACATGGCTACACGTACTCCTCAAATGCCAAAACCATCTCATACACTCCCTAATTGTCAAAAGGCATAATAAAGCGGTATAAGAAATTTGAAAACTAATTGTATCCTCAAACAAATCCCAATGCTTTATACTTATGAACTCCAGAACATTCTACAACAATCCACAAGAAAACGCGGTCCCCCCATGGCTACTTCCATCCACATGTGGAACCCAAAGATGTCATTGTAATGCCAGATTCAAACCAAACATACTATGCGTCAAGGACTACCATATAAAGACCCCCCACCGGATCATATAAACACAAACCTTAATATCCAATTTATTGAAATAAAATATTGTAATGATAGATTTTCCCTAGAAGCAATCAAATTTTTTTTAATAAATATCAACCACTTTTTAATGACATTGCACCTCTTGGATGGAAAGTGGACCCCCTTATTGTCATCTTCGTTGGATCTAGAGCTACAAAGAAGAAGAACTCCGGTCTCCGAAGGAGGCCGGCGTGAATAAAGTGTCCGTTCGTTCCACTACTAAGACCAAGTCCACCGGACAGGGAATTAGTGAGCTGGAACTACTTCCCCCTTTCGAGGGTAGACACTATGTAACAAGTAGCCAAAAACCACAAAACCAATCAATAGGCCCTAAGGGGGATAGAGCTACAACCTTTATCCCCTCTATGAAAAGTCTTGAAAAAACATTCAATATCCCCACCAATCCTATTAAAAAGACATTCACAAAATTAACACCATTGCTATCCAACATGCAATATCCATACTCCTACACAAACGTAAAATTGAAAACAACAAACCTCTTCTAAAATAAAATGATACCCCTTAAAAACCTCTCACAACACACATTTAACTCTTACGTACCCTCTCTTGGAATTGAGCTCTTCGAGGTCCTTGATTATTGGCTACTGGTTACTTGTTATTGGTCACATAGTTTAGTAGTATGGAACTACTCCCCCCTCTCGAGGGTAGACACTATGTCTGGTGGACATGGATTTAAGGTAAGCCCCCCCTCATAACCAACAAAAACCCATAGACAACGCCTATAAAATTGGGTATATCCAACCCTCTTCCATCCAATTACCACCAACTTAGCTCCAAATGAAGGTATGCTATTAATCAAGACCCTTACTTTTGGTCGTTGGTTTTGGGGGGTACCTACTGCTAACCACCGACTAAACATGGCTGCACAGTTTGAAAATTCATAACTAATTCAATTTTCATCAAAAGAATATGAAATCACTTGGGTTGGAATTGTAGTTCTATTGGCTATCACTGAAAAATATTAGTATAATTATCTCATCTCTCCATATATGCACATTCCTTAACTTGTCGATTTTAGGGGGGCTTACCTTAATGGTGGAACAAACATACACTTAGGGGGGTTCCACACTAGGGGCCGAGCTCGAGGGGCCGAGCAATTCTAGCAATTTGATTGGCCTAGAGTTGAAAATCGGCCCGTGGGCCTTCACACTAGGGGCCAAGGGCCGAAGGGCACCAAAATTCTTACATGGCAGCACTTTTTGAGAATTTTGGCGCCAATAGTTCGGCCCCTCGAGGAGAGTTTGGGTTCAACAAGAATAGAAACCCAAACTCTTGCCGAAGGGCCGAACATTTTCTCATTAAAATAATTTTAATAATTTTTTACAACTCCAAAACTCGGCCCCTCGGCATAGTTTGGTCTTCAATGGAGTTCGGCCGTTGGGCTTAGTGTGAAACGCCCCTTAGTTCACTCCGCCCCCCCCCCCCCTCCCCCGGACCGGAGTTCTTCTTCTTCTTCGTTGAGGGTTCAACCCTTGGCAGTGAAATCTTCTCTCCTCTTGATGGGGACCACGCCGCAAGTTGCCAAAAAATAAAACAAAATAAAGTGTGCCATTCTTTTTACCCAAATTCCTAGGGATTGGATCCCAGGTTTTAGGTGATATCTCCCCCACCAAGTCCAGGATTGAAACCTCAGTCAAACATTACAACACCATGGTCCTGCTCGGCTGTTGCTTCTTGCACAAATATTGCCAAACAAATCATTCAACCAAATTTTCAGCACCTCATTCACTGAAATATCTTGTGAGAATCTGCCTGATCCCTGCCATTGCTTGACTGCAGCGGTCAAATCAAGTCTGTATTTTCACAACAAAGTATTTTTGGAATCATCCCTATAATTAACCACTTGCCCCTTCAGAGACTTTTTCCATTTTGGGCCCATTCCTATGATTTCAAATTCAATCATGAATAGTGTTTTCCTGAAACTGGAAGTTAGTTGGAATATGGTGCCCGGACGAACTTTTTTTATGCACAAGAATAGACTTCCAAAGAACTCATACTCCCTCTGCACCAATGAGATGTATGACAAGCAATGCTCTTGGGCCTTACCCCATGCAAGTTAAAATTCCTCGTAGTACCCTAAGTTCCTTAAAAGTAGACCAGTGATTCCCCCACACCTTTCCCAAGCCAAGTCACCATGTGCATGTGGTCCCAGTTACTAACATAAGACCCTAAGATTTGGGGTGTGAGATAGGGTTGAAAGATATGGCCATGGAATTTGAAGATGGTACACATCTCCCCCTCATATCCAAATGAGTTTCTTTTGTTACAAAATTTATGTCAAGTTGTAAATTTTGAGTTTTGGGAGGGTGGGCCAAAGAATGCCACACATACAAATGGGGCATAGAGCTCCCTCAGAGTGCCCTTATAATGTGGTCAGCATGTGAACCTAATTCTATTGGTACTTGCACTCATGCATGTGGTTATTCATTCAAATGGACCTTTAGCATGCATTGGGAAAGGCCACAGATTATCAATTGCCATGTCTGCTATTGCATTTCTTTAGTGCACAAGAAGAGAGAGCATGAGAAGAAGAAGAACTCCGGTCTCCATCAGGACCGGCGTGAATATATGGTTTGTTCATTCTTTTCACTATGCCTATGGCCACGGGACATAGGGTAGTGTAACAGAACTACTTCCCCCTTATGAGGATAAACACTTTCCTACACTAGGTGCCTATTGACAACCGACATGTCATCCTCCCCAAAAGGGCTTTTTGGATACCCATACAACAAGGTCTCAAGCCCCACCATAGTTGGATGGACTATGGTGGTAGGCGCCACACCGGCATGGGGACTTGAACTCACAATCACCTCACCAATGTGTCGTGGTGCCTTGGAGAGCATGAGACTCTGAATGCTATACTTAACCGCTAAAGTTCCTTTGACAATTTCCCTCAAAAACTAGTCCAAAACTACCACTGTCACATAAAGGCACAAAAATCACATTTTCAAGCAATATTTTGGGATTTTAAGAGTAAGATATTAAAATATATTTTAAAATATTAAAATAGATATTAAAATCACATTCTCGAATGTATTGACTCATATGAAAATATTCAATATTTTTTCTGGTAGCTATACGCCGTACGGATTTGAAGATTATAGTGTTTGAAGTGCACAAAACAGTTTTTTGCCCCTCTTGCTAGGCAAGGCGAGCCCACTTTGACTTAGCATTTCTTGTAACATTTACACTGAAGTGTGTTCAAAATCATTACTATTATAATCCATGTGGTGTTAGCTAATTGTGTGCAAATTTTGGAGTCAAATTGAGGGTATAACATGTGGATTAAATACTGTAGTGAAAGGGGGTATAAAACCATAAGAATAAGTTTAAAAGTGGTAAAACATTTCTTGCTACATCAAATATTACAAATTTGAGAATCTCAACGGCTCATACATGACAATTATATTTTAACTAAGTTTAGAAAAATAATTACCTAAAAATAGTTAAATATATAATTTTCATGAATTTATCGAATTATTCAAGCATCATGGGAGAGGGCAGGGCTTGAAATAGGGGACCCTTCATGAAATAAAGTGCCACATCATTCACCCATTCCCCCTAAAAGTTAGGATCTTCTAAGATTTGACTTCAAGCCAAGAGCATTCTCTTTTTATCTACTTTTGAACCATGAATCCAAAAAAATAAAAATAAAATCCTCCACAAAACTCTTATTAGGGACAATCTTGTATAGTTTATATGATTTTGAATTGTTATTTTTTAAAATTTTAGGGACTTGCCCAAAAATCAAAATCGTCCTTCCAAAAAACACTTGGTCCTTTAGGGGTTAAGTCTAGAATTGAATCTCACCCTCTCTTTCTCATCTCATTCCTTTTCTCTAACTTGAACTTTCACAAAAATTCTCTTCACTTTCCTCCTCTTCAAGAATTTTCAAGAAATTCTACTGTTTTAGCTTCTGTTATGAATCCTGAGAACATGACAAATTATGCCCAAAATCATATCCATCATTTGGCAGCAGTAAAATATCATCTATTTCTTTATTTTTCAAACTGGGTCCAGAAAGAATTTTGAATGCTGGTAAAAACCTTGACCTGAGTGCCAAAGAGGAAATCATGATATAATGCAAGGTCATCAAATATAGAATACATATATTTGTAATTTCAAATACAAACACAATTATTCAATTGTATTCCATATTCAGAATACACCTGAATCGGTGACTAACCCGGCAGCCGCAAATAACAATAAATGTGCCATCAACAACAACATGAACTGGTACATCAGAATACAAAAATTTAAATTTAAATTTTTAAAAAAACATCAAAATACATCAGAATACATGTATACATTGTCCTATCGCATGTATTCCATAATCTTGGTATAAGGTAAGCCTCCCCCATAACCAACAAAAATCCATAGCCAACACCTATAAAATTGGGGTATATCCAACCGTCTTCCATCCCATTACCACCAACTCAGCTCCAATTGGAGGTTTGCTATTAGCTAAGACCCTTACTTTTTATCGTTGGTTATGGGGGGTACCTACAGCTGGCCACCCACTAAACATGGCTGCATAGTTTGAAAATTCATAACTAATTCAGTTCTCATTGAAAAAATATGAAATCACTCGGGTTGGAATTGTAATTCTATTTACTATAACTAAAAAATAATAGTATAATTATCTCCTCTCTCCACATGTGCACATTCCTTAACTTGTCGATCGTAGAGGGGCTTACCTTACTGTGTCCAGGGGTCTGTCCCAACGTCATGTTGAATAATGAATTAATTTGGAAAGAAGCCCTTTCGCTTTCAGAAAAAATGGTCTTCAATAATAATATCCCTTATTACTACAACTAGCAACTTTTTTTTAATGACATAGGTTTTAATAGGCATATTAGGTTCATTTGCTGATTCATTTTTTACATGCTAAGAGCAGCCACACCATCCATTTCAACAAGCACACCAATGGGCAAAAATGCAAAAAGGTGCCATTGAACCTTTCCACCGCTGATTTTTATTTCCACAGTAAAGGATGCCGAGATGGAGGCCTTTTCACTGGAGGTTGCAGACACAACAAAAAGCGTTGATCAACTGGTAGGTAAGGGGACGTTGTAGTTTTGACATGTGGAGGCCCAATATTGTTACAAGGTTAATTATCCTAGCAACACAATACAAACGCAAATGACACTAGTCTAGCCACATTTAAACCTACCACAACACTGCATTCCTCGCCCTAGGGGCTCTCAAGTGGGCGGATGCTCTAAAGTATGCTTATAAGCAGGGTTGATTTTTCACAAGGTTTTAACCCGTCCATGTCCAAAAACCTTGAATTGAAAGGCAAAAAAAATTGCAGCCCGTCCCAAAACCGGTAATCTCAAAACCAACCTGTCCATGGAAAGGTTTAAAAAAAAACAACCCATCCCAAAACCGGTTCAAAAAAGAAATACCCGTCCCGTATGTTTATAAAAAAAATTATATTAAAAAAAAAACCAAAAAAAAAAACAAAAAAAAAACACAAAAAAAGAACAGGTAGAGCCTGCAGGCGGCAGCTGCAGAGCCTGGCCGCTGCAGAGCTTGGCTTGGCCCGGCTCTGAAGCCCGGCCCGGCCAAGCTCTGCAACTCAGGTCGAGGTTGAGGCTGCACAGCCTGCAAGGCTGCACTTGCTGCAGAAACTACGAGGTTCAGTTTTTCGCTCATTTTTTTGGGTCCAGCTCTTGCACAGCTCAGTAGTGCGTTTTCAACCTGGTTGTGATTTTTTGAGGTGGACTAAAGCTTCAGGACCTAGGTATGTTTGTTTACTTTGATATTTCTTATTTTTTTCAAGTGATAGAGAAGTAATGTATACAAGAAATCAACATAGAGTCTAGGTTTAGGGTAAGTCACACATTTTGGGTTTTTGTATTTCATGTGTGTGGTGATTGATCTGTTCTGAATATGTATTGCAGTTATGTCTTTGCTAGTGTCTGGAGTACCCAGGCAAAGGAGAGATGCCCGGCAACAGAGCATTCTCCATATGTTTAGGGCATCTTCTTCTTCTCAAACTTTGAGTGATGGGAGGAATGAAGTGCCTGAGTTGTCAAAATCTTCTGTTAGGGGTTCTCCACGTGGTAATCCTGATGTTGAGGTAGAGCAAGGTGGCGTTAAAGGTCATGATCAGATCAGAGAGGACATTGAGATGGGGGAAGAGAATGAGATGGGGGAGGACAATGATTTTGATGATAGTGCACATGAGGAGGATAGTGTAGGAGTACAGGTTCCAGCTCATGGTGGTGGAGGGCGGCCTCCAAGGAAGAGGAAGTTTATGCCCGTATGGCGTAAGGGAAGGCCCTAGTTGATGCACATTGCTCTCCCTAGACAGAAGTCCTACATAAAGTGTGCAGCATGTCAAGCAGCTGGTCAAAACTCATGATGGGGGACCAGAGGAGAAGGTTGTGAGTCATTGCAACTTTCAGTTGTGAAGGAGCATGAAGGATCAACCCTTCATGCTCATGCCATGCTCAGGTAGAGACTGGTGAGAGATAACCCTGAGGCACTTGCCATGGCTAGACATGTGGTAAATGCTATTGATGCAGAGAGTGCTAGAATTGTTTGTTGTATGAAGATTTTATACCATTTGGTAGTTAATGATAGAGCTATCAACCAGTATGAGGATATGTGTCAGATAATTAGACACCTCAGGGCTTCAGACATGCCTGTCAATGATGAGTACGGTGCTTACACTAGTAGACAATCTGCATATGATTTTTTGTGGGCCATTTCACAGCATTTGAGGGATGTTGATCTTTTAGAAGTTAGAGATTCACCAATGATCTCTCTTCTTGTAGATGAATCAACCGATCGTAGTTTAGAGCAGCATTTGATTGTGTATGTTTGCAGTCTATCTCGTGGTGGCTTAGGCCCTCCACGTATGCAGTATGTTGGTTTGTCTGGTGTTCCACGAGCCACAGGAGAGGTATTCTATAGGAATGTAGTGGATTTATTGGAGGAGTTGCAGTGGCCTCTTGACAAATTAGTGGCTTTAGCTACTGATGGAGCGGCTTCTATGACTGGGGTGACACAAGGACTAGCAGGCAGACCTCGGACAGATGTACCAACACTTGTTAATGTGCATTGCATTGCACATAGGTGAGTCTTTAATCCTAAGTTTTTTTTTAATGAATTTCATTATTTTCTAGAATGTAATATATTCACTAATTAATTCTCGTGTTTGTTTAGAGATGCACTGGCAGCCAGCGATGCAGTTGAGGCATCACCGGAGCTACAGGTTTTGGATGATTTCTCCAACTTTGCATACACGTGGGTGGGCAGGTCATCATTGCGGCGGACACAGCTTGATCAGTTGATGCTGGAGTTTGCGATGGATCCATTGGTTGTTCTCCACATACATGGAGTTCGATGGTTATCCCGTGGACAAGTGATGCAACGGATTTTGGATTGTATGCCCTCGTTTTTGGAGCTTTTCCGTGAAGAAGAAGCAATGTGGTATCGTAAACTCACATCCTTTCAGTTTCAATTCCTTCTACGGTTACTTGTGGATATTCTTACTGAGTTGAATAAACTCAATAAGCTATTTCAGAGTGACCATGTGGATATTACTCAGATTGGAGGTCATTTAAACATTTGTATCACAATATTGAGTAGACGTTTCCTAGCAGCTAGAGGTGCAACATTTGGAAGAGGTTCAAGGGCATTCTGGCCATTTTTGGAGACATGTGCAACTTCTATGGAGATGGAGTATCCAGTTGCAGATGGTGGCCTCAGAACCTATCCAATGCATTTGGAGAGTGTTACTGGGAGAGCCGGTACTATTGAGGAGTGCAAACTCATTGGGGCAGAGTATGTGCAGAGGGTGGTGGATGCATTGAATAACAGGTTTCCAGACTTAGGCATCTTCAATGCATGCAAGCTCTTCAGCCCCAATCTCTATCCTGCAAATGATGATGAGAGGACTCGTATTACTGAAGAGTGGTTGGAGAGGTTGTTTGTGAAGTTCCAGAGTTCTGAAGAAGAACAAGATCGGTGTCGAGGTGAGTGCTTGGAGATGGTAGAGACCATGAGAGAGATGATCCCAAATAAGTCTTTATTTGAAGCATGGGAGTTTGCAGGTACAACTCTAGAGTGGTCCGTCAATTGGCCTGGTTTGAGTAACTTGTGGAGGAGAGTTATGGTGATTCCTGTGAGCACTGCTATATGTGAGAGGGGTTTTTCCAAACAAAACCTGATCAAGAGTCATCTCCGTACTAGGTTGAAGTTGGAGGCTTTAGATGCTTTCATGCGCATTTCATGTGCAAATATTCCAGTTGAAAACATTAATTGGAATGCAGTGATGCTTGTTTGGAGAAACATGAAGGATAGGAGAATTCATCCACTTGTTTGAATGGTAAGTTCTTTTTTTTTTGTAAAAATTGAACATGTTTATATTAACTAAATTTTTATACAATTGCTTAGTTTACCTTCAATTTAAATCTTTGACATTGTATTTAAAAAGTTCTAAATATTGTGGTTGATGAATCAATGTGTGCAGGCGAATCCAGCCTTTTGAAGATTGGTATTTTGATTAGGTATTAGTGGTTTGACTCCATTATGTTTACATTCACATGTCATATATGACATAATGTAATTGATATTTGCATCATTCATTTTTCTTGGAAAAAATTGTCAAAAAAAAATTTATTTTTAGAACCCGTCCAAAGTGAATTTGACACGTCCAAAAACCGGTTCATTTTCAGAGAACCCGTCCACTGGAAATGTTTTTTTTTTCAGAACATGTCCCGGGACATGTTAGGGACCTTGTGAAAAATCACCACTGCTTATAAGTTAGCATATATGGAAGCACAAACATGTCTTCCATACATGTGGCCGACCTAAGTGGGTATCCTGACGCTCTTGTGCGTTTTCGCATTTAACCTGTAAAGTCGAAAGCCCTCAAAACTGCCAACAACCCTCAAAACTGCCCTCTTTCAATGCAAGGTGAAATTTTTTGACTTTTGACAAATTTTCGAGTATGTAACCGTAAGATCTAGTACCTAACTTGTACATGTACATGCATACCGAATCTTAGATTCAAATTCCTCTCCATTTGTGAGATCGTAATGTTCAAAGTTGAAAAAAAAGTCAAATTCCTCTCCATTTTTCCTTGTTGTAGAATGGAAAACTAATGTTTTGGGGGCCAAAAAAACCAATTTTGAAAGGAAATTTGACATGAGGCTCTTCAAATTCTTGTTCCTATGTGAGTAAGGAATATGTCCATATAATTTTTACCCTCATAGGACCTATAAAACCTAAAGAAATGCTTAATTTTTCACATGGAGGTATGCTGAAATACAAATACAAATGCCCATTTTCAACAATTAAAAAGGCATGTAAAACATTATTTGATTGAAAATCCAAACGGTGAGATCATGCTTTACTACCTCTTTTACATGCAAAAAAAACAAAATTCGAAAAAAAATAAAATCTCAATTTTTGGTGAATTTTTGAAGTTACTGCGATCTAATTGATTTTGGGCAGATTTTGAGAATAATTGAGCGTATACCGCAGTTCTGGGCAGATTTCAGCATGCCCTAACAGTGTTTTCAAACTTTGACCGTGAATATCTCCTAAAGTATGAGGAATTTTGAAGCATGAATGGTGTCATTTTAAAGGTATGGGAAAACTCTACAATCTTCCACAAAAGTAACTTCATACGATCTAAATTTAGTAACTGAGAGCCTGACCAGAGTCAGATCGACCACATTCTGGTGGATTTCGACTTTAGAGGTTAAATACTCAGAAAAGTGTTGGGTTGTTTTGTTCATTTTTCTTTGGACAAGGTGGCCTTTTGATTTTTTTGTTAACCCATTAACCCCTAAAGTTCCTTGACAATTTCCCTCAAAAACTATAAGTGGTACTAACTTTCAAACCACAAATCAAAAAATAAAATAAAAATATGTCCACGAAGCTCTTATCAAAGGCAATCTAGCTTTAAAATTTCAGAGAAAATCTTTTTTTTTTCAAATTTTAGGAACCTGCCCAAAAATCAAGGAATCCCCCCGAAGGACACTCTGGTCCTCTAGGGGTTAAGGACAAACAAACAATGTTTTTTTGGCCGCTTGAGCACTTATGGAAGAATGTTAGGGCTAAAATGTAGCGCACGGGAATATGTACTATGGTGCGTCTTTCAAAGGCCGTCATCCTTAACTCCTAAAGCATTTCCCCTTGGACATACGTTTATTTAAATTTTAAGTATGTTCCTATGGTATTGGTTTTGATTAAAAGTTTTTGAAGTTTTAATGAAGATGTGGCATAGTAGTCGCTTTTTAGGAATGTAATTCCTTTTTGCAACGGACCTTTCAAAAAAAGTTACGCTATTCTTAACCCCTGAATTTCCATGATGAATTCCCACAAAAACACTTCAAAATTGTTGATTCTAGTACAATGAGTGAGGAAGGAAACAAAAAAATTAATATGCAACTTTGACTGTAGGATCTTAATTAAGACTTATAAAGTAACATATTCACAAAATTTCAAACACTTTGGTCGCATGGATTAAAAGATTATAGTGTTTGAAGTAGAGAAAATGGTTCATTTTTGTCCATTCGTTGAGTGGGTCAACAGACTTTGACTTCACTTGGTGTCAAGCTTTTGCACTACATAAGGTCTAAATTTGAAACCATCATGTTAAGCATGCTATTAGTTCCGTGTACACCAATTTTTATAAGTAGAAAAGGGGTGTAGCATATTCAAAAGAAATGTGCAAGGAGTGGAGGTTCAAGAATTGCTAATTCACATTATATTTGTGAACTCAATATGTTTTAGAATGAGAATCTAAACGGTCAATAAAAAGGTTTACACCACATCTTATAGTAGAAAAAATAAAATGTAAAAAACATTAAGATCTCTAGTTTCAATGTAGGAAAGAAGAAGTTTTGTGGTACTTTGCTCCACAATAGAGTTATCCGCAAAGTACCCCAAATCCTCAGTTTCTAACCTGTAAAATGGAAAAGCCAGGGTTGCCGAGTCCACTGGCAGGGTTTCACTGTAGACCTTGAATAGAACACTGGATAGACTGATTTTGAGCCCTAGAATTTCCAAACTCAAGTTTGTGCCTGGCTTTTATTTTAAGCAAACTCTGACCCTTCAAGTCATGCACAACTCTAGGATTGTAGGGTACATGCCAGAGTGTCATGACGTTCATGATTGTTCTTGTTTGTTTTTGGGAGATTTGTGCTATTTGTACCATAAATAACACCTCCTCAAAACCCTCAAACCCTCAATTTTTTTCACATGATTACTTTGCGGCTACACTCAAATACAGGTTAGATTCTCTTTTGCATGAAAAAAGGAGGACAAAAGACCGGTTCCCTTTACGAATAACTCAAATGTGTGACAATGTTTGAATTTTTTTGACTTGGATTAGCATGCTATTTGTCACTAAAGACAAGAATTATTTTTTGACATTATGGAAGAAATCAACATTGTTTGCTAGAATTGAAAATCTCACATTCAATAGAGTGTCCTAGCAATAGTTTTTGCAGGTGCCTGATGTACCCGGACTCGCCAAGTTTTGCTTAAAGATGACATTGCTTTTGCATTGAATGTCCAATTCAGGTAAAAATTGTATTGACACAAAGCTTTTGGTAATTTCCATCTACAATAAAAATCTCAAAAAATAATTTTCAAATTTTACATTGTAGGAACGTGCCCAAACCTTCAAGAGTCTCTCGAGGGGGCTCTTGGAAATTTAGGGGTTATTGCAAAACTGGGGACTTTGGACACCTCTAAAAGTTCTGCTGTCAATATATATTGACATTGAGAATTTTCATACACAAATAATATTATTTTCTTTGATATGTGTAATGAAAATTTTTGAACCTCCACTTTTTGCACAAATGTTTTGAATATACTACAATCCTTTTCTATCTCTAACAATATTATTCAACATGATGGTATAAAGCTCGTGTAGTTCAAAATTTTGACACCAAGTGAAGTCAAAGTATGCTAATCCTCTCAACATTGGGAAGAAAAGAATACATGGGAACTCGCTTGCATTGTTCCTGTTGTTTTTTCTACTGTTAATTTTTTTAAAAATTAATAATAATTTTTGGCACACATTACATCAAAATTTGATTGCACAGAGAGAACACACCATTGGGGGATGGCCGGAGTCGCAACGAAGGCAATGATGTATTCCGGGAACGTACTACAGTCTAATTTCTTTAATATGACACGTAAGAGAAACTAGGAAAATGTCGTTGTATTGAGGTATCACATAAACATTAATATGACATTTTGACCCTTAATGTTGCATTATTGAGGTTTTATTATACTACACAATAATGGATGTCTAAAAGGTGCCAAAAAGTATATACAAGAAAAAGACACAAGACACGTACTGTGAATATTAGCTTGTAGGAACTTTCAGAACACTACAAATAACACATAAAAAATCCTCATGCAACAACTCTACAAATTAGGTACAAAACCATAATCTGTGATGGATGTGTTTTTTAGCGTTCACATCTTGTTCCAAACATGATAACATATTCCCAATGCATTTACTGTTGCAATATCAAGTTTCAAGGCATTCTCAATGCATTTACTGTAAAGTAGGCCCACAACCTCAATATTAAGGGATAATTAGAGAGTCTACAAAAGTAGGTGACCACTTGAAGGGTGTTGCATGTCAACTCGATCATCTAAATATGCTCTTAACCTTGCTCTCTAGACCTCTTTTGGGCCATGTGGCAACACCTCCTCATTTGATGGCAGAATGAACAAAAATAATTATTGAACCTTGAGCCAAAAGTGCCTCATTAATGCTTTCAAGGGACATTTTTAGGGCTACCCATACTCTACAAATTTGAAGGGTAGGAGCCATGTTCTAAAGAGCCCTTAATAAATCGAGGTTAGATAGAAGGTGGGTTGAGGCGGGGTTACGGTTGTATTGTGGAAAGTTGAGGATCAGGGTTGTTTCCAAAGAATACATCAAGGATGCTTTAACGGCATCCTCAATGCATCCACGCAATATGCACCGTGAACTGCAAAAGTCAGTGATGTGTAGCGAGCTTGAAAAGAATGGAGATAAGGATGCAGGGCATTGTGCCTCAACCCAACATGCCTTGTATAGTCGCTTCACGACATAAACAACCACTTCACATCCGACGTGGCAGCTACACCTAGCAAGAAGGATCGTAGTCAATGTGAAAGGTCATGTAGAAGGAGATGTTGAGGGCTCTGAAAGGGTGGCAATTGTGGCCTGTGCGAGGCCAAACTTTGCGAGCCCTAAAATGTTGAGGGTTACTTCACAAGTGGGTTGAGGCGGGGTTATTGAGTGTTCCATCAAAGTTACGGTTCACGGTCAGGTCCAAGGAATGCATTGAGGATGCTCTCATAGTCGTATTATAAAGGGAGTTTAAGGGCCGCTTTAGACTTACAAGTTACGGTAGAGAAGTGCACCGGTTGGTCAAGAAGTTTTGACCAAGACATGGTTATTTGAGACAACTCATAAGAGTTGCTCTTCTCCGCGATTTTGTTTCTTGTCAGGGGGGTTGAGGCCCAACAAGAAACTAAACCACCGGAGAAGAACTCTTGTAAAAAGTGCCGCAAGAGAAACGGCCATGTCATTTTTTCATACATGCTTGAAGTTCTCCATCGGACAAGTGTCTAAACCTAATCCGGTGAAGAACAAACTTTAATCCAATCATATTGCTTCATTTCCCTAGAATTCTTGACCGGTGAACTTCTCCACCGTAGATTAACCTCTAAAGGACCAAAGGCCCTTCGGGGGACATTTTGAGTTTGGGTTAGGTACCACGTTCTCAATTCTAGGCATTATTTTTTGAGATTTTTTATTGAATGGACAACTTTTCATTAGCTTTGCGTAGACATAAACTTCGTAGAATTCCAACTTACGGTTCAAAAGTTACAATTTATTTTCACTTACATATACAAATAGTGCATCAATTTAGTGTGACATATCACAAATACTGTCACTAAACTTTAATAACTTCTAAATTCAATAGAAATTCGAGTTTTTGTCCATTTAAATGAAAGAAAATGTCCTCTTGGAAAGGAAATTGAGATCTTTGCATCTACCGTACGGATTTGTGAATTTCAAAAATTTGAGAAGGATATGATATATGCAAAATATAAAGTGTATTATTGATTCTCAGCACATAGTTGCATTGCAGGATTTTTTAGGACATCTTCTACACCTCTTCTACTTCTAAAATTTGGTGCACATGTGCCTAACATGATCCTTTTCAAGTTAACATAATAAACTCACGGCCCGTAGTACAAAAAGTTGCCATAGAATGTGGTCAAAGTTTGTTGAAGGTGTTTAGTATGACCTCAAAAAGAGATTATGTCTCACTTCAAAGGCTGTTATCTTTCAATCTGTGCGGTTAAACTTACCAAAATTTTCACCACACATTCTCATACAACTCTAGTACAAGATCCTATGGTTAAATTTGTAGAAAAAACATTTTGTATCATTTCGTGTTGAATGCGCTGAAAATGGCATTTTTGGAGTGATTTTGAGGGGAAAATGTCTTGGTCCTTTAGGGCCGCTTCACACTTGGTGGCCAAGTCGAGAGGCTGTCGATTTCCACCAATGAGATTGCTAGAATGGCCAAAGTCCGGACTTTGGCCTTCACACTTGTGCCCAAACTCCAAAGGTTGTCGTCCTATATGGCAACACTTTTGGGTTGTTTTGGCGCCAAAGCGACAGCCTCTTGAGCAAAACTTGGGTCGCCCATTTTAGTCGACCAAACTACAATCGAGAGTCCGCCGATTTTTTTTATTAAGATAATCAAAAACTGACAAGATCAAGACCGTTAGATGAAAGAGGACGAATTTTTGGGCTGATTTTTTTTGGCTGATTTTTTTGGGCTGATTTTTTGGGCTGATTTTTATTGGCTGATTTTTTTGAGCTGATTTTTTTTGGCATATTGATATGGGGTTTGGACTTTGGACTTGGCCTTTGGGGCTTCACACCACGACCGGCCAAACCTTCAATCTATATTATTTATTGTATTTTTTTGGCAAAAAAATTTGGCCTTTCGCCATAGTTTGGCCACTCATTTTGACGGTCGGCCTCTCGACTTGGGCATAGTGTGAAGCGGCCCTTAGAGGTTAACCCCTAAAGAAGCAAGTGTCAAAAAATGGGCTTTTTGAAAGTTTAGTCATGTTCCTATGGTGTCAATTTCCAACATTCTTCTTAAAAATTTTACTATAGAAAGGCATTACCAAGACCTTTGTCGGAAAACAATTCATTCCTAAATTGGACCTTTAATGAAAAACTAATAGGGTTTCAAATTTCAAATGGGGAGAGCGGGCACCTCTGGCACCTCCAAAAACTTTTGCTAGGACACTCTATTGAATGTGAGATTTTCATTACTTGCAAGTAATATTATTTCCCTTCATATTGTCAAAAAAAGTTCTTGTCTTTAGTGAAAAATAGCATACCAACCCAAGTCAAACATTTTCACACATTGTCACTCATTGTCGGGCAAGGTACCAGAAAAAGTTCTTCATTTCCACATAAAACCTATATATCTTTATATTTTTCATGTTTTATTTTTTCCACAACAATACGTGGTGTAAACCTTCTTATAAACCATTCGGATTATCAATCTAAAACATATTAATTTCTCAAAAAATCAAAACAGAATTGGCAAATTTTGAACCTCCACTCCTTGCACAGTAGTTTTGAATATGCTACACCCGTCCTCTACCTCTAAAAATTGGTGTATAAGGAACTAACATCATACTTAACTAGATGGTAATGGATTTAGACCTTGTGTGGTGCAAAAATTTGAGACCAAGTGAAGTCAAAGTCTGCTGATTCCACTGAATGCAAGGAAGAAAATGAACCATTTGCTTGACTTGAAACACTATAATCTTTCAATCCGTGCGGTCAAAGTTTATGTAATATCGTACATATATTACTTAATAAGTCTTAATTGAGATCCTACGGCCAGAACTCAAAATCAATTTTTTTGTTTCCTTCTTTGTTCATTGCACTAGAATCCAACAATTTTGAAGTGTTTTTGGTGTAAAACTGTCACGGTACCTTAGAGCATCCGCACCCGCTCTCGCCAAGCCGAGCATTGATCGTCAAAGTTGGCAGGGCCCGCAATTGAAGCGGAGTGGCCAAGACGTGTGGACCCGCAGCAAGCCGCAACAAATATCCACGAGCCATCCACTATCTGTTGTGTCGTGGGAAAAGTGCCCTAAAAATACAGTGTCCAGCTCTTCTATCGACGATAGGTGTCCAACAACTCTGTCTACGGTAGTGTGCAGCATGTGGTTTTTTTTGCTTGCTGGAAAATGGATGCTTGGAGGGAGAGTTTAGAAGCAGGTTGGACAATTTTAATGGAGGATGAAGATGAGAGCGAGTTTGTCGCTGGCATAGTCTTTGGTGCGGGGCAAGGCAACGATGAGGAGTTTTTGGCTCGAATCCGCAGAGGTTCTCGTTCAGGGAAAGCTACATTGATAGAGATAGGCATGTAATGCACTGCCGTATGATGAGTGACTACTTTTCTACCACTCCCGTTTTCGGTCCGCGCTTATTTCGACTGCGATTTTGAATGCGGCGGTCTCTTTTCTTGACGAGCTTGGGAGCAGTTTGTGAGTGCGATTCATACTTTGTTCAGAAATGGAATGCTGCAAGCGTTTTGGGATTGTCTCCACGCCAGAAAATCACCGCCGCTCTATGCATCTTAGCCTACGGATTATGTGCCGATGCAACTCATGAGTACTGCCGCACGAGCGAGGCCACTGCTATGGAGTCATTGAAGAGGTTTTGTGTAGCTATCCATGAGGAGTACGGGGCGCATCATCTACGACAACCTAATCAAGGTGATTTTGAGAGGCAATTTGCAATTAATCGTGAGCGTGGCTTTCCAGGTATGTTCGCATCTTTAGACTATATGCATTATCAGTGGAAGAATTGTCGAGTTGCGTGGCAAGGGGATTATGGGAATAGAAGTGGATAGAAAACTATTATTCTTGAGGCTATAGCGGATCGCGACTTGCATATTTGGCATGCGTTTTTCGGCTTGCCGGGATCCAATAATGACCTAAATGTCCTGGACCGCTCACCTCTCATTCACAATATGCTCACTAGTGTGGCCTTGACCATCACTTTGAGATAAATGGAAAACAATATGATCGATTCTACCTACTCACGGATGGCATAAACCCAGAGTGGTCATGCTTTGTGCAAACGATACACTTGCCAGAGGACGAGAAGAGAACGCATTTTGCTGCACAGGAGGAAGCGGTGCGAAAGGACGTGGAGCGCTGCTTCGGCGTCCTCCAAGCGCATTTTGCCATCATAAAAAATCCTTGCCGACACTGGAGCATGGAGGTCATTGCGGACATCATGTTCACGTGCTCTATTCTGCATAATATGATCATAGATGATGAAAGAGATGTGGAAGGGTTGGAAGACTTGATTCCAGAGTTGATGGAAGGGACGATTCCTGTAGAGCGGGGATTGACATTTGACAATTTGGTGTCAAATACTATAGCCGTAGAAAATTCAGACACACATTTCTTTCTTCGAGATGACCTCATTGAGCATGTGTGGGAACTAAAAGGGGCCAGCTTGGCTTAATTGTTGTTAATTTTTACATGTAAAAGTTGCGGTTAGGGCAAGCCCTATTTCGACATTTTCCTCTACTACCACTTCCTGTCCCTCTATTGAGTTCGAACATGCAAGTACCTCCCATCGTGTCTGCATTCGATGATCTACGTGCACTAAATTGTCCCATGAACACGCATACCCAACTGAATCTACTGTGCCACTGCCGGCAACTTGGGAGGCTTGCTCGTCATGTCGGACCCATCTGGAGCTGAAGTCGTGCTCGTCTGTTGCAACGGAGTAGTGCTCATCGGGTGTGCCTGCGTTGTATTCGGCGGGAGTCCAGTGCTCATGCGCGTCAACTCCGACTTCGGGATGCACGCCTTGATGGATTGCCGCACGAGCCAGGCCGTTGGAGCTGAAGGTGAACTCTGATGCCACTCCGGTGTACTGCAACGGAGGTTCTTCATTGACGTCCGTTCCAACTGCATGCCACTATTGCTCTCCCTCGTCTTCCGGCTAGTACTGATCATCTTCTTGGTACTCGGCCACTTCGTCATCTGGCGATGCATGGGGACGGGGACGAGGCCGCGGTCCTCTTAGGCCATTGTCCATCTGTGGTCGAGTCTCCAAATTCAGCAACATGTTAGCCTCCCTTGCTGCCTTCGCGGCTTCCTAGACTGCCTTCGAACTCTCCTCCTTGTCACGCTCACGTCGTTCATCTTCTACCAGTCTCCTACGCAACATCTTCAATTCTTCTGCTTGTCGAAGACAAAAATATTCTTGTGCCTCCGGTATATCAATCCGACTTGGCAACGTCATGAGCATGATGCTGTTACGCTCCTCCATCTGTGCCACTTTCCTCACCGTGGCTTGGGCCATGATTTCTTGAGCTGCAGCTTGTGCATAACCCGTGCCTTGTTTCAACTTCAGCAGTTTGTGTTGCTCCTTCGCAGCCTTGCAGCCATGGGGCCGGACTCTCAAAACAGGGCGCACCTCGTCCTCATTCGGCTCCTCACTGATGGACCCGGATTCGGCAGCTTCATTGGACACTTGGTGGGAGTAGTTGTCCCGGCGCTTTTGTGGTGTAATCTGCTTGCCTTGACTCCAACCATCCGCCCACTGAGGGAAATCTTTGACAAGCAGCCAGCAATGCTCAAACATGAAGTCCATATTCTTAGAGCTCTTCTGTCGCCACAGATCTTTCGACATTTGCAACAAGTCTGCTCTACTCCTCCCACTTGGATTGAGACTCTCCACCTTTTGAAAAACACCAACAAACTTGCTTAAATCATGTTTGATTTGCCCCCATTTGCTTTCCAGTGATCGCGCCCCTCTAAAACCCATTCCTACAGGCCAATGTTCTTCATAATGGCTGCCAATGCGCTCCCAAAATGCAGTTACCCATTGTTGATTACCCACAATTGGATCTTGGGAAATGGCAAGCACGCTCCGTGTCAATTGCCGCTCCTCCTCAGGCACATAATTCTGCCCCTTCGCACCCCGCGATGAAGGCGAAGCTGTACCACGTCCCCGACTGCGCGTTGTTGCTCCACGTCTACGACCCCTACCAATTCTTGATCCTCCATTCCGTAGCTCTGTATCATCCTCAAACACACCGCAAGGAGGTTCTTCATTCTGCGACCCCTATGCAGTGTTGGGGTGTGTGGTGATTTGCTGTGATTCTGCGATGCTTGTTGAGCGTGCTCCAACCCCTGCGCGGTGCCTGCCTGCTGGCCCTCGACGACGTTGAACGACTCTCCTCCGTGGGCATCGACCTCGCACACCCTCCCGCATGGGGAAGTCTATTGCTCCTGTAGCAAGGGGCCCACGACCCCTCCCCTGTCCTCACCTCCCTGCCATCACAAAAAATAAAAGTAAAAAATGAATCTAAACCCTAAATGTGCCTCAAAATCCGTTCTAGGGACCGTTTCCAAACTCTTGGAGTTGAAGAGCGTGTAGCAGTTTTTAAGGAGCCCGGAACCCCCTAAACCCGATCCTGCGCGCCAGTGCGGGACGGTGGAGGCTCCGGCCCCATCAGATTGGCTCCGGTCCTAGCTTGGAGAGAGCCGGTGCAGATGCTCTTGGGGGTTAACCCCTAAAGGACCAGAGTCTCCTTTGGGGGGATTTCTGATTTTGGGCAGGTTCCTAAAATTCGAAAAAAAATCCTTTTTCTTTGAAATTTTTATTCTAGATTGCCTCTGATAAGAGCTTCGTGGTCATATTTTAATTTTATTTTTTGGATTTGTGGTTTGAAAGTTAGTACCACTTAAAGCCAAAAGTGGGGAGACCGGGCACCTCCAAATTTTTTGACAAAAGTTTCTATTGACATTGAGATTTTTCACACATATAAAGAATATTTCCTTTTTTGGAAATTTTCATAAAAAAATCTTGTCTTTAGTGTAAAAAGGCATTATATTCCAAGTCAAACATTTTCACACATTGTCGGGCAACGGGTGAAAAGAACTTCATCCTTTCTACATAAAACCTAGAGATCTTCATATTTTTCACTTTTTATTTTTTCAAAAACAATATATGGTGCAAACCTTCTTACTGACTGTTTGGATGATCATTTGAATACATACGTAGTTCACAAAAAAATAAAACGTGAAATGACAATTTTTGAACCTTCACGCCTTGCACACTTGTTTTGAATATGCTACACCCCTTTTTTACCTCTAAAAATTGGTGTGCTGGGATCTAACATCATGCTTAAGACAATGGTTTAGGATTTAGACCTTGTACAATTCAAAAATTTGATACAAAGTGAAGTCAAAGTCTGCTGATCTACTCAACGCAGGGAAGAACTTGAACCATTGTTTTGACTTCAAACACTAAAATCTATCAATCCGTGCGGTGGATTGCAACCAAAATTTTACGGAATGTTTATGTAGATGTCTATTTTAAGATCTTACGGTTGAAAATCCAAAATTCACTTTAAGATGTGATTTTCATGTCTCTTTTTGGCAGTGGTAGTTTTGGACTGGTTTTAGAGCGAAAGTGGTCGTGGTCATTTAGGGGTTAAAGATGCCCAATTCTACAAAATGTGTCATGAAATCGAGGTTATCTTAATATAGGGTGTTGTATTAAAGGCGTTAGACTGTGTCTAGGAGTGACGTCGGCCCGCGTCTTCCGGCGGCGCTGGGATTGGTCACGAGCAGGCTGACATGATCTTTTATTTGGGGGATATAAGATGCTCGTAATATCGCAACTACTACTTCGAGAACAGGCTGGCAGGTGAGGGTGCCCACTAATCACTTGGTGCTTTGTTTTTTTTGTTTTTTGTTTTTTTTTTGGTTGGCACATCAGTTGGTGCTTTGCGAGCGCCCTCCTCTGCACTGCAAGCCGCCGCTTCTGGCCCCGGTTGGATTGCCGCCGGGTTTTGGTCTCAACTCCAGGGACCGATTTAGCCCAAATCACTGCCCTTCTGGTCACCATGACCACCACGGTCCACCCCACGGCCAAAGTAGCCTAGCCCTCCCACCTGGTGACCTGACAGCAAATGCGCATGCAACGTCAAATGGTGGGCCTCATTCGGCTTGAAATTTACATTTTAAAGTTACACATTGGGAACGACCGTGCCCACTTGGGAACTCTCTAGGGAACGCCCTTGGGAACACACGAGAACAATACTAGGAAGTGATAAGTTACAAATATGGTAAAAATTGTATCGTTGAAGAAGGGTAAACAAAAGGTTTGGTTCGGAACCAAACTACACTAATTGTGCACAAGTTTAAAATTTAAAACCACCCATTTTTACTGCAATTCACATTTAGTGTAACGTTTCACATTTAGTGTAATGTTGTGTCGTTACACTAATTGTGATTCTTCCTTTTAGTGTAAGAGTTCGTATTTAGTGTAGACGACACTAAATGCGATGTTTAGTGTAGTTTTCCACCTCGAACCCGGGTCCGTAGGAGCCGGATTTGGTACCTCACAGCACCGTATGGTGTTGATGTGTGTATGTTTGTTAGAGCCGGTCCACCCGGAACCAGGATCGGCGAACCTGCCCCGCTGATGCTCGGCTCTAAGCATCTCTTGATTCTCTTCTCCGCAGCCTCGGTAGCTAGCTAGCACAGAGCTGCTCTGTCTGAGCACGCGTTCAGTTGTTTTCCTCTTTTTATAAGCACCTTTGGATCACCAGTCAGGGGTGGAAACGCTAGAAGGATGCTTGCACCTGCTCCTCCCACCCCGCCGCACGACCGAACTGGATTGCAACTTTCCACCAGTTGGTTCTTGTCGAGCAGCATCATCGACCAAGTCAAGTGGTGTTCCAGGTTCGAGCACCACCAGGATGTTGTCCAGTCGTCGACTAAGTCTAGCCGCATCTTTGCTGGCGTTCTAGTCTCGAGCTCCTGCTGAGGGACAGTAACTTGTCCGTTTAATTGTACTAGACTTTGCGCGACCGACTCATGCATGTTCGATGATCGTAGGACGTCGATTACTACTAGGGCCGTGGGCCCGGTACGTTCCTTCTTAATTAGTCGAAGCACATGTACATGGGCGCATTTGCAGCCTCTTTTGTGTTTCACTGTATCACTCTGACTGATCAATGCTCCTTCGAAACTTCAGGACGCCGCGGCTGCTGCTGCTGTTGAAATTGATCAGGACAATGAGTCCGGTTCTTTGTCGATGAACCCGTGAGGCCTCCTGCGAAAGACTACCCGCAGATCGAAGATTCCACCAGGTTAGTGACCCTTTCTTTCACTCTCTGCCCTTGTCCGTCTATCGGTCTTGTGTTTCCCAAGCCTAGAGGTTTTAAGTCCCCTTTCCTGCAATGCGCCACAGAATGATCTTTCACTAATTCTGCAAATATTCTTCCACCCAGTTCAAGTCGCGGGGATTGTGTCGATTTTCTTACGATCAAAGTGTAGTTTCAACTTCTTAGCCTTACATTCTTATGAAGAACTCAAGTCGTCAAAATACTCGATCCGTGCTTGTGCCGTATGTAGTCAGTAGTGCTATACTTTTGTAAATCCTTTCTTTTCTTGAGAAAGTAACTTAGT
This sequence comes from Bryoerythrophyllum caledonicum, assembly GCA_963971425.1. Taxonomy (NCBI): domain Eukaryota; kingdom Viridiplantae; phylum Streptophyta; class Bryopsida; order Pottiales; family Pottiaceae; genus Bryoerythrophyllum; species Bryoerythrophyllum caledonicum. The sequence goes on along the minus strand of OZ020526.1, from coordinate 18,104,232 downwards.
GAACGATTGTTGTCTGTGATTCTTTCACTAGGATTCAGCTCAGAAGGCACTCGTTCCTCAACCATTACGCTTAGTCGGTCGATAGGTTGCCGAACCTGGGAGCACGGATTCCGCGAGTGAACAGTCAACCAGATTCCGTTTTCAAGGTTTTCAGGGATCCGAACTTGGAAGCCAGCTTCAATTGTAGAATAGCCTTCCCGAAAGTTACCTGCTTGTCGATGGTGATAAGTGTCTCTCTCCCTGAACATAGCTTAGGAAGGTTGGGACATTGATATCCTCCAGAGCTGTCTTTTTAGAATTCCGAACAAGGTCTACCCTTTCAACCGCCTCTTCACAAAAGCGCCTACGTAGAGTTTCGGAATCTGGCCCTCCATCAGAATAAAGAGCCAGTCCGCCTTTTAGACCTCTTCCCAAGCCTCAAGCATGCTACTGTAGACTCGGCGGATAGCAATCAACCTAGTCTAGCTTGTGGTTCATTAGAAAGGACGACGGTCTTCCGCGGGCGTGGACTGGAGCAAAAGTGCCGTTTGTTTTTTTTGTCACTGGCAGCTTGGCTGTTTGCAGAGTGCTTGTTGACTTATCGACGGCTTGGTAGCAAATGATTTGGTTCTGTTTCTATTTGTTCATTGTGTAGAGTATCTAGCGGTGGAACATGGTTGATCATATACTATTTGCTGGTCGCTGATTCTTGGGAGCCATGCTTTAGGTGACCTGGCGAAGCTCGCAGAATGGCGGAGATCACTTCGTACAGACCCAGCTGCCATGCAATCCAGGCGCTGGAGACATGTTTACTCAGCTCGTCTTTTACGGAGCAAGTCTACCAGCCCTGGGAATTGGGGGAAGCCACAAGATCCTTCCTGACCAACAACAACACCACCAGCAACAACGCCGTCAACATGGAGCAGCTGGAGCACTTAGTGGCCACCTCCGGAATGGATTTTTGGAAGATGTCTGCTACAAAGCTGCCGGAGCAACAATACGACAAGTCCGCCGAGCCTACTTCGGTTCTAGATCTGCAAACGAGCTCATTCTCCTCGCAGCACAGCTTCAACTCGGTTAGCGACGGTACGAGCACCGCCATCCAAACCGTCGCCGACCAGTTGCTGAGCGATGAGCAGGACTCTGCTTTCCTCATGGAGAGCACCACCACCACCACCACTATGGCCATGGCTCCCAAGCAGGCTGCAGACAGCAACAACATGCTCATGGACCACGATATCCTCACGTGGATGGAACTCATGCGGGGCTCGGAGCATGCCGCGGTCGAAGTGTCGGACGCAGCAGCACTCGTGCCGGACATGCAAGAGCAACACACCAGACCGCAGCAGCAGGAGCACCTGAGCAGGCATGTGGAAGTTTACTCGTGCACCGCCATGGACCTTGATGACTTTGAGGTGGGGACAATGCAGAGCATCACCAGCACCCCTCAGTCGAGCCATGTCGAACCTGCTCGTTTCGCGGCCTCGCCACCGCAACCCGAGCAGCAGCAGCAGCAGCAGGTGCTCTGCCAACAAGGCACAGCCGCAGCGGCCTCGCCCGCACGGAACCAGATCTTTTCCCACAACAGTAATACATTATTAACCCCCGGCAGCAGCTACAACAACAACGTTGACTCGCAAGGTACAGCGGCGTCGCTTCCCTCGATGTTTGATAGCATCAATGCAATTCCGGCTTCACAGCTGCAGAATTACACCGTGGTTCCCACCGCGGAGCTTCTGCGGCTCTTGAGTTCCCAGAACCCCGCTCCGCCTCTCTGCGTCACCGGACGGCTCGGTGCCAAATTTGCCGTGAACGATCAGCCCGATGTTGATGCGGATCCCCGGCGGCAATGGGCATCGACGCGGCCAGGCATCTTGCCAGCCGCTCCTCATCATAACGTAAGGCGTGCGTCCACCGCGGCAGGGGCTCCCTCCGACCAGGATAATGGCCTGCATCTGGTGCACCTGTTGTTGGCGTGCGCGGAGGCCATCGACTTGTGCGAGAACACCATCGCAGAGCCAATGCTGGCGAGGCTGCGATCCATCTCTGACCCCGAGGGCGACCCCATGCAGCGAATTGCGCTCTACTTCGCGGAAGCGCTCTCGGAGCGGCTGGCCAACGAGATGGCTCCTCCGTCTCCCAGCAGCACCGGTACTCCGATGGTCAAGATCCCCGACCTCGAAGAAGCCTCGACGTTGGAGCGCGACATCGCGTACCAGGCGTACTACCAGATTCTGCCGTTCCAGAAGTTCACGCACTTCACAGCCAACCAGGCGCTACTGGAGGTGGTGGTGGACTACCCGCGCGTGCACATCGTGGACTTCAATATCCGGCAGGGTCTGCAGTGGCCGTCGTTCATGCAGTCGCTGGCGTTACTCCCGCAGGGCCCACCGCGCCTGCGCATCACGGCGGTGCAGACGGACAGCGCGACGGCGCAGCGGACGGGCCATCGCCTGGCGGAGTTCGCGCGCTCGCTGCAGGTGCCCTTCGAGTTTCACGTCGTGGAGGAGAGTCTGGAGACGTTCCACCGCGGCATGGTGAGCCATCGCGCCGACGAGGTGCTGGCGGTGAACTGCTCCGACATCCTGCACACGGTGCTGCGCAAGGAGGGCAAGCTGCACTCGCTGCTGTGCAAGATCCGCAGCCTGCGGCCCGTGGTGGTGACTGTGCTGGAGGCCGACGCCAACCACAACGTGCCATCCTTCATGTCCCGGTTCGTGCAGGCGCTGCACTACTACTGCGCGCTGTTCGACTCGCTGGAGGCCACGCTGCACCGCTCCAGCATGGAGCGCCTGCGCATTGAGAGCCTCTGCTTCGGAGCCGAAATCCGCAGCATCGTGGCGCTGGAGGGCGTGGACCGCGAGGTCCGCCACCTCCGCGCCGAGGCGTGGCAGGCGCTGTTCCAGCAGGCGGGCTTCCGAGAGGTCCCGGTGAGCCGCTACGCTGCCGACCAAGCGCAGCTCCTGCTCAGCCTCTACAAAACCTCCGACAACATGCCCTTCCACCTATCCCCGGAATTCGGCGCCTTGAGCCTCAGGTGGCAGGAAACACCCGTCACAGTGGTGTCCTCGTGGACGAGTTGACGAGTAACGACGCCGCTCGACTTGTATCTACTGTAAATATGTAACACTCTGTTCCCCCTCTGTAATTTCTTGTAAACTTTGTGCATAACTTCATTGATTATACAAGCTAGCTGATGGTGCAGCTAGCAGCCTGCCCTGGCTTCCATCATTCAGTCTTAGCCATTTTACGATTTGCGGTAGCTAGCTGCAGAGGTCAGTAGCCACTAGTCACCTTGGAGACTTGATACAATTGCGCGCTTCAGAGAGCAAGGTCTGAGACGTCTTGGCAGCAGCGACCTGCACACTAGCAACTCTACATCAGACCCGCCTTGTTTAGCTAGTTAGCCAGTGATCAGCCGGCGTGCTGTACATACAGGATCGATATATTCCCCCACCTTAACCTCCCTCCCGCTCCCAAACCACCATAGATCCCAGGAACTACCTTACTCATCTCCCTCTACTCCCAGCTTTCGATTCCTGTCCATGTTTACATTCAAGCATAATCCATGCCCCACTTTCTCACATCTCTCCATCTTTGCTCCATTCTTTCTGGTGCGTTAGCTTTTATGTCTTTTAAATTATTTTTTTGTTTTGTTTTCTCTTTTCGCACACACAGAAGAAACCACTCCACCAGTACCCGGTAGTTTAGGGTCATTTTGGACCGGACGTGTTAGATTTTAATCTGACTTGGTACAACCATAGCTGTGGCGAAGAATGTGCAAAACACATTGGGTATGGCAGTAAGGCTCAAACCATCTTACTTGTGCTTCATATAGTGGTTTACATTCACAGCCAGAGTTGGAAAAGCCACATTTTTCTTCCAGCAGTGTGAAGGCACGTTCAAAATATGCTAGAGCACGTGAGCATTGAATTGCAAATGACTAGAATTGTGTTATCTTCTTGAATGAGAGTAAAATCTGCCGTTGTCGTTCACTAGAAGGACTTGGTGCTAGACATGATAGGTAGAATTGTTGTTGGAGATGACTAACACCAAAACAACAAAGCATGTAGGGGGAGTTTTGGTTTGGGGATGTATGTGCATTTATGAGTTTGCATTAGTATGCAAGGTAGATAGGCGCATTAATCAGCATTGTTATTGCCACATTTAGAAAAAATAGATTTACACCCGGATTTTCAAGTTTGATTCAGACCCTTTTTGCGTCATATTTCAACATGAGAATGCTTCTATATGCATCACAAAGATGATAAGATAGTGGTTTACAAAGCAATGTTTTTTTTCTTAGCTATGGCCTTCTCAATTGCTTAATTTAATTTCATTAGACACCTTTGAGTAATTCTCTTTGAATTGGTATGAAACACTTCCAATTGTTTTGACAAATTTGTGGAAGCATATTTTAGAAATCTTCTATTCTATCACACATTGAGAGGCCCATGAGGCATTCACATATGGAAAAGTTGTGACTTTTGCATGTGTGAATGCCTCCTTAGCCCCTTGTGTCACTCTAGATAATTGCAAGAAGCTTGTAAGAAATACGTATCATGTCAAAATGTAGCTATGAAGGCAACAAAAGGAAGGTGCGAGACAAAGTATTGAGTTATCTTCTTCATGGGTGGAATGATACCAATAAAATACATGATTATACTAAGAGTTTTTCCATCTCTTTTGTAGTACTCTACTTTGGAGGGTGATTTCCATTTATTTTATCTCCTAATATGTACTACATGTGACGTACTATGTTCATACAATTTCAATTTTCAAGTTTATGTGCTAATTTTTCTTCTAATGTTAGGAGCAGAAGAAATATTTCAAAATATTTGATCACTCTGGTCTACCAATGTAGATTGCGCACCATTCAATAGCCCAGGGCGAATTGACCCCCTCGTTGGTCCTTATCCGAGGTGGGCCCCGTCTTAATTACATGGGGTCGATTTTTGGCCCTCTTATTTGGAGGGGGGTCCAAAGGCATTTTTTGGATTTTTTTGGACATATTTGGGGCCTACGGTCATTGTTTATCCTAGTGGACTATCCCTTACTATAAATAGACCCCATCCAAAAACAAAAGAGGAGCTAGGTTTGGCCCCACCACCTCGTGGCCTCCTCGGGTAAGTACCAACGAGGGGGTCAATTCGCCCTAGGCCCATTCAATAATCCCCAAAATCCCTTATAGCATCCCACCCACATACAAATAGGCAATCCTAACCTCATCTACTTTCCGTAAGTTTCCAAACCTTCTTTGTAGACCTAAACTCTCCACCCACGAGGCCAAAGGTTCCTAACAAATAATTTCATGGAAATCCTTAAATAAGTATAAAGAGCGTGATTAGCTAGAGAGTGGATTTCAAAATTTCAAACTTTTTGAGTCATCCATGCAAGAAACCTTTAGGCCACTTAGTTTGTTCTAAAAAACATGAAAATTAGAATCCAACTAAATTTGAAACTTCAAAGATCAATGTGTTTTTTAGATATATCTATATTTAGGTTAATTTATATGAAGTTATAAGAGAGAGTAAAATATTCAACATCTATTTCCTTGAAAACAATTTAAATTCTTTTTAACCATTGATTTTGGTTATGAACAAAAGTCATCAAAACTTTCAATACATAGTTTAAACAACAAAAAGGTCTCCTCAATCCAAAAAAGATATTTAAGGCCACTCAAGAAGCTTTAGAAATTTGAAAAGGAATGTGTGGTTATGTGAAGAAGATACACTCTTAAAATTCTTTTGAAAGAAATTAGTGCATCACAAAAACAATAAGAAGCTTCACTGCGATGAATAGGATGAAGAAGCGAGAGAACAAAGAGGGAAGAGAATGCTAGTCTAACACCAATTTCTCGTCCCTTTCTCCAAGCTTCAAAGTCCTAGAATAGTTTCTTCTTCTCCTATTCATGTCAATATTCAAGTGCTATGGACTCAAGTGTTGGTGCTAGTGATTCTGCACGGTTCTTCAAGGCTCTCTTCAGCCATGGTCTCCAAAGTGCTCTTCAGAAGAAATGCGGTTCATACAGCTACTCCAAAGATGAACACCAGGATGTGTCCATTTGCACCAACAAGCGTTGGTGTAAGTGGACACAACTTGGAATTCATCTTCGGCGCAGCTGTTCCGGATCTCTTCTAATGGCTCCAAAGCTTGTGGTCTGTGCATCTGTTGCTCCCTGCATGTGAATCGCTTGTTGCGCATGAAGATCGACCATTTCCACGTGCACTTGATAGAGACAATATTTCTTCACAACGAACATTCCATGCGCAGAGATTCACAACCAGGATCTATCATTGCTGATCGGGACCTCACCTGAAACGTTTTCTATACTCTAGATAGAAATGGCAGTAGACGAACATACACCTGCCCGGAAGTGGACCAGAATTCATGCTCACAGATCCAACAATAGAAAGAACAGCTTCGGTCGCTTTTCACGGACGGTGTGACATACATTGGTCTCACACCTTGTGAAGCTTTCCTCTAGACATTATCTTATCAACCATCATTCTATCTTGACAATCTCCAATGACTTGTGCCGTTTCACAAAAACTTGGTATCTAGAAAGCTGTCTCCGAAATCTATGGATCATGGCCACTAATGTTTATGACCCGGGACACGTGCGTTTAGTGTATGATCTCCTTAGTAGACAAGCATACCCGAAACGCCGCACCCAGGCCCGCAGACATCGCTGGCCACAAAAGATTCTGACCCGGAACCGGAACCAAAGTGACAGATTGATCTCCTTAGTTTTGCAAAAGCACCCAAACTAACGACAAACCATCATCCAAACAGAATAACCTTGTACTCATCAATTCCATGTCTTAAACTAGGATCTAGATATCAGGATCAGTCGATGCGATGTGCAGCTCTAACAGTGCTTTCTACAAGGGTGCCAAACACAGGAAGACACAACTCTGGAACATCCTACAAGGCTCCCAAACTCAAGGAAACTCGAGCAGACCGACAGCTTTAGTGCAGAGTATGAGTATCGAAATGATGCATTCTGGACGCCTGGCCCAGCCGTGTTCTAGCACCCACTTGATGAGGGGAAGAAGGAAAGGTCCTAGCCCGGCGTCAAAGACAGCAGTGGAGCCTGCAAGCCTCCACACACAGTAGACATTCAAAGAGTACACATTCAACGTTTCTTACACATAAAAAGTTTCGTATGCACACAGTTCCACTCAAAGAGTTGGCTTACCTTGACATCGACATCCATGGCGCTAAAGAGCCCATCTATCAGTGCTTATTGTGAACCACCATCACAGCCACCGTCACAGCCACCGCCTCAGCCACCGTCACAGCCACCGTCTCAGCCAGAAGGTGATAATTACATGCTTATTATGAACCACCGTCACAGCCACCGTCACAGCGAGAAGGTGATAATTACATGGTGTACCGTTGTCCAGATATCTGTACCTTGAGGGGGAAACTTTAGCAGACTGCAACAATCCTTGGGCATTATTGTGTCCCAAAAAATTAGGAACATCTCATCGTTCGTCACTGTGAAATGCCATGTGCAGCCTTGAACTTATGTGTTCCGCAAGAAACACATGAACTCGTCAAGTCCCCCGTCACGTCGAACCTTTACGTACATGTTGAATAGATGGGAGTTGAGAACACTGATCACGTCAAGACTCCGGCTATCACATCTTCATACCTTTCTGTACATTGACGTCAAGACTCCCGGCCATCACAATGTTAAACCTTTATTCGGTACATTGATGATTCAGTGGAACTTGTGAATGTGGCAAGGACTTGGTGCAAGTTCAAGGTGCAATCATTCACGAGTTGTTGCTCGGTTGACAGTTAATATGCGTGTGGAGCTCCCCAGCCCAAGTCTAATCCTCCCCACAACTTGTACATGTTCACAAGCAATCTCTGGTTGCATTTTCATGCCATATTCGTTATATTGAGACTTTTCACAGTCTCAATTTAATGCTGATCTTATATTTGTAATCGATTTCTCGATTAATCTTATTTTTTTAATTGAATTTTATATTATAATTGGGAAGTTTATCCTCGACTCAAGGCTAATTCTATAATTAGAAAGTCAATAAAATGCATGAATTAGCTCAAAATAGGTGCTGAAATTATAGGCCAAAAGCCTCAAAACTTTGAAATTGTCTCAAAATAATGAAAAGTCTGGTGTTGTTCACACTGCTAGCAACCATGTCGCCTCTCACTTACTGTTTCAAGCATTTTAGAAATTGGTGAGTAAGTCAGGTCACCAAAAACAAGAAAAGCCACCTCTTTCCACATTCTACGTTAGTGCAGGGTGACACTTTTTGAGTGAGGAGCGACAGGGTTCCTTGTAGTGTCACGAGCCTTGAAGCAAGTGTCTGTGGAGGTTTAGAGCCCATCCATGAGTTTGGAGCACCGTTATAGCAAGACAGTGAAGAGGAAGTAAGGGGTGCTATGGTAACCTATCAAAACCTATAGTGGACACTTATAAAAGTGGGGTATATTCTACCCACTTCCATCCCATTACCACCAATTCAGCTCCAAGTGGAGCTTTGCTTTAAGTCAGGTTCCTTACTTCTCGTTGCCGCTTATGAAGGTACCTATTGGTGGCCACCAGCTAAACATAGCAGCACGCATTGAAAGTTCAAAACCAATTCCCATTTTTCATTGGAAAAAATTGGATCATTTCGTTTGAAATTGTAATTCTATTGGCTATCGCCAAAAAATAAATGCATAATTGTTTATTCTCTCCATTCTTGCTCATTGCTTAACTTGGCGGTTATTGAGGGATTTACCTTAAGGCAACCCCAATAATTTACAAGTTAAGAAACGTGCTTATATGGAAAGAACATATAAAAATACAATAAATTTTAGTGATAGCCAATAGAATTTAACTTTCAATCCAAGTAATTTTATATTTTTCCAATAAATAAAGGAAATTAGTTATGAATATTTAAAGTGTGTTGCCATGTTAAATAGCTAGTTTTTGCAATTGAGTGTAAGTGTTGACCAATAGTTAGCGGTTGTGACCTCTTTGGATGGGTGAATTGGTGGTGATGGGATAGAAGTAGATTGGATATACCCCGATTTTACAGGTGTCGGATATGAATTTTAGTTGGTTGCTTGGGGGATTACCTTATGTGGAGGTCTTTCACCCTTTACTGCCAAGCTATGTTTATGGAAAAACTTAGATTTCTGCTAAGTTTTTTTCTTTATACTAGATTTGATGGAAATATAATGTTTTATTTTAGTATCTAACCTTACATAATTGAACTCAAACCATGACCTTTGGAGAGAATTTGCACAACATCCAACGGTTGATGGAATAGATTATAGTGTTTAAAGTTACCATAAATTGGTAATGAAAATTTGTGGATTTTGGAGGGTGTACTACTTTAACCATCAATAGATTCTTGCAAAAAAATTTGTACTTTGAATAAAATCAGATCACATGCACTGGACTGATAACTTTGCATTGACATATGATATATCATATGTAAAGAAAATATTTATACACAATTACTGATGATTTTTTTGCTTTTGTCTATTTGGTTGTATACAAAAATGTTACAAATTTATACGGATCAAAACTGAAGTTTTGTATGTGAAGAGAGGGATCAATAATCCCACATCAATGAAGAATGTCTTAAAGACGAAGTTCAAACAAATTTAAGACCAAAATCAATGTGCATGTGTGAAATATAACATAGTATGCGGCATGGCATTCACTGTATTCACTATATTTTAGTGTATTCAAAGTATTTTGTGTTGTATTCCTAGCTTTTCCATGAGTTCTATAACTTCAAATCATGATCTGATTGTCGAAAAGTGTTCATGTAATGAGTACGCAAATCTAAACCCTATATCTTGAAGCCTAATCCCTCATGGACTTCATGCAAATTGAGTCTAAGCACCTCTCGAGGCCCATTTTGGGCATCCTGGGCAGTAAAGGGTTAAGTCTTGTCTTCTAGGTTTATAAATTTGACAATAGGTTTGGCTTGAAGATCTATGGTGCGATGCAAAGGTCACGGTAGAAAATAGAAAAAATAAATAAACAATCACAAACAATCATTAGTCTTAGCTAAATTTTTCTTGCACTTCATCTTGTTTGCCTCACTAATGAAGTAATGAGTAAATGTAGCTAGTCCAAAATTTCTACATATTACAATAGATACAGTATATGGCCTAACTTGTAGTTAATATTATCTTGATATTAACAAAATGTTACTGATCTATTTAAGTCATTTCATTTTGAGATAGTAACATTCCATACATCAATGAAATGTTTGTGATGTCTTGTTTGTAAAGTGGATAAAACTATGATGTTGCAGTAGACTATGTATATGGCCATTTCATCTAATACTTCATGTAAAATTTATTAGATATTCATACTTCAAAAACTAGTTCTCATTGGTTTAAAAACAATCCTAAGAGTGACCATTATAACCAGAACTATCCATATTCACTCAAAGCTTTGAAATTTAGTCAATTTGGACAATCATGGTCATAATAGACAAGTATGGGACCAATATTCTACTAGACTATGCATTCATATGTTATTTTTATTATTTGTGAAGTATACAATGCCTTAGACCTATTGTGGGTGCTCAAATGACTATTGTAGAATCTAGTTTTCAAAAGCATTTCATTGATGTGATCAATATTTTTTAATATGATTTTTGATGATGTAAGAGTAATTTTGTTAGATATAAACTAGGATCAAAATCTTGCTTTTAGATTAAAAAAGAATAATTTGAAAAACATGCATCATTCTACATCCAAAGTAATGTTTGAAAAAATAGGACTAATTTGATGCATATTCTTATGTTTGGAAAAGTCAAATTCCATACTATTATGGTAAGCATGATACTAGTTAGAAGTCCCTTGTAAACGAGGTTTAATTTGAGGTAGTGAAGGGATATAACAATTTCAAAAACTTTAAGTGAAGAAGGTAGATTCAAAAACTACAAGTTTACATTTAAATTTTGCATTAATATGCAATCCCTCATTGAGTTGAAACCCAACCAAGCAAATCAAAGATTTGTACTACATGTTGAAGTAGAAAAGAGACTTGAAAATTAAAACAAAAAAGCTTTGACACTGAAGTAAAGGAATGTATTTGGAAAATTTTGATTTCGTACCATTTTGGTAGAATGTAAAAACAGTTGACTTGGCTTGAAACGTAAATTTTGAACTAAAATTAAAGTGTTTTTTGCTTGTTGGTAAATTCAAAGAATTAATATCATTCATTTGTGCAAATCATATAAATGTTAACAAAAGGGAATGGCAAATGATTTGGAGTTACCTCTAGTGCAACAAAATTTGCTTAGTGTATCATAATGTTTTTTTTAGAGGTCCAATGTCAAAACATTTTAAATCTCATGACACTACAACTATGAACCATCTTCATAAAAAATGGTCTCTACTACTATGAACCATCTTCATAAAAAATGGTCTCTTGTGATAAAACATTGCGATTAAAATTGACATCACGGGAATCATCCAGCATACCAACAGTTCCTCAACCCTTAAACGTCTAACAACCACAAGAACCTAGGTAAATCTATAAATGTAATAGATTATGCAAACATCATTTATACAGTGGATACATTATACCATCCACTTCACTGAAATCATTGTAGTTTGCCAATGCCTGCATCGATTGGAGATCAAGGAAATGCAAGGGAAAGCTCTTGCGCAACTCAAAGAATGCATCGAAGATTACGACAACAATGGCCCATCATGGGAAAAGTTTCAACATGCGGAGCACCAAAATCGACCTTCCCAAGGCCTTATAGGCATTAAGGGTTAAGGGGCAAAATGTCCTCTAGACAAGAATTTATCATGCATCTCAATCATGGAATAGCACAATGCAAAACAAGGTTGTATTTCCTTGTATTTGGTGCTTTGATTGACCTACACAATCTAAGTGCTTGAAGGTGATATTAGCCCCTAAAGGCCCTAGTGTACCTACAGGGTACACATTTTTTCACTTTTAGTGGAAATAATCTTACAATCCATACGGTTAAAAATCATTAAACTTTAACCACATCATCTCATACAAGTTTAGAACTTGAAGAATCTACAGTTACATTCTCATAAGTTCATCATGGCAAATAATAATCAACAAAGTGGAGATTCCTCTAAAACACCTTGGGCCTTTAGGGGTTAAGTATATTTGCACTTCTCATTTCTTCTAGACAATAGAAGGACCATATAATGCACATGGTTTTTATGATTCTTTAATTCTACTACAATCAGCTCCCTTTACAGGATCATCTGTTACAACAATGAGCTCCCTTTGCAGGATCATACGTGCACTCTACCAGCTTCAAATTGTGCCGTTTCACCTCACCAACTTCTGGATCTGATGTATTCTGGACTCATGGGGGAGCCAAGTTATAGTATCCAACTCAGGAATTAGAGGAGGAGGAGAAGAGATGGCCATGGTCTCGCAACAAAGACAGCTGTGGAGCCTGTGAGTTGCAATGTCGGCATCATAATAATTTTCTGACGCATCAGAGAGTTGGTTCACGTTAGTGATGAGGTCCAAAGACAGCTGTGGAGCCTGTGAGTTGGAACGTCCCCATCGTAATAATATACTTACGCATGCATATGACACCTATGTAGACATGACAGCAGTGGAGCCCTGTGTGAGTAAGTATGTCCTTGACATAATAATACACCTACGCACCCAAGAGTTAGTTCATCTTAGCAGTGACATCTATGAAGCTCATGCGCCCATTAGTCACCACTGTCACAGCCAGAAGGTCTGAATTTCGTCACGTATGTCCCTCCCTTTGAAGATATCCGCAACTTCAGCGGCATCTAGACATTATTGGCTGCCAAAGTTGCAAGCATCTCACTGCTCGTTACAGGCATCTCACTGCTGGTCGCAATGAAGCCTTGTTATATTTGCACAACAAGAAACATGTGAACTTGTCAAGGCCCTAACATGTGCAATGCATGATGAATGATGGAGCCAGCATTTACCAGAGAGAGAGAGCGCTCTCACAGTCCTTGGTAATTGATCATGTCCAGCTGAGTCCCTTTCACATCAAACCTACACGTACGTTGATGAACTTGTTAACCCATAAAGTTCTGAGAAGCCAGGTTGCAACATACTGTTTTCTGTGTAATGGGCACATAATGTGTAAGAATCGATGTATACAATGGGTACATGAGTCTATATTCCTGTTGAGCCCAATCCAATGACACATGACATTTCAAGTTTGGATTATCATTCCACCCACTACATGTTTGAGAAGTTGCAAAAAGGTCGTGTTTGGTGTTGTATTTGATCAATGATAAGGTATAGATTTTGAAATGACCTGCAAATGGAAGGTCTTAGTTGAGTTATTTTCAATCTGAAGGTGTAAGTCGTGCTAAAAGTAAATTACATTCCTTGTATTCTAGAGAACAAAACACGTGCATGTACTGTATATATGGTTCCCTACTCACGTTTAAGGGTTAAACAAACAGGCCCGTTGTAGAGGGAGCTGGTCGTATGCAAGTCCGAACCAATACTTTCATTCTTTCTGAAGTTAAGCAGGTGACACAAATTCATACATAACAACATCATTAAAATTAACTGGGCCTGCCTTCGATTTGTTGGAATGCATGTCACCTGGATTGCACAACTCTAATGGAATCTTTATTCTACGCTGAATTCAGATGAATCTTTTCTGGCTATGTAGCACAAGATCTCACTCCAAAATACTCCGAAATCACAAACATCTTGTCATCACATGACTTCAACCTTGAACTAAAATAGTGAACGATTGCACTAGATTTGGGTGGAAATTTTCTTGATAAAGAACACTAAGTTTGACTAGCAAATGTGGATCAAAACATGTATCTCCACTGTCGCACTAAGGTTGGACGACTCGAAACAGAACAGCAACTCCATACCGCTCCCTACTGTTCCGTTCCTAGATCACAGGGATGCCATCACATCGCTTACAAATGAAATTCATTCATCAATGCATAAGTGCACATATCATGTAAACGCGGGCTGGACTTCCTCCCTGAACTCTAGGAACAGTTTCGGAATGAGCGGTATCGAGTTGCTGTTCAGTTTGGGTCGTCCATCCTTACACATCGATCACCAATCCGGCCACCACTTGGAAACATGAAAGTACGTGCACTCTCCCAGCTTCAAACTGTGCCGTTTCACCTCACCAACTTCTGGATCTGATCAGCCTGCAACATCAAAGAATAATACACATTAGTTCTTGACCCGGAACCAAAGTTTCAGATTTCTCCTTCCTCCTTAGTTTTCCCAAAAGCAACAAAACTAACTGCAAACCAGCATCCAACAGGAAATGGAACAAGGGAAGCTGCTCCAGCTCTCTTCAAGTAAAAAACCACGCTTCACATATTTCTCCATGACTTCAATGAAATGACATCAGAGGCTGAATTAAGCCACAGAAGTCGCATCCCACATGAACCAGCAAAGTCCCGGATTTCATACGAAATTCCTGATTGAGACACCAGCGCTAGGATCCAAATCTAGGACCACCGTGAATAGATATTCACAGATTATTCAGATGCCAGAGCTTGTGGAATGCTGACGAACTACTCCTACATCTCGATTCATCTAGCTTATCAGCTACCAAACTCAAGCAGCACACAACTAAAGCCTGCTACCAAACTCAAGCACCACGCAACTCAAACTCAACAAGAACACAACTCAAACTCAACCAGAACACAACTCAAGAGTCAAACTCAAGCAGAACACAACTCAAACTCTAGCAGACCACAGCTAAAGAGCAAGAGACGTTGTGCATAGAAATGATGTATTCTGGACTCAAGGTGGAGCCAAGTTATAGTATCCAACTCAGGAGGGGGAGAAGAGAAAGCCATGGCCTCGCAACAAAGACAGCTGTGGAGCCTGTGAGTTGCAATGTCGGCATCACAATAACTTTCTGACGCATCAGAGAGTTGGTTCACGTTAGTGATGAGGTCCAAAGACAGCTGTGGAGCCTGTGAGTTGGAACGTCCCCATCGTAATAATATACTTACGCATGCATATGACACCTATGTAGACATGACAGCAGTGGAGCCCTGTGTGAGTAAGTATGTCCTTGACATAATAATACACCTACGCATCCAAGAGTTGGTTCATCTTGGTAGTGACATCTATGGAGCTCATACGCCCATTAGTCACCACTGTCACAGCCAGAAGGTGTGAACTTCGTCACGTATGTCCCTCCCTTTGAAGATATCCGCAACTTCAGCGGCATCTAGACATTATTGCCTGCCAAAGTTGCAAGCATCTCACTGTAACGTGCTCGTTACAGGCATCTCACTGCTCGTCGCAGTGAAGCCACAACAAGAAACTTGTGAACTTGTCAAGCCCCTATCTCATCAAACATGTACAAGCATGATGAATGATGGAGCCAACATTTACAAGAGAGAGAGAGAGAGCGCTCTCACAGTCCTTGGTAATTGATCATGTCCAGCTGAGTCCCTTTCACATCAAACCTACAAGTACGTTGATGAAGCTGTTGATGCATCAACGACCTACTGCAAGTTCAAGCAAGAAGTCATGAGTTATTACATGTTGACTGAAGTGAGTATGTGAGTCTTGACCTCATCACAACTTTAGATTGCTTGTGAACATGTTTGGAGGAAATTGCACATTTTTATAGACCTGGAATTCATAAGACTTGACCTGGATGTGTGAAGCTTTTGAGCTCATCCATAAGTTTGGAGCACCATCCTGGTCATAAGGTGAGAGGCAAGTTCGTGGAGGTCTTCAAGTCATCCCTTGGTTCATAACATTTATTTCATGGTTGGTAAACCCTTTAACCCTTAAAGGTCTGTGGGGACCATATATACGGTCACATATTTTACTCTTAGGATACCAAAAATGTATTAAATATTTAGCAAGACACTCACCTTTGAAAGATGGGTTGAAGATTCCTCAACTATCACTTTTCATTTGGAGGTTGACATTCCTATATCTAGTCCTTATCATGTTCGAATACGACCCCATACATGTAGAATTCATGACCATTTTGCACCTTCTCAAACATATAGTAGGTGCAATAATGATCTAAAATTGAAATGCTACATGTCATTGGATTGGGCTCAACATAAATACAAACTTTTGTAACTATTGTGTTCATCAATTCTTACACCTTGTACGTTAAATACACTAAAAACTATCATGTTGCAACCCAAATGTTGCTTCTCAAACCTTTGAGGGTTAAACCTCATAATGTAATAATGTATTGTTGTGGCCAAATTGATACATGATGTGTTCCCTGAATATGAGGATGTAGAAGATAATACAAGTGTCTTGGAGTTTTAGCTGAGTGAGATACTACGGTAGCATACTGCAAGTTAGTGTAGATATTATGACTGTCGTGGATCATTCAAGAATTAAGTTCTAAAATAAGTATTGTGATGAAGTCTTGGAGGAGCTGGAGCTAGAAAACTAAAAACAAAAGAGAGAGAGCAAATCATTATTTATTGTGGTTTATTGTTTAATGCATTTGGCATGCTTTGCTTTTTTGCTTTGCTGAAAGTCTTAACTAGATGACTACAATGTTACAATTTAAAGTATTAGAGGCTTTGGTATGCCATTAGTTTTGTTGTAATTATGGACCTTGATTTACCTCACAATGAATACTAGAGGTTGATGTAATAGAGCTATATATGCTTGTAATTGTCTATTTTTCTATGTCTATAATACACCCCTTCATTTCTATGAACCTTCTTTGGCCTAGACATTCATCTGGCATTTAGTGTTTGATATCAAAATGAATATTCAATAAATACGGTGTATGTGAAAACGTCATGTTTGCATATGATATTCTTGTAAAAAAAATATTAAAAAATTATCGGCCTACTTAAGGCCTAAGACCAAAAGTCTTGTGGTGAGCTTCTCTTGATTTTGCGTAGCTTACATCGATGTCAATTTAGATTACAAAATTGTGAAATTTATATTGGAGATGTGGATAAGTAGTACCAAGTTTGTGGAGAAATGTTTTTTGGAAAACAAACGCTTGAAACAAAATTTACAAGGTTTTGAATTACAAACAAGGAATGCAATCAAGGTACTTTAGAGCAAAATAGTGCTATTGTAGAATTTGAATAGTACTACTCTAGAGCTGAATAGTGGCAATGTTTATGGCAGTTAGCAATGAAGGAAAGTATTTAGCAACCTTCACTATTTTCACCTTAAAACGCATAGAAATGATATGTTGAATTTGTTTTTGTCTTATCAATATCCAAGCGGTAGATATAATCATCATGCTTCCCCTATTAGGAGAATTTCAAAAGAAAAAGAAAAAGTGCAATGACTTAAGACAAATAATAAATAGATTCATAAAAAATTTGCAATGTGTAGTGGCAAAACATGTCATTATCTTGAGTCAAAGTACAGTGACCATGTTTGTAAAGGAAAGAGAAAACTATATTGCACTTTTCAATTGCATGTATCTTACAGCGTGTGTTGTCAAAGTTTACAAAATGTTTTGAGTCTCTTCTTGTAGTACTAAATTAGAATATCCTATGCTTGAAAATAGTCCCAAAAAAATTTGACTTACAACATCTCATTTTAGAGAGGCAGTTTTGGGGTGGTTTTAGTGAAACATAGTCTCAATCCTTTAGAGTTAATAGAGTTATCCGCAAAGTACCCCAAATCCTCAGTTTCTAACCTGTAAAATGGAAAAGTCAGGGTCGCCGAGTCCACTGGCAGGGTTTCACTGTAGACCTTGAATAGAACACTGGATAGACTAGTTTTTGAGCCTTAGAATTCCCAAACTCGAGTTTGTGCCTGGCTTTTATTTTAAGCAAACTCTGACCCTTCACATCATGCACAATTCTAGGATGTAGGATACATGCCAGAGTGTCATGACGTTCATGATTGTTCTTGTTTGTTTTTGGGAGATTTGTGCCACTTGTGCCATAAATAACACCTCCTCAAAACCCTCAAACCCTGAATTTTTTTCACAGGATTACTTTGCGGCTACACTCAAATACAGGTTAGATTCTCTTTTGCATGAAAAAAGGAGGACAAAAGACCGGTTTCCTTTACGAATAACTCAAATGTCTCCATAAAAAGTTGGTGATGTTAATAGTTGTCAAATGAATATTACTAAGAATTCCCTCTTTGGTCTCCATTATGCACAATTTTTGCACTTTTAAAGATGACATTATAAGTTATAACCATTCAATGTATACCATGTGTCAATTTCAAAAATATTTTGTTGATATAAAAAGACCATCATCAATCACATAGTCTTTTATTAGGACACAATCATTTCCATTTTAACCCCTAACGGACCAAGTGTTCCTAGGAAGGACAATTTCTCCTGATAAGAGCTTTGTGGAGGTATTTTTATTATTTTTTTGGATTCATGGTCTGAAAGTTAGTACCACTCAAAGTTTGAAATAGGGACTCCGGGCAGCTCCAAAAATTTCCTACAAGTTTCTATTGACATTGAGATTTCTTGTACATATAGAGAATATAACCTTCTTTGAAGATGTCAAAAAACATTCTTTTCTATAGTGTAAAAAGACATTTTAACTGTAGTCAAACATTTTTACACATTTTGGGCAAGCGGGGAAAAATGCTTTTTCTTTTCTACATAAAACCTATAGATCTTTATATTTTTCACTCTTTAGTTTTTCAAAAACAATATGCGGTGAGAACCTTCTTATTGACCGTTTAGATTATCATTCTAAAACATATTAGTTCACAAAAAAGATTTCAACGTAAGATGGCAATTTTTGAAACTCCACTTCTTGCACATTTGTTTTGAATATGCTACATCACTTTTTTACCTCTAAAAATTGGTGTGTAGGGAACTAACATCATGCTCAACACAATGGTAAGAGATGTAGACCTTGTGTAGTGCAAAAATTTGATACAAAGTGAAGTCAAAGTCTGTTGATTCACTCAACGCAGGGTAGAAAATGAACTATTTTCTTGACTTGAAACACTATAATCTTTCAATCCGTGCGGTCAAAGTTTTGAAATTTTGTGAGTATGTTACTTAGTAAGTCTTCATTGAGATCTTACGGTCAAGACTGTAAATGTAAAGTTTTGTTTCCTTCGTTACTCATTGCACTAGAATCAAAAAAATTGATGTGTTTTGGTGTGAAATTTTCACGGTCCTTTAGGGGTCAAGTTGAATTAAGTCCATATATATACAAAGTTGATTTAATTTTGTGTTTATCATGGCCTCTATGGATCTATTATATTCTTTTATCATAGCAAGATAGGATTCATCTACATTTGTATCTTGTTCTAAAAAAATAAAAAACAACATGGTTCTTGTAGACTTCATCATAATAATCGTACA
>OZ020526.1:17885495-18084770 GCA_963971425.1 Bryoerythrophyllum caledonicum | reverse complement strand
CAAATATTTTAGGATGTGAATTTAAACGGTTAATTAGATGGTTTACACCACATTTTGTAGTAGAAAAAATAAGATGTGAAAAATATGAAGATCTCTAGTCTTATGTGAAAAAGAGTTGTTTTGGTACCTTACCTCACAATGCGTGACAACGTGTGAAAATGTTTGATTTGGTTTAAGCCCAAAAAGACCAAGTATCCCTTGGAGGGACTATTTTGACTTTGGGGGGGTTCTTCACATTCAAAAAAAAAATCAAAATGAAATTTTAAACTAGATTGTCCCTAAGAACAACTTTATGGAGGTATTTTTATTATTGTTTTTGGATTCATGGTTTGAAAGCTAGTACTCTCAAAGTTAAAAATGAGGACTCCGGGTAGCTCCAAAATTTTGCTAGAAGTTTCTACTGACATTAAGATTTTTCATACATATAGAGAATATTACCTTCTTTGAACATGTCAAAAAAAAATCTCGTCTTTAGTGTAACAAAACATTGTAACTCAAGTCAAACATTTTTACACATTTCGGGCAAACGAGGAAAAAACTTCATCTTTTCTATATAAAACCTAGAGATCATCATATTTTTCAACCACAATACATTGTGAGAACCTTCTTATTGCATGTTTGGATTATCATTTTGAAACATATTAAGTTCACAAAAAAATAAAAGGTGAATTGACAATTTTTGAACCTCCACTCCTTGCACCCTTGTTTTGAATATGCTATACCCCTTCTTTACCTCTAAAAATTGGTACTAACATCATGCTTAACACAATGGTAAAAGATTTAGACCTCATGTAGTGCAAAAATTTGATACAAAGTGAAGTCAAAGTCAGATCCATTCAATAGAGGTAAGCAAATGAACCATTTTCTTGATTCTTAACACTATAATCTTTCAATCCATGCCGTCAAGGTTTTTGAAATTTTCTGAATATGTTACTTTGCAAGTCTTAATTGAGATCCTACGGTTAATACTATAAATATAAGGCTTTATTTCCAACCTTATTCATTGCACTAGAATCAACAATTATGATATGTTTTTGGTGTGAGATTGTCACGGTCCTTTAGGGGTTAATGTGCTATTTATGGAAAGAAATCATATTACTTGCTAGTATTGACAATATCGAAGGAAATAAATTACTAGTATTGACAATATGGAAGGAAATCATATTACTTGCTAATATTGAAAATCTCACATTTGAGTGAGTACACTAGCAAAAGTTTTTAGAGTTGCCCAACGTGCCTGCTCCCGAGACATATTCTTTTAAGATGGCATAGCTTTTTCATTCAATGTTGGATTTTAGAAAAAAAAATTATACTCACGCAAAGCTATTAGTAATGTCCATCCACAATTACAATTTCAAAGAAGAATGTTGTAAATTGACACCATAGGAACCCGCCCAAACCAAAGGGGACTCTTGAGGTTTTAGGGGTTAACACAACATTCAGATAAACAAAGAAAGAAGAGATAACAAGAACTGGATACATACCAATTGCTGATTATGCTCCTATTGACCAGAAACTCTTCACACGAAAAGAAACATAATTCATGGAAACGAGATTTAGAACGGTTCATAATCTTCGCTGAAAGTGCAGATCGTAATAAATTAACAGTCAAAAAAGGGTTATCGTAACGCTAAACAAATCAAGCGGATGTCACTCCAGAGCCACTACAATGATTGCCCGGATAGCAATCAGTCGTGGAAAGCAGCAACAGTGTAAACTTCAAATTAATACCGAGGTACAAATGCATGGATAACATTCAATACAGGTGACAAAAATGACAAAAATGACAAAATTCAGATTCCGTTTTCCAATAGTTAAAGGTCAACCACGGATCCCACTAAATCACCCCGACGAGCCTCTCGTCCGGGTGATTTAGGGCCGCTCTAGACTACGGTGGAGAAGTTCGCTAGTCAAGAGTTCTAGGGAAATTGGAGCAATATGATTAGAGTAAAATCTGTTCTTCACCAGATTGGGTTTAGACTACGGCCAAGACTTGTCCGGTGGAGAACTTCAAGCATGGATGAAAAAATTACATGGCCACCTAAGTGGCAGCACTTTTTATTAGAGTTCAACCCCAGACAAGAAACTAAACCACCAGAAAAGAGCAACTCCCACCGGTTGCCTCAAGGAACCATATCTTGGCCAAAACTTCTTGACTAACCGGTGTACTTCTCCACCATAGTCTAAAGTGGCCCTCAGTGTGATCCATCAATCACTTGCACTGCAGATTGGGAGCCGATGAACAAGCATGATGAACTATCGTCTGCATCTTTACTTGTGTCAATAAATTTAAATTATTAAAATTTTTTTTAAAAAAAAACAACTATCGTCTGCAGTGTCTGACAGAATGAGGTAGGTGCAAATTTAAGGATCCTGCGAGTTCTAAGGCGCACAACATTAATCGTTTCAACCAAAAGCGGAGCTTAAACTTTGCCCTCCATGTAACCTACCTCTCCGGTCCACTCTCCAGCCAATCTAGTAATGAGACCAAAGAAAACTCGTCATACTTACCAAGTTACTGGTTTCTCCATAAACCTGTCTTCGCTGCGCAATTTGCAAGAGTTGTTCATCTCAAGTTAGCACTGGTTTGATTGGGATATTACGAGAATTATGGAAAGATGCAACAGTGTAAAGTCGACCACAAGGCAACAACTTGAAGCCGCACTTGTCTTCTATCTGAACCTGTTTTCACTTGACAATGTGGGACGATGTTGTCACTTGTATGGAAGGTTGTCCACACTCATGTTGCAGTCCTGCATTGTGGAAACTATGGTTCAACTGATACGGTGTAAAGAAGCAACTGTCCGAAAACCGAGGCAAAGTCTAGCTTGTAACTCACCAACTTGAAGTCTCAGTTGCTTTCACCCTGATTCACCTGTCTTCACTGGTAAGAGTTGTTAGACTTTCGTTAGCCCAGATTTTATTAGAATAGCCTGCTGCCCACACACTTCTTGCAGTTCTGCATCTTCTGAGGCGCAATCCTCTGAGGCAAAGTGATATCAAGCCACCATGCCCGGCTTGCGTATCCTGTTCCAATAATATTTTTCTGGAAATTTATGAGCATGGTGGCTGTGATAGCTGACTGCCAAGGAGGACGGATCTGAAGATGCAGTACTCCAAGATGTCAGTGCGCAACAGGCTCAAGTAAGTAGCTCCTCCGCTCCAGCACCTGCAAGTGATCACGTTCCCTGCTTTTTTTTGAGTGGTATAGCATATGAGCCTGACGTCGGACTACTGAGACACCAGCATCTAGTCACTTAGCCTTACACAGACGTCTCTAGTCTTCATATGCGAAAACGAGGGAACCCAAGTATCATAACACTAGATAGACAGACCTAACAGTCTACAAGACGTGCACTGAACTCCACCACAACCTAAATCCAAGAATGACCACATTAAAGTCCAAAAAAATCACCCCAGAAATCTAAAAGGCAAAGATCAACTGAAGCAGATGATCGACACAGATTCTCAAACAGAAGGCAGCATCTGGAGTGACTTGCACCTCAGAGCGCCGTCAGAGCCCGGTTCTCAGAGATGGGATCACTCGACAACCAGACACACAAGCGGAGGGATCTGGAGGCACATGCGCTACTTATATTGCATCAGGAATGCGGCGAGATGAGGAACACACCAACAGGAGGAAAAAACATTTATAAAAAAAAAAGGAAGGGGAAAAAAAAAAGGGTACAGTAGCCGGTCACCCCGCAGCCCAGCGGAGGCAATAAATCCGTTCCTACACCTGCAATCGTGCGCAGAGTCGTAGCTGTAGTACACCTAGGATAGCCCTAAACCTCGGGCGTGAAGATGTGCAGACATGGGGGCTTGGCATTGATTCATGCAGGCTCCAGCCTGGACGGCGAAGTGTGCACGTTTGGGAAGTTTGCCGAGTTGTTCAGAAATAGTAGGCCCTGGCTGTTTTTAAGGCCCACTCAGCTCTCACGGATGTGTGTCAGTATACATGTCTGAAACTCCGCCTCAAAGCTCGAAATTGGATCCTCACCGCCTTTTTAAAGCGGAGCAACTCAAGTTCTGGTTCTGGAGATTCTTCCTTTATTTAGGTGACATGGATATGAAGCGCTGGTTGAGCTGCTACGTCGTGGAAAATGGGCTTCAATAGCCTTCGTCAAGAGAAAGGCTCTCACGTATTGAGAGGTTAATGAATTTGGTAGAAAAGTTGACTCCTGCTGTCACCATATTGAAGGCGGTGTTCACCTCTACGAATGTTGCCACGTTCCATCCATTGTTTAATCCAGAGGTGAGTCAACAGGCAGTTTCTTTCACGGCTTGAGTATCACCGGGTAATAGACTAGTAACCCCTCAGTGTTGCAGACAGTGTGCTTTTACCTTCAGATTTGGGAATTAATCAATGATCTACACACAGTAATCCCTTGTTAACCCCTAAAGGACCACCCCAATACTGCCACTTCGAGCTGAGATATTATTAGACTTATTCAAACACTTTTTTCCTATTTTCAACCGCTCAGCGTGACTCCAATATTGCAAACCAGCATAACAAACACGTAGACTTTTTAAAGCGATGTTGCAAGTGGTTACTAATAAAGCGTGATCGACTAGTTAAGCGCCCATGAGCCATGTCCCCAATCCACTACTAGTTAAGCCCCAAGTGTCTATTAATGGCTCCCCACAGAGCGACGCACGCTCTGGTGCCCAGAGACATGTCCGCTACTATATGTCCCTATTCTTTATTAACTCTTTCGTGGAA
Source organism: Bryoerythrophyllum caledonicum (assembly GCA_963971425.1). Classification (NCBI taxonomy): domain Eukaryota; kingdom Viridiplantae; phylum Streptophyta; class Bryopsida; order Pottiales; family Pottiaceae; genus Bryoerythrophyllum; species Bryoerythrophyllum caledonicum. Next base: position 18,080,047 of record OZ020526.1, on the reverse strand, counting down.
ACAAAAAAAAAAATGGGCCCTAAGAAGGGAATATCGACGGACATGCAGATTGGCTGAGAATTGGGGGAGGCTGCAGGGAATCAGGGCATGTCTGAATCCAAACGCTAGATCCATAAATACACACTCACACACAGACAGGCATCCTTACCCTCTGGGAGTGGGCACTTAATAAAGCCGGCACTACGTACACTACGTGGAGCAGAAGATGTAACTTAGCATCAAAGGACGCCACTTACCTCCACAGTTTTAGAATCTTCTGCACTCCGGATTGGAAAATAATGTCAAGTTTGGTTATCCCCCAATACCTTCACAAACTCACGTCACAAAGTCTCCTGTCACTACAGAAACATTAGACGTGCACCATAGATACACTGATATTAACCATGAACCGCTGACAAGTACATCAGCAAGAAAACTTTTACTTGAACAGGATCAGGTTAAGGAAAACCATGTAAAGAAGTTCCAGGGTGCACCTGAGGGAGTGGCATCCCATTCTCATTTGCCTGGCAGCTACAAACCAAACTCCAGACGCCAGAAGATGATTCTATTGCTGCAGAGGAACGTTACCACGACACCGTGAATGGGAATATCTCATAATGTAAATTTACAAAGTCTTGCATTTGCCGCCGAAATAGCCCAGGAAAACGACTATTCTGAGGCTCTTGTCAGAAGCAAGTGAGTCGAACTTTTTCTTTTCTTTTTTTTGGACACAAATAAAGGGAGTCTTTACTGCAAAAAAAGGAAAGAAAACAAGGCGGACCCCGCCAGAGCCGGCGAGGCCGGGCACTGACTCGGGCCAGATCAGGTATTGGTGAAAAAAATTGGTTAGAGTTAGTACTACGATCATTCAGACGCCACTGCGGCTTCTCGTCAGCCCATGACGCAAGCACATTGTTGGAGCACCAAAGAGTTTTGTATTGTTTGGTAAGTTTCACTTTTTTCTTCAGATTTTGCGTGCACCCACGCTGCACTCCCATAATCAATGATGCCAAGCCAGAGCTTGGCGCACAGCCAAACTTTTTTTCTCTTTGGACACAAATAAAGTGTTACCTTTTCTGCTACACAGCCGAAACTCCGAAGGGCCAACCAAATCTATACGACCATAGTTGCAACTTACAAATGGACAACAATACTCCACTAGAGTCGAGTTCCCTCCTTCCCAAGAGTCGTCGTCTCATACCTACGACATGATTCGCTGAAGTTAGCATGGTGCAATACTGTACTGGCAGCATAAGTTGGAATCGACTCTTCTGTCCCAATTTGCTATTTTTCGGAGCAAACAGAAATTGGAGCAGCTTCCGAACTTCCTCCTAGCAAGTACTGGGCATGGAGGAAACCAGAGTTAGACCTTGAAGTATCATTATACAAGCTACCACTTAATTATATTCTTCTACACAAGAACCTGTTGAATAAACCTTATCAGCGTACGATATATGCAAATTCATATGCTGAAGTGGGTCTACCTTTCCTGGTAAAGGACAGAACTTTGAATTCTAGATTTTAGGTTCTGAGTGTTCTACTCTTTCTAGATTCTGAACCAAGGTTAGGTTCACATTGAGAATTTAGCCATAGTGCACGTACCTGGTTGGATGATGTAGAGGTGGATCATCCAGGTACCAGGAGATTCTGAAAGTACCATGAATTGCAGGTTGTCTATCAAAGTGAAACTCAGATGTTCATAACAAAAACAAGGCTCTAGCAGGACACCTCAGCCAGATAAACAAAATTCCGCATTCGGTCAGGAAGTGACATCCAGAAACTCAAGGTCCTATCTTTCTGGATTCAAATTCGAACTCTGATTCTTCTAGAGTGACCTATCTCGTACCTTTTCAAATATTTGAGCCTCCTTATTACATCCACTGAAGTTGTCAAACGAACAGCTTCTGCAAACCGGAAGTTTTTCTCCACATGGATTCAGAAACATGAAACTGAAGGAGCCTCTTTCTAGTACAACAGTGAGTCAAAAGATTAAACAATCTGTCCAATTGAACCAGTGGTTTCCATACTGACATAGGCCGAGCTCATCCTGCCGATGTAACACAGTCATAAAGTTCACATTCTAATTAACAAACTTATCAAGTACGCTGAGCAAATCCATCAACAGTCCGTTACTGGAAGCGTAGCACTCATTGTCCTCCGTACTCCTCGAAGACTGTTAAATTCACAGGCAACAAACTCCTTGCAGTCATAGGATGCAAACTCCTCGCAGTCACAGGACACAAACTGGTTATGTGACTACTTGCGAACAAAATATGATATTCTCGTCAAGACAAGATTATATGTCGTCAAGACAAGATTATATGTCATCAAAACCAGAACCTTTTCCAGAAACCATAGAAGAGAAGGACGATGCAATAGTTGCAAAAGCCCGCAATGTCAAAAAGAAAAATAGGGTTCACAGCATGTGTAATAACGATTATACTGACCCTGCCTGCTACAGTTAGGGGAAAAGCTAAAAACAAATCCATCTTCCCTACTCAGGAGCAAAAGGTCGAGCTGCTACGCTTATCTCCTGTAAGGGGTATTGACATGATTCTACATTCAGCAGTAATGTAAGGTTTGCTACTTAATCAGACCGGCCCAAAATCGCAAGAGATTTGGGAACCCGATCATCCAACCAAAAGTCCATCCAACCTCGTTAAGAAAGGACCCATACATTCGCACTGCAGATTAGATGGGCTTGATCTTGAAGTGCAGACCAATAAGCGAGAAAACAAAGCACTTCAAGTCCTGCAAAATGGACGTCACATGGACACCATTAGGAGGGGAAAGAATGAGTGACAACGCTCCACAGAAACAATTATTCGCTCACACAAACTATTATCCACTGCAAAAAGCACTTCCAGAATCATCTACAGCAAAAGTGAAACACAGCCTCGTCAAACAAGCCAGAATTTCACAACAAAAATGACTCCACTAGATAACCAAGTGCCATTCTTCACAAAACAATCAGACGACGAACCTGAACTAAGTAGTAGAATATTCGAAGACCCTCGGGATCCTTGCTGCTCTGTACATCAAGCAAAGAACCAATCTTTGATGTAGTGAATGAGATGTGCTCGTTCCCCATCACAATCTCCAGCTCTTGTCGTCCAATTCTATCAGGTTCTGGCCAGTTGTTGTCGTCCTCCTTCAATATCTGAATATTCCAAAATACTCATGACTAAGATTCATCTTAATACTAAACCATAAACATCAAAACCACCGAATACTTAAGACACACTAAACTAAAATAAGCCATGAACATCGAAACCGCCAACTACTTGAACAAATTCAACCACACTAAAACCAGAACCAACTGTCATAGTCAATCGCCAAATAGAGACACGAAAGAGTTAAGTGGCCGACATCCGAGTTCCCTGAGGTTCGACGAATATAACTCTCCACAACAACCCTACTGAACCAGTGTATCCTCCGATAGTTTCTCCTACACTATAAGACATCACAACGCTCCGCTCAAATCAGACTCGCTATGAGAAGCAAATCGAACCATCATTCACCAAATACGTTTCCAAAAAATTGAGGTTTCCAGGATACAATTTCCCACAAAAACCCCCGGCGTATTCTCCAGATGTTTCTCCTAAACTGTCTGTTTGCAGCACATCAAAATGCTCCGCTCTAAAAGAAATCATGGCACCGTTTATCAAATATATTTCCGGATTTGATTGTTGCACAAACTAAATGGAAACCCTAATATTTCAATAAACTTCGGGGAAGAATTGTTCCAGCGATCACCTACACATTACGACACAACGCATCCGAATCCGAAACAAATGAAACCATCTCAGCAACCCTAACCACTCCGCAAACCCTAGAAACCCTAACAAAAGCCGGAAATCAACGAAAGAAAGGGAGACGGAGAGGAAATTCACCTCGGAGTCGGTGATGATGCGGCGGCACTCCTTGAGCGCGGCCTGCGTAAGAAACACCTCCTTGCGGATCATGGTGTCGTTCTTGTAGTTGGAGTTGTTGGCATAGCGCAGCTTGCCGTCGGGGCGGAACTCGAACTCCAGAAACTCATGGCCGAACTTGCCCTTGTGGCCGACGTAGTAGCGCACGTAGAACTCGCCCAGCTCGTCCGTGGTCGCGGCCGCCATCGCTGCTGCTGCGCCTGCTCCGCCTCTCGCTCGCTGCAACCGAACCGTCCCCTTTCGCTCGCTGTCACCGAACGTCCCCTTTCCCTCTCTTCCTTCCACCATTACGACTTGAAGCCGTTACCCTACTCCAAATCCGTTATCTATGGATAATAAACAGTTAATGGTGCTTATATCTACGTTTCCACTAAATGCCTGCTTTGGGTGTGGTGATGGTTATCGAAGCGCGTGTTTCACTTTGGCTTCTTCAAACGAGCGGGAAAAGTCGTCCGTCTTTCATTCGCTGGTGCTTCATTCATACACGACGCCAAACATTTCATCCATTATACCAGCTTTCTGAGTTTAGAGGCTGAAATTCATCCGGCTCGAAGTGTTTCATCCTTTTCTGCTTTCATCCGTCACCAGCTTTTGTGTTAATGGGAGAATCACCTTTTTCGTCCATGGTACGAAGTAAAAAGAGAACTGAATCTTTATTTGCCAATGAGGTCATACCTTAGATATATTCAATATTTAATGATTTAAAGGAAGAATTGGAATTCCTAGCGATAGGAAAACTAAATAAAAAAATCTACAATATGGTATAGTTTCAGTACACACATCAATTAAAAAAACTACAAAATCTCGACAAACCAAAATCCAAACAAAAGAGAACCATAATGCACTACAAAATGGAGTTATTGGTTAATGAAATTGGATGAAAAAATAACTTCCGCAAATCAGGGCATACCTTTAAGGTAAGTCCCTCCATAACCAATCAAAATCCATAGCCAACGCTCTATAAAATTGAGGTATATCCAACCTTCTATTATCCCATTACCACCAACTCAGCTCCAAATAGACGTTTGCTATTAGTCAGGATCCTTACTTTTGGTCGTTGGTTACTTGGGGTACCTATTGTTGGCCACCCACTAAACATGGCTACACAATTTGAAAATTCATAACTAATTCAATATTCATTGGGAAAATATGAAATCACTTGGGTTGGAATTATAATTCTATTTGCTATCACTGAAAAAATAATAGTATAATTATCTCCTCTCTCCATATATGCACATTCCTTAACTTGTCAGCTTTAGGGGGCTTACCTTATATAGGTTTTTAAAAAGTGAATATGACATAGAGTAACTTTCAATTTAAAGTTGATGGGTCTAATTCTTTGATGGTCCTGATTCTTTAAGGTGCCAAAAATCCTAGAAACATGAAAACTGACATTTTACTTATCCACCACCCATATTTTCTACTTATTATATATACATAATACATAAACTTTAAAGTAACATTATTTGGATGATACTTAATGTATAAAAGATAAAAAGAGAGGAAAACCACTTCAGTGAAGAGGAAAAGGATGGTACCATCATGCCTTAATTGAAGTTCTGTTGATAATCACCTAAGTTAGAGCAAATGTATTTGATATCCTTTCTCTGGAATCAGTTTCAGGGGCGGCTTATACTACGGACCAAGAACTCGTCCCATGCACCTATAAAATCTGTGATTGACTCCATCAACTCGTCTCGGGATGACTTGGATTTACACTACGAGGAAAAAAGAAAAGTGACCAAAGCATTTGAGGTTGTGAAAAGGCCTAGAAACAAGCCTACTAGATAATGTTGTAGGGTCCTCCGGATTTTGTAGTGAGAGAGGCAGAAAGGGTTCTCTCATTGGTGAACAAGGAGACCATGAGCCTGAAATGCCATTTTATTTTATTTATTTATTTATTTATTTTTAATAAATTTGAGGGGCCCAACAATACTGTAGATACAATGGCGGCCACCCTTTATTACCTCAGACCGTTACACTTTGGACTCGAAGTAGAAAATGTCATCGCTTTCCTTGTATCATTCCCTCATTTGTCTTGTGTGCCTTGATTCTTGTTATATTTTGTCGTTTCGGCTTGTTTTTTTTCTTCAATTTTTTAAGGCAAAATTGCCCTTTTAAGGAAAAACTGCCTTTTTTAGGCATTCATTAAAATAATCAGCACGCCCGGTTTTTAGTACATGGTCAATCCTCCCGGTCCAAGTTCCGTTTACACTTAGTGAGAAGCCCAAGGGCTTTAAAATTTTCATTTTTCAGTGGTGTGACCTTGGAATTAATCCATTTTCCTTGGTCATGGCTCTTGGTCTGTAGTCCAAACCGCCCTTCAGTACTCAAACGACGTATCCCCGGTGTAGATCGTGAAGAACCCAGACAACTCATTGGCAAAAGATGCCAAGATGCACTTTGCACTTTCGAAGTAGCAACAAGAATTGAGGGAGTAGCACCAGCAAACAATGCTTGATTCTATTTGGAGAGAATTTGTATAGGTTGTAGGAAGATCCTATGCGAGAGACTGGTGAGAGACATCTCGCCAAAGAGCTTTGAGAGTTTGGCCCATATGAAGTAAGGAATGGAAGAAGGATGCGTTCGGGCAAGCTCTTATCTTCGGGCAGCGGTCCAAGCTTTTGATTCAGGAGCAAAGGAAGCCTCTACTTATCTATAAGTTGAAAAATAAATTATGAAGTCCGTGAATGATCCCTAACAATAAACCTTGGCCTTGCATTTATGAGTAGCGGGTCCTTCTCCAAGCCTTGTTTCTAAATCATACGGGGCTTGTGGCACTTTTTCTACAAACTGAATATATTTTGCAACCAAAGACGCTCGCGTGTTACACATCTACTTTTTTTTATCAACAACCTAAAAATAGGGTGTTTTTTGGCCCACCAATGAGTGCATGTATAGAAGCTCTATCGTGTAAAGAGAGATTGATAACACCAATAGATTGAGAGTCCTAACCTACATCAAATAAACGAATAACATACACTAAAACAAGCATATGTAGTACGCCCTCAAAGAACAAGTATGAAATCACTCACGTAGTCAAGCATCTCGCACTCCACAAAGGAAGAATCAACGAGTGCAACTAGTATAACAGAATGCGAAAGCTTTACAAATGACAAACAATCACTCACAACCAAAGGTAATCACTAACACTCTCTAAATCACTCACAAAGCTTGACTTGACAAAGACGTTAAGTCAAGGACGTATGCGGGACTATACGCACATACACACAACCTTGTGTCGATGTAAACCATCCACGAATGAATATGGTGTGCCGTCGTATGTCTCTTAACCCGTAGATTAGAAACAAACTAATCTACGCAAAAACATTATGATGCAAAGACGTCCTTGACGCCACATCCCGTGACAGCTGTCGTGTAAAGAAAGATCGATAACCACAACAGATCGAAAGTCCTAACCAACATCAAATAAACAAAAAACATACACTAAAACAATTATACGTAATACACCCTCAAGTGCCTCCCCTAGCCGATAAAAAGACCCTCTATCCAGCTAGAGCCAAACAACACTAACTAGACTAAACGCCACGGTGATGTCGCTGCAACAACTATACGCATCTAGTTGAAGATGATGCCCATTGCTGAATCAATAAGCATATGCAGAAGTAATAAAGAGACGGTAGGTCGGGTGCAATGTGAGCCCAAACTTTTTTCGCCTTAGACAACTTTGTTGCCAATTCCTTGGTCAATCTCCACCTTGCCTATCCTTGAATCAAAACCAAGAACTCCAACGAGATGGCAACCCACCACACAGAGACAAGTCCACAAGGAATTAAAGTCATTTCATCGGATGAAACGTGGCTCTGAGAACTCCGACAACGAGGGCAAGTCCAATCCCCGGACGGTAGAGTAGAAAGAGGCGGCATCAAGCAAGCCATATGTCAACCACGCTGGCAATGGTCACAAAGCAACATGGTAGCCGCGCCCTTCTTCTCACTACACACGAAACACGGAAGGCCATCGAACACAACCGCCAACTCCAGATGAACGGAGCCATCAATGAGTAAATGATAGGGAACACAATTCTTAGAGTGCTCCCGACACTCCCGGCCATACTTGCCTTCCAGCAACAAGATGTCACTGGGCAACACATTTTTGATGCGAAGAATGGTGCGTCCAGCCTTGACGTCCAACGTCGTGGATGCCTCGCGTTGCTGATAAACGATATCCCCCGTGGAGAATTGTCGGAGCTCAAGTCAATGAGCACCACTTCAAATACGAGCGTACCGTAAGGTGTCACAATGTTAAACGATGCACAAGTTTTCCATAGCCATGGCCATAGCCCGCTTAAAGAACTACGGTTGATCCCATAGTCAATGGCTCACACATCAGGATTGTCCAAATCCACACCAAGAGCCAAATTTTTCCGAACAGAACTCAATAAAATTGGCTCCCGCCCGTACTACAACTGATACGGGCTAAAAGCAGCTTGTGAAACCGGCTAAACCGGCTCCCCATGGATATCGATGATATCATCAAATCTCAATCACGGTGGCCACCTTAAAGTAATCCATACATCCATAGGCCCCAATTCACGGTCTGAACCACACGCTCCGTGAAACCGTCCGCTTCCAGATTATCCCGAGAAGTGGTACATTGGTACATTGATTAATCAAAGCCTTGGTACACAAAGCTTCAAAAGCCCCAACAGACTCGCGTCCCTCGTCAATCAAAACCTCATTGGAGCTCGAAAACGAGCCAACATCCGGTCGTGGAATGCCGTGGCCGCCAACTTTGAAGAGTTCTACGGAAGAGCCACAAGCTTAACCCACTTGCTAAAATGCTCCACCAGCACCAAGACATCTTGGTTTTGCGTGGAGTCATGACAATTGGACTAGCAAAGTTCAAAGACCACCTGTATTCTAGCCCCATAATAGGCAAAGGTTGCAAGTGTGGTGATAAGGTGTTGAAGTTGGATCTAACTCGATCACATATTCACATCGAGAAACATACATGGCGACATGTTGATACATGCCGCGACACCAACATTGGTTGCGCAACATAGAATGAGTCCGTCGCACACCAAAATGTCCTAAGTCTTCCTATACTTGCCGTACCAACAAAGCCCTCTGATTTGGCCTTTGAACTATGTGCCTAGTCCTATCTGGCCACACCCATAAGAAAAGGTCGTTCTCCCAACAGAACCTTGCTATTTGGTGCCCAACTCTATCACGCTCCATAGCATAAAGATTTGGGAGAAGTGTCCCACGTTGTAACTTGTGCAAGATTGGACCGTCTTCCCACACATCGCTAACAACTTGGGCCCTATCCAGTTCTTCATTTGATGCCAAATCAGGCACTGGTGAGTAACAAGGTGGTGTGCAAATGAGCGAGACATCAACATGAGGTAAGCCGTTGCACACCACCTTGATACTCACTCCCTGTCATAGTCCCCATGCTACCTGACGCCAGTCAAATCCTCTAGTTCCACAGGCCTTGGATTGCAAAATAGGCCATTCGCAACCAAGTTTATGAAGTTGGCCTGATGTACAACCTCAAAGTCATACTTCTGAAGCAACAAAGCCCACCTAGCAAGCTTGCTATGAAGCTTGTCAGACTCCATGAGCCACTTTTAAGGCACATGGTCGGTCACCAACGTAAAACGTTAGCCATACAAATAGGGCCTAAACTCGGCCATGGCCCAAACCACAGCCAAGGCCTCCCCTTCATAGGATGAATAGTTGGACTCCGCGTTGTTGTTGCTTCTAGTAGCAAACGCTACAACGTACTCCCATCCCTAATCATAATTTAAAGTGAATAGAGCCCCCAATCCCACAATACTCCAATCCATGTACAATTGAAAGAATTGTGTAGCATCTAGATGTTGTAGGACACGCGTTGAACGGAGCTACAGCTTCATGGTAGCAAACGCATGCTACTGCTTCCGTCCCCAAGTCCATAGTTGATCCTTGCCGGTGAGAATAGTCAATGGCTTAGCAATCATGCTAAAGTTCTTAACAAACCGGCGATAGTAATTTGTCAAGCCAAGAGAAACTCAAAGCCGTGACACGTTGATTGGGGCAAGAATCTTCTACAACGCATCCACTGTGGCCTGCTGTACGCCAAGACCCCTTGGAAGAATCTGTTAACCGGAGATTTAGGCTTATCGTAAGGTCCCGGTAGTAATTTTTTGAAGTTACTAAGTAGTTTTGAGTAGAAGTAAGACTATGGATGAATCCGGACAGTGGATGAAACTGTCCAGAAATGACAGTTGATGAGACTGTCGGGACTTTGGATGAACTGTCCGGACATGGATGTCATCCGTCCGGACACCTTCATCCATTGTGGAGGATTAGGGTTTGAAGGGGGTAGAGAGTCACCCCCTTGGACTTTGGAGGGACTCTTCGTTGTGGGGGCTGATCTCTAGAGGTGTTGCAACTAGAGTGTAGGAGGAGGATTAGAGAGTTAGGAAGTAGAGATACTATGCAAATCTGGAGTTGTTGTGTGCATGAATGTGGTGTATGGATGTTTTGATAAAGTAAAGCAAAACATACTACAATCTATTGTGTGATTATATTGTGTCTTCAAGTTGTGAGTAGATCTTGTTGCTAGGGAAGCATTTAGGGAAGGAGTTGGTTGTGGGTATAGCAAATTCGGCTTGAATGCACTAGATCTGATATAGATCTAGCCCGATCTATAAAACCCTACACATTCTTAGTAGTTGGGAGTTGGAAACAAGTCCGGGGTTGTTGTGGTTAGGGTCTTAATTGCTGTAATCGAGTGCAGAAGCTTCAGATATGTGGATCAACCTTGAGAAAAACCATAGAAACGAAGTCCCAACTAATCCTACGTTCAGATCTAGATGCAAATCTAGGTCGAATCTGGGGTTTAAGACTCAGTAAAAGTTCCATTCCGGACTTTTGTCTACTGCCTTGAAACAACAGCTTGATGAAATATAGAAGAGATTGTTTTCTACTTGAACTTGAGGTCAAATCCCCCTTTAACAGAATCATATGTCCCAAATATGGCAACTGGTTGTGGAAGAACTTGCACTTGTCATGGTGCAAGCGCAATCCCCACTATCGTAACCTTTTAAACATCGCCTGAAGATGCCTCACATGCTCCTATAGGCTGCTACTAAAAATGATAATATCATCAATGTAGCATCAAGCAAATGGTAAACCGGTCATTACCCTGTCCATCACCCTCCAAAACTCAGCGGATACGTTCTTGAGGCCAAATGGGAGAAACTTCCAATGTTAGAGTTGATCTCTCCCATCATGATCAACTTTCCAAATTGCAGTCTTCACCCGGTCATCGACCATCAATGATAACTGGTGGTAATCAAACCGCAAATTTAGAGTACTAAATACTCTGACATCACCGACCTCATCAAACAACTCCTTCGAAGTAGGCATCGGGTACTAGTCTGACTTGGTCTTACAATTCACCGGCCTATAATCCCCACACATACGCTTCTCCGTCCAACTGCCAAAGATATCCTTCTTCGATGGCATAACCGTGACACAACCGTACTCGCCGTTAAACAACTCAATCAAACTGGCAGCCAACAACTCCTGACAACGAGTCTGGACCTTAACTTTCTCTAAAAGAATGAGCTTGTACGGTCCTCAAAAGATCGGGTGGTCGTCTTCCAACTCGATGTCAATGGGCTTGCCTTTGTAGCCCTCCAAATCATGGAGACTACAAGCAAAACAACTATGATACGAATGTATGAACGCTTGTATCCTCCGTGCCTCTACACCAGTAAGATAGACCCAAAATCCAAAGGCCAATCATGAAACTCCGTGGTTTCCTTCTCCACCGTAGAAAACTTATCGCATACTGGCGCAGCTGGTGGTTGCAACTTAGTAGTAGAGATGTCATTGATGCCCGTAGTAGACTCCTCACTCATCGGATCCACAGGAAATCCCGTGTTGTGATGATAAAACGAGGAAATGATATCCCGGGCAGCCTCAAGACCAAAGTCATTGGTCAAGGCTGCTAAGACACGCTGAGCACGAAGCTCCTCAGCTACATGCCTTTTCAAAATGAAAACTCTGCTTCCTTGATCTCTATGAGAAGTAACATTGCAGCCCTCTGACCATCAGAGTCTGTCCCTAGCTGGCATAGATGGTCACGTAAATGGCGTTGAACGCAGAAACAGAGTCCATAAACCCAATCAAGAGGTTGAGGTCAATGGCTTGACCCAATAAATAACAACAATGGCCGTCAAAGGAATTTGATGCGGTGGTGCTTCCTATCAGAAAGCCATGCTCCCTCTCATCAGCACAAGGCTCCTCGTAAGTTTGGTTAGTAGAATCCGAAACCATGCTCGGCCAACGAGTCCTAAAAGGAAAAGACCTGGGATAACACATCAACGTGGGAAATGTCCCCTGAGTGAAACCAATGCGGTTCACCATGACCAATAGTGGCTCATCATCCTTGGAAACCTCCGTGGAAACACGATGGCCGTCCAAGATATCATCAACCTTATGGCGCACAAGCCGTTGCATTTGGGCAAGTATAGAGGTGAGCATCACCGATGATGCCATGTTGGTCCAAATCCAACGTGGCCGATGGGCATATGAACCTAATGTCGTAGCCTCAACAAATGTGGGGGGACCAAGAAGGTGATGGATGTATGCCCCATCCTCACGCACCTCTGTCCGTGTTTCCCCTAATGAGGTTCATTTTAAAAAATGTACCCCGGTCGCGACAATAATCCACCACAATATGAGCCTAAGCAAATTCACAAAAAGACCCGACCGTAGATCATCCAAGCGACAGCCACAGATCGCACATGAATGGTTTTGACAAGGCCGTCCCACAAACACCAAGTCCACGTAACCTATACGGCGCAGATCATCCTCATTTATCAATATCACATCACGTGGCAACTTGCTAAAACACCTCTCATTGGCAAAAGGTGGTAACTGCTCTAGATACAAGGCCAGAAAATGTTGAATGTGATGGTGAGCGGCACAGATGGTTGCAAAGCCAATAACAATGTGGATATATCGGCGTACCTTCAGCTCGGCCTCTAACATAGATGTGAGCTCCGTACCGATATCGGCAAATAGCTCCACGAGGTAATACTCTCATTCGGTGGTTGCCACCGAAGAGTGCGAGCCAACAACGGAGTAGAAGAGTCCACCGAAGGTTGTGGAGCATCAAGAGCATCTACAATCCCTCGACTCCAACGTGTAAGCTCCAACTGGGTTCCCAAGGACGAACTGGATCCTTGCAATGATGTGCAGGGATCTTCATTGCTCTGTGCTCATGCAATTCTGCTACCCCCAACATAAAAGCATAGGTCTCCTCCAAAAGCGTAGAACCACATGGCAAATTGAATGCCAAAGCACTATGCCCGAACATAGCTTTCGCCGTGGAAGTCACCACGCTAGCTGCAAAGACAACCGGAATGAGCTCCTTCCTACCATCACCGGCAGACCACCTAGGCCTAATCTAGGCCTCCTCCGTCCAATTATCCACCCCGAAACCGAGGAGATAAAGCGTTTGTGAACCACCAAATTGTCGTAGTTGGTGGCTCCAGTCACAACGCACTAGAGACATACGCGGGAGAACAATGGACTAAATCCCATGCTGAACATCAACTGCAACAGATGTCGGGTGTAGCCCATGGCCTTCTCCGTGCCCCCCACGGATGTAACAATCATAAATAGACAAGGCTCGAGGTCCGAATCATCTAGATCCAAATCCTAGGCTAGCTCCTTGCCAATTAATATGAGCTGAGCTCCGGAGTCCAATATAACACATACAAAGGTCGCTCGAGTGGGGTTGCCGTCCGTACGGCCAACCATTATGACTCCATCGTCATTCAACAAACGTACCACCTTTGGATGCACATTGCATTGCTCCCAGGTCGACGGTGTTGCAACGTCAGACAAATCACTATAAGAATCCAGTGTTTTTTGTGACGCGTTAAGAAACATGTCTGAACATCAAAATGAACATGTTGTGACATCAATGTTGATGTCACCTAAAATCTGTCTACCTTGACAGGCAAAAAACGACCAACTTTTTTTGTAACATGGTTGATTTGGGGTTGTCAACCTCTTGACATCCAAATGAACGTGGTCTAAAAAGCTTTGGAACGGGCTCCACGTGGAGGGGGGCCATGTCTACATCAGCAATGTTTTCCTTTGGGCAGTGCCATGCGGGACTTTTTTCATCCAAATCCATTTTGAGCGGGTAGTGATGTGGAATTTAATATTTGTTGACTTGGACTCCCCAATTTCTGACGTGGACAGTCCACATCAGCTGACCTCATGGTTTTAGGGCATAATTTGTCCACACAGGGTTGTTACTTTTAACATTTGTAATGACATGCTCGTGTTATTCATGACATGCTCGTGTTATTCATGACATCAATCCTGACCTTTGTGCGTTTTGCCAATATGTTGTCATTGACATTTGTCATGCTATAGTTCATATTTACTTGAACATCGCTTTGTTTTTGCGGACGTTTTCCTCAACATGCACTTAAAAAACTACTCTTCTATGTGATGTTCTCTTTAACGTGGGATGAACGTGTGACAATGTCAGTGGAGACGTGCAACATTGTCAGCTCTCATGTGAGAGATGAACATGCCATCAACGTGGCTTTTACATACCCGGTAACATGAATGGTGGTCAACCGTGGAACACCGTTGCTACATTCATCGCCAGCAGCAATACAAAGCATCCTATACATCTTTGTGGTCTACTAATTGAAGTATGACATACAAAGTGTATCTTATCTAATGCGATAAAAAAAAGTTAGATACTTCTTAGTCACCTTTGACACAACCTGCGGAGGTTTGGATAGAATAGTTGGCTTTACTGTTGGGCCTTTGTTTTTTGCTCTCTTAGCTGTTTGTTTTGTTGCCTTTGTAGCTTGTGAGGTCTTCGTAGTACATTGTGGGCGGGTTGATGGCTCACTCTGTGCTTCAATCTTGTCCTGCAAGAGTTCAATAGGATGACATGTTAGAGTACATGCTTGCATCAATTCTAGAGCTCAATGAATTGAGTGTTTTCAATTATATGGAAATACAACATCTACCATCCATACAGCTAATAAAAGAACTTGGCTATGAAAATGAACGCATTTAGAGACCACAGTCACTTATAAGATAAATTAGAGGTATTGCCCCCGTCCTCACTAAGTTCTAACATTACAAACTGTCATCTATGACGTCAAAAAGACGTCAGGATTGATAGAAGGTTGTCATGTCCAAGACTCGAGTCCTCTTATTGTTGCCAGATAGGTTGAAATCTCCTGAGTCAAGCTGACCTAACTGATGCACTTCAATTTCAGACGAAATATAAATTAGAGTTTATGACGAGCACTTTACTAAAAAGTGGTAACAGACATTCATTAAAGAGACTGAGATCAAGTGACTTTGGTGGCGTAAGAGAGAGAGATTGCTTGAAGTGAGTTAGATAAAGCCTCTACTGTCTACTCAAATCACTAAACAAATTTTACAAACTGCAAATATCAAGTACAAAGCTTTGAGGCTAGGGTTTACCACTTACGTTTCACTTGATGTCAAACTGAACAATAGTGTGTCTACCTACCTATTTCTCAAGACATCAGCTCAAACGGATACAATGTTACAAAATCAAAAATCAAATAACGAACCCTCCTCTTTGGAAAGGGTCTCACTCTGTACAGACCTGTGTATACTCTTCTGAGCAAATTTTTCCTCCAAACCAATATGAAAACAACATCATACACTTCCCAACAAAACTATTAATCAGTGCTCAAAACCAACTCCACCACATCCACAAGGCATCACCTTCTACTACACAGTGCCGACAATGATGTTGTTAATCGAGATGAAGATCAACTTCACAAAGATTCTGATGAACCCCAATGCCCTTCAAACTGTCACCTTCAAGAGCTCTGCACACACACAACCAACTTTAGAATCCATCAAAAAATCCAAACCCTAATTCTAGAACTTCAAACCCTACTACATCATAGAGCATGTGGAGTTGTTGGGCGTGACTATGGGGTGTTGGTTTGTTTTGTACCTCGGCGATCGGGCTCATAGCAGTGCTTGACGAGGCCGATGTTGTCCTTGGAAAGGCCATGATTCTACATCCAAACCAAACAATCTCCAGATTCCATAACTAAAACGACAGAAGGTGCTCACACAAAATTCAATAATACCCACCTCGGAATTCAATGAGAATTTGACCAATGAAGGGCGGGAGATCGCAAAACCTTGAAAACCCTAGCAATTATGCCTTCTCTTGCCAAAATCCAACTCCCACCTCCAACCGCGCCCTCTCTTCTCAAAACCCAACTCCAATTTTGTGACGAGGACGAAGGAAAAGAAGTGCGCACTTTTAGAAAGAAGGTGGAGGAGAGGAATTGGTGCACATTGTGATGGTGATGGCCGAGGTCTGTGGATATCTTTGTGCGCCGATGCTTACAAAGCCACTATTTCCACACAGACACGTGTTGTCTACCTATGAAGACAAGCTGCCCATTTTCAGAGTTTTTGCTTTTGGGCAGCGGGCTGTAGTCATCCTACAGTGAAAATAAACGTAGTGGCTGACGTGGACATCCCGCGTTTTCTATGACGTTGGACTCTGACTAGACCACGTTTTTTTGGACGTCACCAAAAACATCCATGTCTGTAGTGACATCACTGCGTTTTGTCTTTAACACAAACACGTTTGATGCAATGTCAAACTAAATTTGAGGTACTGTAGAGATTTTCTGCCTGACGTGTGACATCACAGAAAACACAATACGTAACAGCCTTGACGACACCAAAAACATGGTTTTCTTATAGTGTAATAAGCCACTCCAAAGATTATGGACTACTCTCTGGAGGACTACTCCATAGGTGTAGCCGTGGCATTATCCTCAAATGAAGGAATAGCCCCCGCCGCCAACTTTGCCCGCATCACCACCAAATCCTCCACAATGAATGGAGCCATCACTGCCTGCAACTCCCCCAACAATGGCATGGGCACTTTGCCCTCGATCATACTACCTGCCAACTAGAATACACTAGATGGTTGAAAATTGGGTGTTAGAAAGTCCACACCGGCAGACACTAGCAACTACAACACCTTATACGCCAAGGTGTGTGTGGTATCTCCACAAGTGGAAGAAATCGGTGGGACCGAGGTCAAAGTCGGAGCAACAATAGAAGTTGCCGCACCTGCGAAGTCAAAAGAAAGAGATAATCGGGACTGACTCATGTGGTCCGGCAAACCCGTGTGGCAATGTTGGCTACTACCACCTACCTAGAGGAAGAAGGTGCCACCGCCTGTGCAGTTGTCTTAGCACGAGTGACAACTGTTGCCACCACCTTCCTTGAAGCATCATACAGAT
The DNA here is from genome assembly GCA_963971425.1 of Bryoerythrophyllum caledonicum. NCBI lineage: Eukaryota > Viridiplantae > Streptophyta > Bryopsida > Pottiales > Pottiaceae > Bryoerythrophyllum > Bryoerythrophyllum caledonicum. The sequence continues at coordinate 18,062,818 of OZ020526.1, read as the reverse complement.
AGCAATCTAGGGTTGAAGATGAGCCCTGATCCCTCACTGGAGACTCTGTGTCGGCCACTTGCATTCAAAAAGCCATCGCGCTCATGCTTCTTTACTTTCGCCATTTCGGCCGGAAGTACCTTTACGACATTTGATCAAGCAGTCGCAGACCCTAAGCACTTCTCTGGGCGAAGAGCAAAACAGTTCTCATCACTAAGGCCCAACTTCCCACAGTGAGAGCATGTCACAACCTTTTTCTCCTTGCCTCCAACCTTCTATGACGTCTTCGCCGCCTCGGTCTTTGGCTAGGCTTCATGATGCCTGTTCCCTTTTTCTTGGAGCAATTGGGGTCCGTCTTGATGTGACCCACCTCTCCACAAACCCAACAATGTACAACCTTTTAAGGTTGTGTCTCCTCCAAACTAGCGGTCGCGGTAGCAAGCTTCTTGGGTCCATCAGCGCCGTGACCAAATCCGCACCCTCTCTCACGTCTAACGGTCTATCAAGTGCCTCCACCTCGACGAACGTCTGCGCCAAAGTGGCGTTCCCGTAATACCGAAACAGAAGATGCACACTAATCAACTCTACCATCCGCTTATTCAACTTGGATATGAAGATCTTTACGAGCTGGCGCTTTGTAAACACATCATCAGCCTCAGTTGACATCCGCACCAACCGGGTACACATAGTGCGTGGGGGTATCCTCCTTCTCCCGGCGGAAATCCTCGATGCGTTGCATCTGATTACGCTATAACCCCATGTACTCCATCTTCAAGTGCGCCTAATGATTGAAGGCTGGCGGATTGCCAACTGCTATCAATGTCGCATGTGTATCCACGACCAAATGTAAAATGGCATTCATACCAGCCTGTTAAACCACACAACAATGTTCTTGCCTCTAGAGTCGTCATTGAGGAAACACTCTTCTACCTTGGCTCCTCAGTGGAAGTCGTGATTTGACAACCGCACTTTCCTTGAGCACAGTAACCAACTCCACATGCAAGCACTAGTACTCCTCAACGGGGCGCAACTCGACCTCGGGCTGCGTGGTCCACCGCCTATATTACTAAAGGTCCTCCAACTCCAAATGTTGGAGCAAGAGCTCAAACGCATACCAGTCGTTAACAACGGCTTCCGCATGCGCTTCCCCTTCTTCCAAGTCTAAAAGCGGAGCCGCCAATTGGGCAAGGAGATGCCCCAGCCCATCCCAAGCACCTATCTTACACGAGATGACGGAGAGCGGCCTCCATGTCGTCAAACGTGCCCACTCCCTGTATCCAAAGCCAACGGTCGGTATCCAACGCTATAACATACTCAAAAGCCTCGTCAATATCCAACCTTGGCCCAAAATCTGGGGTGGAAGCATTCTCTAAGTGGTCTAGTGACGGGAGTGACAATACCGACTCCGGGTACTCACCATAAACAACAACCACCTTGGGATCTATCTACGGGTACCATCTAAAGGGCAAGGGTACGAATGGGCAACCTGCACCTGCAAATCCACTAAATTTTGTGGTTTACAAGTCATCACCTCCGTCTAGCATTGGTCCAATTACAACCCTCCGCATAAAAATGTCTTGCCGGCTATGAATCCAATTTTACCCCTACGGTACCTAATCACAATCTCGGACAACAAGAAATGAGACCACCAGAAAACACCGCCATCAAGTTCGCAACACGGGGAGGTATCGTACAAGAATCCAGAAACTAGAACCGGATCATCTCCCCAATAACGTAAAAGCAATAAATGAAAATGACTAGAGCCTCTCGCACCCGCCTACAAAGGATAATCTCAAAGTCGCAAAACTTGCAACAAATAAAGGGAGGACACTCAAGAGTGTTTTCCCAAGTCTCAAAACTTGAAGTACTAAGGAAATTTTTGGAAGTTGGTATTTAAAAACACAATTCAGCCCTTAAAAATCATCATTTAGGGCTCGAGATAAACTCCAAATGCCAATCCAATAATTCATATGGATTACTTGGCAAATTTCACATAAAGTGAGCTCAAATTTTGCTCAAATCTAAGCTAAATTGCTTCCACAAGTGAACATCAAAAATTAGATTAACCTTTTTTTTAACACCCATAAAAATGTGGTTTTTGGAAAAAAAAATTAATCAAAAGTTTATCATTCATTCTAGGTAGAAACACCATTAGAAAGCTCAAATCTGAAGTCAAAATCCAAAAATAATAATTATTTTTGGAAGATATTAACTCACAAATTAAATGAATCTACTCAAAATTACAGTTTCATCCACAATGGATGGAAATTGCAGCCGCGAATGGAAAATCGTATTGTGGATGAAAAATTGCGCAATGGATGAAACTGTCGACAGCAAGTCCAGTAGTTGTCCTTCCTCACTTCAAACTTTCACCACCGACAACTTCTTAAAAAAATCATCCAATTGAAGCTGAGTATGTTGCATTGACATCCTTCAAACGCGCTCTACAACATTGTTTGAAATACCCACAACTTCAGTTCAATAGTTGGACTCAAAATTAAAAATTACCGTTTTAATTACTTAATTCAGGTATCGAGCTAGAGCAAATTTTTTTTGAAATTCACTACATTGAGATCCATGTCACAAACTTTTTCTTCTTTGGATATACCATGATTACCTCAATGAGGCAAGTTTCATCATCATCTAATACTTACACATTCAATGGACTCTCCACAAAAAGAATTAGATGAAAAACGATCGTTTACATCAATAATCATTCTCAAAATGTCATCCGAGAAGCCAATTTTTGGCTGCTTTGGCATTTAATGATTACTGATATTCTAATTTTAGCTTTCTCACTATTGTATCACTAATTTCACCCGCCTCGTTGGATGATTTGAGCCCTCGCTACATGTGAGAGCATGTTGTATAAGTTTTATTCTGATATTTGATTGAACCTAGGTAATTATTGTGTAGATTTTTTTTTTGTTGAATATTGGATGTGAAGCCTTAATTCATATAATTTCTTGACTATTTTTCATGAAATACACTTCAAGAACAACCCAATTTATTGTAAAAAATGAAAAACTAAAGAAACTGACTTTTACTATTTCTAAGTTCTTTTATCTTTCTCTACGCTAGCAAAATATCATGTTCATGTGATTATATAAACATTGACAATATAGAGTTGGCGGTTCCACTTTTCGGTTTAAGAAAACAACTATTTTCTACTTTGGATGAACATGATTAGTACCATTTTCCTTCACTCGGTGTCAAGTTTTTGCAATACTGAAGGTTTGAATTGTGCATCATTATGTTCTATATGGTATTAGTTCCTTGAATACCAAATTGAAGAAGTAGAAGATTAATGTAGCATAAGTGAAACAATTGTGTAAGAAGAAGGGGTTCAAAATTATCAAAGACAATGTATATTTTAGTTATAAAATGAATATCCAATTTGGTCAAAGGAAAATTATACAACATCATGAATTATTAAGATATAAAACCCAAAACAATAAAAAAATTATGTGCAACAAAAATTCACTCAGAATTGAGCTTTAATTTTCAAGCTTTTTAAGATCCCATTGTTCAAATAACTTCTCTCTCAAAGCTTCCCCTTCCACTTTAGAGTTCCTTGCCAAACCTGCCCTCTCTCTTTAAGAAATTGATTTGAATAAAGTAAACTTTTCATGAAATGTCAAATATAGGAAACATTTGTACTCCCACAAATCTTTTAGTAATGTCCAACTACAATGAACATTTCAAATAGATATGTGTTATAAATTGACACCATAGGAATCTACCCAAGGCTACAAAAGTCCTCAAGGGAATTCTTGGGAATTTAGGGGTTAAACTTTGAATGACAAAACTCTTCATGTGGACTTTTGCAAATCTTGGGCACGTTACCGTGGTCGCAATATATTTATGCATCTCTTGAAATTTTCTATAGAGATGCAAGAAGACAAGAGGTACATGACACTATAACTTTTATTCACATGGAACTAATCGAAAAAAGTTTATGCATTATTAAAAACCAAATTGGTGAGCACAGGTATGTGAGGCAACTCCAAAAACGTTTGCTAGGACATTCTATTGAATGTGACATTTTCAATACTAGCAAGTTATACTATTTCCTTCCATACTGTCAAGAAACATTTTTTGTCTTTAGTGAAAAGACGCACTTTATTTCAAGTCAAACATTTTTACATATTGTCACACATTGTTGCCGGCCCGGGTACCAAAAAACTTATTCTTTTCGACATAAAACTAAGAGGTTATCAGATTTTTCACTTTTTATTTTTTAATTATTAAAGATTGTGTAAACCTTTTTAATGAACATTCAAATTATCATTCAAAATCATATTAAATTTAGAAAAAAACAAAATGTAAATTGGCACTTTTTGAACCTCCTACCCTTGCACAATTTTTTTTGTATATTCGATACTTCATTTCTACCTTTAAAAAATGGTGTACAAGGGACTAATATCATGATCAACATAATAGTATAAAATTTAGACCTTGTATTGTGCAAAAATTTGACACCAAGTGAGGTCAAAGTCTGCTAGTCCACTGAATGCAAAGAGAATAATGAACCATTTTTTCTACTTCAAACATTATAATCTTTCAATATGTGCGGTCAAAGTTGATGAAATTTTGTAATTGTCTCACTTAATGATTCTTGATTGAGATCCTACGGTTAAAACTATAAATATATGTTTTTGTTTAATATTTTACTCATTGCGCTAGAATCAACAATTTTGAAGTGTTTTTGATGTAAAATTGTCAACGAAATGTAGGATTTAAAAGAACACCATTATAGTAAAAGTGCACATTGAAATATTGTTTACTTTGAAGGATGTAGATGCTTTGGAAGATGAGGTTCTTGTACAGAATACATGATTCTTTTTCAAAATAAAAAATTTACAAAAATTTCTCTTTCTATGTGGAAACAAAATTTACGATAATGTTTTGTGTGGGCCAAAATCTGATTTTAAGATTTTAATGAATTATTCAACAATGAATGCGGACCCTTACCTCAAATGGGATAATATTAGTGCTCATTCATTGCATCCAATGTGGGCACAATAATAGGTCTCCAACCATCACCACTTAAGGGCCGCTTCACACCTGGCCGAGTCGAGAGTCCGTCCGTCAAAATTTATGCCCAAACTATGGCAAGAGTCCAAACTTTTGGATTGAAAAAAAACATTAATATATATATTGAAGCCTTCGGGCGGTTGCGGTGTGAAGCTCCAAAGCTCAAGTCCAAAGTCCAAACCCCATATCATTACGCCGAAAAGAACCAGCCAAAAAATTGGCCTTTTTCATCTAACGGTCCAGATTCTTGTCAGGTTTTGATTATTTTGTTGAAAAAATCGACAAACTCTCGAAGGAAGTTTGAGTCGACTAAAAACGGTGACCCAAGTTTTGCTCGAGAGTTCGTCGCCTTGGCACCAAAACTCTCCAAAAGTAGTGCCATGAAGGCACATTGGAAGACGACGACCTTTGGACTTTGGCCTTTGGTGTGACGGCCAAGAGGCCGGACTTTGGCCATTCAAGTAATCTCATTGGTGGGAACCGACGGACTCTTGACTGAGGCGTTAGGTGTGAAGTGGCCCTAAGAGAAAACTTTGACACGTAAGCGTTAACCCATGAAGGACCAAGGCATTTAATGAATCTCTACTTCATTGATTAAAAATTGCCAAGATAAAAAAAACTGAGAATGTAATTGTAGGGTCTTCTTTTAACCTCTAAATTACTTTGACAATTTCACACCAAGAACACTTAAAAACTCCTTGTTTTAGTACAATGAGTAAGGAAGAAAAACAAAACTCTTATTTCTAGTATAAACCGTAGGATCTCAATTAAGACTTACTGAGTAACATACTCACATAATTTCATTGACTTTGACCGCACAAATTGGAAGATTATAGTGTTTGAAGTAGAGAAAAGGGTTCATTTTTCTCCCTACGTTTAGCAAATCAACATATTTTGACTTCACTTGGTGTCCATTTTTTGTAGGGGTGTAGCATATTAAAAAAATGGTGCAAGGAGTGGAGGTTCGAAAATCGACAATTTACATTTTTTTTTTGGTGAACTTCATATGTTTTAGATTGGGAATCCGAATGTTTAATAAGAAGGTTTACACGGCATAGTGCCGTGGGGAAGAAAAAAAATGAAGATCTCTAAGTTTTATGTGGAAAGGATGTAGATGTTTTGGTACCTTGCTTGTCAATGTGCAACAATGTGTGAAAATGTTTGACTTGGATTAATCCCTAAAGGCCTAAGGCATTTTAGCACCCAAACTCACTAAAAACTGCCAATTTCAATGCATTCAACACAAAATGCAAATCAACACAGTTTTTACATTTCTAACCATGGGATCTTGTACTAGGATTGTATAAGTACTGTACATGTGGTGATTTTTTTGGTTCATTTTGACCGCACATATTGAAAGATATCAACCTTCAGAGTGAGACATAAACTCTTCTTGAGGTTATACTAAACACCTTCAACAAACTTTGACCACCTTCTATGGCAACTTTTTGCACTACAGTCCATGATTTTCTAATTTAACTCCAAAAGGATCATGTTAGGCACATGTGCACCAAGTTTTAGAAGTAGGAGAAGAGTAGAAGATGGCCTCACAAATCCTGCAATAAAACTATGTGATGAGAATTAACAATACACTTCAAGTTTTGCATTTATCATATCCTTCTCATATTTTTGAAATTCAAAAATCCATCTGGTAGATGCAAAGATTTCTATTTTCTTTCCAAGAGGAATTTTTCTTCTTTTAAATTGGAAATAAACTCGAATTTCTATAGAATTTAGAGTTAATTAATGTTTTGCTACACTATTTGTTATATGTCACACTAAATTGCTCCACTATTTGTATATGTTTCAAAAAAAATTGTAACTTTTGAACCGTAAGTCAGATTCCACAAAAATTATGTTTTTGGGAAGCTAATAAAAAGCTACCATTCAATTAAAAAAATCTCAAAAAATCAAACCTAAATTTGAGAACGTGGTACCTTACACAAACTCAAAATGTCCCTCGAGGGGACATTGGGCCTCTAGGGGTTAATATGCTATAATTCACTAAAGACAAAAATTCTTTTTTACAGTAAGTAAGGAAATAGTATTACTTGCTAGTATCTCACATTTGATAGAGTGTCCTAGGAAAAGTTTTTGGAGTTGCCCAACGTGCCCACTCTCCCCATTTGAACTTCAAACCCTATAACTTCATTCATTAAATGTCAGATTTAGGGGGAAAAAATTGCACTTACACAAAGCTCGTGGTAATGTCCATCTACACTAAAAAATTCAAAAAAGATTGTTATAAACTAACATAGTAGGAACCTGCCCAAACCTTCAAGAGTCACTTGAGGGGACTCACGATATTTTGAGGGTTAAATTTACATGCAATGATGCACTAAACATTCAGTGAATTTTGATCGTACGGATTGAAAGATAACTGAAAAGAATTGTACCTCGTAGCTACACTTGGGCCAGGGAGAATTGACCCCTCGCTCGTCCTTACTCGTGGGGGCCACGAGGCGGTGGGGCCAAACCTAGCCCCTATTTTGTTTTTGGATGGGGACCTATTCATAGCACAGAGAAGGCCTCCGCAGGAAACAATGGCCGTAGGCTCCAAATTTGTCCCAAAAATATCCAAAAAAAGCCTCTGGACCCCCCAAAATAAGAAGGCCAGAAAAATGACCCCATGCAAATAAGACGGGGCCCACCTCGGGTAAGGACGAGCGAGGGGGCCAATTCTCCCTGGCCGCTACACTTGGCGCTGGAGGGGATAAAACACAGAGAACTAAAAGAATAACCACATAGACGTTTCATGAGTGCTTGAATTATCTTGGGCAGGTGGACATAGACAACCGAAAGTTGGCTGCTGATTAATTTACTTCCTTCCTTTAGTACGAAGTTGTGACTTAGCCTTTACAGTATTAATTGTATTTCGGCAGGGAGAGCATGCATTCACGTGAAGGGCACGTGAAGGGAGCAGAATGAGAGCGGCGGTCTCCGACTGTTAGTGCCAAGTTTAGGCCCTGCCAAGGACGAGGGGGAGCCCACACACGAGGGCCATTAATACTCGTCCACGTTCACCGGAAAAAGGTCCTGGGAAGAATCTCACTGTGGACAAAACGAGCCGCTTCTCTTGCTTGTAACTTAATTGACGTGCGATGCCGCCTCCGACACCCCACCTTCTGCTACGCTATGACAGTACAGTATCCTCTGAGCCGGTAAAAGCTTGAGGAAACTTGACTGAACATGATATTGTCAAAATTCATACGACTTTCTCTAATATGTGCTTCAGTGCCTGATTGAAGTATGAATGTATTTGATTTTTTTTTTAGTTCTTGAATGCATAACCATGCCTTCAGATTAGTTAGCTGACAAGTGAATGGTGAATGGGCCGTATTGTGCAGTTTTGAGAGCTGCTAATTTTGCTCATTTTGCCTGTTTTCATCGCCGTGAGCTTCTCGATTGAAGTTGTTTATTCATTCGCCTCGTCCGTTACAACAATCATTTCAATATTATAGTTGGTTGGGGCAACAACTACATGCTCGTGGTAGATACGAAGGGTGAACTCAGCAGCTGATGGTAAGGCAAATAGGGTTGTTGTAGAAGGATCTTGGCACTTTTTAATCAATGGAGAAGAGATCCCTCTAAAATGTATTGGTCCTGTAGTGGTTAACCCCTAAAGGACCAGAGTCTCCTTCGGGGGATTTCGGATTTTGGGCACGTTCCTAAAATTCGAAAAAAAATCCTTTTTAATTTTCTTTTTATTCTAGATCGCCCCTGATGAGAGCTTCGTGGAGGTATTTTATTTTTATTTTTTTTTGGATTTACGGTTTGAAAGTTAGTACCACCTATTCTCAAAAATGGGGAGCCTGGGCAGCCTGGGCACCCCTGGGAACCAATGAAACACATGCTTGAAAGAGGGACAGTAAGTAGGGCACAAAGGGTGGAGGGAGGGTGGGGCAACCCAAATCAAGGGGAAGAATGGTGGAAGGGAAGACCCCACAAATTCCAAGAAAAGGGATAAATAGAATTTTTTTTAAAATAGCATAAAGTGGTGCATGGCACGGGCTGTGGCGGGGCCCAGGTACTGAAAGAGATGGCAAGTGTGAAGAAAAATAAATAAAAAATAAACGCAGCCCTGCAGTGGTGGGCCACCCCCGAGGAGCTGCGCGGGTCCCGCACAGGGGAGTCGGTGAATGACGTGACCCTTCATTTCTTGAAGGGTCCCCATTTTGAAGCCCTGCCCTCACCTATAATATTTGAATTATTCAATAAATTCATTAAAATTAGAGATTTTACTCGTTTCAGAAAAGAAAAGAAAAGAAAATCTAAAATAAGTAAAAAAAATGAAATTCCACATTTCTACGGTATGGATTTCTAAATTTGTAAATTCGTATTTAGCAAATAATTTCTCGCTTCATTTGTAGTCATTTGCATTGTTTTATACCCCCTTTTACTAAAGTATTTATTTGAGCATGATGTACCCCTCAAAATGACCTCAAATTTTGCACACACTTAGCTAACATCATATTCTTTGCATTGGTAATGGTTTCCAACACAATGTACTATAAAGAGTAGAAGATATGCTTAGACAAAGTGAGCTGACTTCGTCCGGCAAGAGGGAAAAAAAACTACTTCTTGCACTTCAAACACTATAATCTTCACATCCGTGCGGTGGATTGCAACTATAATTTTACAAGATTATTATACATGAGTCTAGTTTTAGATCTTAGGGTTAAAAGTTGAGAATTCTTCTAAAAAATGTGATTATTGCGGCCATGTTTGACAATGGCAGTTTTGGACTAGTTTTTGACAGAAATTGTCAAGGAACTCTAGGGATTAAAGAAACTCGTACATTCCAACCACACACAAGTGCAAATTCTTAAGTAATCCACTTTGGTTATTTTGGATTCTATTCACTCAGGTAATCATAGCAGAGGATTTATTGTGATATGATGCGACTTTGACTCAATTTTGTTGGTCACTCTATTAGATGACAAGCATATCTTAAAGTTATCCAAAGGATAGGTTGTTTGAATTGCCACTTGTCTATTGAAAACCTCTACTTCAATCATAACATTAATTACCAATTGTACGTCAATTCAAAATACTACAATGGGGAAATAAACTAAAAAAGGGAAAAGAAAGACAAGGCCGTATCAAATAAACAAAAACTTGTGGAATTCATCAAATCATCCCTTTTTCTTCTATTCAACCTCAATTAACGATGACCTATGTTAAATAATGAATCATGGGAACAACTCAATTGTATCCTGCAATTGCCACCATTAAAAATGAGAAAGTTCATCCACCTAGCAAATGTCATGTGCGTCTATGACAAGTCATGCAATAATTACATCTAAAAAAAATTCCATTGATTTAAGTTGCCATCAATACAATATGTAGTTATTAGCACAAGACTGGTAAATTGTTCACCATATATAGTGTGGATGTTCACCATATATAGTGTGAGTAAAAAATGATGTGGACCACATCATTTTTGGTCTTGGAAGAGAATTAATGTGGACACATTTAAACACGTGTCACGCCGCTCACTACCACCTTACCACCGCCTCTCCATCACTCCACATTAATTTTGTGTCAACAATTTTGAAACGTCGCACACTATTATCTGAGGTCTCATGATTAGATGTGGATCAAGAATTGAGGTGGGCCACTGTAATTTGCGTTTACTAGAACTACTGGAAAAACTTACAGCATTTACAAGTCATTTACTCCCCATGATACTAAACATCAAAATCAGTGTGTTGTAGATGCTCTGAAACACAATATACAGGGAACGGTATGGTAACTTTTTACTGTTACTTTTTACTGTCACCCTAAGTTACTACTAGAGTCGCGGACGAGGTAACTCTGAATTAGTTACCGGTCGGAAGCACGCTCTCGCGTGTGTGCGTCAACAATGTTGGCTTCAGCTTCACATGGGCTTGATCCACTCTTCACAAGAGCAAGTTGCGATTACTGTTAGTGAGTAGTAAGTTACCACCAACTAACTAGTAAATTAGGGTTGGATTATCATCACTCTCATTCGGAAATAGTGCACACATTCGTGCACTTCTCCCTGTTCCCGCTTCATTTAAGTGCACTGTTGATTGGTTCCGCGTCTGCTATCTTTGGCTCTTGCATTGCCCTGTCTCATGAGCAGGATCGTCGGTCTGCTTCTACAGCAGTACTAGTAGTGTAGTAGCCTGGAGAGAGGGGGTGTGGAGGTGATGGGACAGGTCGAAGATGGCGTGGTGATGGACGTGACGCATCCTCGCTGGTGGCACTATGAGTGTGAAAGGTAGCGTAGTCGCAGTGCTGTTGTAAGGAGGGAGCTATGGCGATACGAGAATCGCGCGAGGAGGCCAGGATTAGGCTTGTGCAGGTCGCTGCTGGAGAAGCGCACACTCTCGCTCTCACAGGTATGATTTCCTCTCTTCGACGATGAAGTAGCGGCTGAAGCTCAGAGGGGGACATTTGTTGGAATGAGCGGCTGAGTTTCACGAGGAATCTCACAGCAGAAACTGAGGATGCAAAGATCCTTGCTCTTCAGAGAGATGCTGGCTACATTGAGTGGAGTACGAGTAGAGCAAGTTTCGATGCTTGATTTGCAGCGCTCGGGGTTTAGTGATCTCTGGTAGTTTGTGATTGTAGTTAGAGATGGAGATTTAGCCTGAAAAGACAGGACGAATTTGTTGGAGTAGCGGCGAAGCTTGTAACGAGAAACTCATAGCAGAGAACGAGGATGCGAAGATTCTTGCGCTTCGGCGACATTTGGTCATTCTGAGAGAGTGCGAGTAGAGCCGGTCTTGAAGCTTCATTTGCAGTTCTTGAGGTTTGGTGAATTCTGGTAGTTTGTGTCTCTAGCCTGAGATGGAGATAAATGGCAGGACGAGTTTTGTTCGATTAGAAGCTAAGCTTTACGAACCTGGAACGGTAGTCTTACAACAAAGAACGATTGTGCGAAGATCCTTGCTCTTCAGTGAGATGTTGGAGCAGAGTTTGAGTCGATTTGCAGCTCTCAGGGTTTAGTGACCTCTCGTAGTCTGTGATTGTAGTCAGAGATGGAGATTTCTCCTTTTTTAAAACGAGGATGTAAGGATTCTAACTTCAACCGCACTTCGCTGTCACGTCCGTCTCTTTAGTGAGATGTTGGAGCAGAGTACGAGCAGGTTTCAAGGTTTAGTGATCTGGTAACATGTGATTTTCGTTAGAGATGAAGGTGTTGCCATTATTCTTCAATGGCAGGACGAATCGAGGAGTTAAGGCGATGCAGTGAAGTTGATAGAGGTGATGTGTGTGTGATGCAGCGGCGGGAGGTGTGTACTCGTGGGGGCGGGGATTGTTCGGGCGGTTAGGTGTAGGCGTGTTCCAGGACGAGCTGATTCCGACGCACATTCCGATTGGGGGAGACGACGATGACGGCGCAGGGAGCTCCTACTCCGGGAGCTCGCACTCGTCCGACGGCGCACGGAGAGATGGCGCAAACCGGTTCAAGATCACGCATGTCGCGGCCGGGGCGTACCACAACTTGGCGTTGACAGGCGACGGTTCGGTGTGGTCCTGGGGTTACAATGCCTGTATCCTGCTCTCAAACGTGAAATCGTTGTCCACATTTTCTGTGATTTCGTTTCTGCAATTCTCTTTGTAGTTGATTCTGGGGTTACAATGTCTGTATTCTGCTCTCGAACGAGATATCCTCCATTTTCTCTGTAATTCCGTTCGTGCAATTCTCTTTGTAGTTGATTCTGGGGTTACAATGTCTGTATTCTGCTCTCGAACGAGATATCCTCCATTTTCTCTGTAATTCCGTTCGTGCAATTCTCTTAGTGGTTGTTCCTTAACTATACATGGACGGTCAGCTTGGTCGTGACAAGACCGCATCGCAGCCCTTACCTATCTCCTTCACGTACCGAACCCCGGCCGAGGAGGTGCGGCGCGGCGGGGCAACATGGCTCAAGGGCGCAACGACAGACCTCGATCGCAAGCAGCCGAAGGTAAAAAGCGTCACCTTTCAGTTCCTCGCTACTAGAAAATCATTTCCGGTCGATCTGATGCGAAATTTCTGCTGCAGATTATCCTGGTGACGGCTGGAGGCATGATTTCGTGCGCTGTGGACGTTGATGGAGCGCTCTGGCTGTGGGGCGCGGTGCCGAATCCGGTGGAATACTCTGACAACTCCCGGAATGGATTTTCGGTCGGCTACGTGGAGAGGCCGGAGCGAGTGAGGGGCTTGTTAGGGCTCAGGGTTTACCGAGTCGCCTGCGGGAACGAGCACATTTTGGCCCTGGCAGAGGGGCGAGACGACGCCGACCTCGACTTCTACGCATGGGGCAACAACCAGTTTGGGCAGCTCGGGCTCGGGGACTTCCGCGACAGGCCGAATCCGCAGGTGGTGAAGGCGCTCGCGGCGTCCGTTGTGGGATCGGTTGTGGACCTGGCGTGCGGCGCGTTCCACTCGGCGATTCTCGCCGTGAAAGACGACCACCCGGCGGATCTCGTCCTGGAGCCGAACTCCCCGAAGAGCCGCCACAGCAAGAACGGCTGGGAGGTCATCCAGGACTCTTCGGTTTCCACAGCCAAGCACAGCAAGAACGGCTGGGAGGTCATCCAGGGCGCTTCGGTTTCCACAGCCAAGCACAGCAAGAACGGCTGGGAGGTCATCCAGGACTCTTCGGTTCCCACAGCCAAGCACAGCTTCTTCAGGACGCATCATCCGCTGGTGGACCAGCTGACGCGAGTGAGACAGGACAGTGAGACGAGCTCGAGTTTGAAATCCACAGTGCTCGGGTCCTCTCGCATGTCGTCCAGCCACAGCCTAGGGCAGCCGAGGTCGGATGCCGGGCGCTTCAGTTTGGAGGGGCGGCTCTCTGTGTGCTGGACGTTCGGACAGGGTGATAATGGGCAGCTTGGCCACGGCTTGAAGTCGAACCAGCCCTACCCTGCGCCTGTCGAAGCGCTTCCCAATGAGCGCCTCCGCACGGTCGCGTGCGGGCTCTTCCACACCGCTGTCGTCACCGAAACCGGCGATGTCTGGGTGTGGGGGATGGAGGGTGGCTTAGGATTGTGCCCCGGGATCGGCCCCCCTGGCTCCCGGAGCGGTGATGCGCTCTCTCCTGTTCGCGTCTTCGGTGAAAGCTCAGGAAACTGCCATCCCGTCACGGGCTCCAAGGGCATCACTTGCGGCGCCGCCCACACGGTGACCATGTCCAACGGAGGGAAGGATCTGTGGTCGTGGGGTCGCGGCCAGAGCGGCATCCTGGGGCTCGGCCACACCTCCGATAGCTGGTTTCCGTGCCCCGTCGTGTGGCCGCCAGTGGCGCTCGCACCCTGGTCCGGAGGCGGCTCCAAGGGCGATGGTTTGTACCCCATGGGCTTCGACTGTCGGAGATCCAGCCGCGCTTCAAACAGGACGGGTTCACGCGACAGAGGCGACTCCGTTAAATCTGACGCAGGTCTGTAGCTCTCGTCTCTCTATCAACCAGAAGTTTGGATGCTGATCGATTTTATGGTTAACAAGGGGCTTGAATGCTGATCGACAGTTGTGGATAATAAGAGAGTTGAGCAATTCGAGCAGCAGCTGGCGGATCAGCACCCCGACGAAGTGGAGGCCATCAAGAAAGAGCTGGCCGGATTCCGGCGTTACGCCGCCAGCCTACATGCAGCGGTTTACGGGGAGGTCGAAGTATTCTCTCAACCGCAGCACGGGGATCAATCTCTGTCCACTCATCCAAACATCGATAGTGGGCACCAGAAGCACGAGAGCACCGGCGCCATTCAGAAGCAGAACGTTCTACAGGAGTGGGAGCGTCGAATAGAAGCTGGATCGGACGCAGATCTGGTAAGTCATCAAACCTTGAAGTGCTATTTGCGAGACTAAAGATTAGGCGCTTTTCAAACTAGTGGGAGTCACAGCAAACAATATTTAGGGAACGGCTTTTCAGGGAATGGGTTACTTCATCCAACTGCAAATTACCTTTGAGTTACCATTCTCCCATTTCATGAAATGCTTAATATGGGTCACACTCTCCTCTAAGGTCATTCCAAGATAATTGGCATTCCAACTTTCCTAGACCCTGGAATATCAGTTCTCCTGGAATGAATCGAGGTTGGACGCATCATCAAGCATTCCATCAAGTGAGGTGTTGGTAATTCTCTTTGTTGTCGTGCTTTGGATGAAGTATCTTTCTCATGGAACCCATTCTCAGAGACTTGGACTGTTGTGACTCCCAGTACTATGTCCGCACCATGTACCTTCATTTGTTCTATGTTATTGTGTATGCATATCTTTGTTTTATAGGCAGTTTTTACATTGCCGATTGTGTCATCTCTCCTCTTTTTGTCTGTAATCACATGTCCTATCGCATCTTCACATTAGAGCCTATTTAGATACCGATTTGCATCTTAAAACTTTTGCACAAAAGTGACTGAACCTCTTTTGCTGCAGACAACCTTGGATCACTACTACAGAAGCATGCGAGTGCGCCTGAAGGAGGTGCTGTTCCAGAGAAAAATGGACGAGTGGTGTCGACGGAGCATGACAGCAATCAACACCTCGGGTGCTTCCTTGGAGCCACCGGCCAGGCGGGAGATGTACTCAGCGGCGAGCTCGCCGTCCATTGAAGGGCCAGGAGAGTGGACCATCATCAAGTCAGGCCTGTACGCGGACAAAGGAGAGATGCTTCCGCCTGCAGCTTCCATGGCCGAGTTTCGCATGCTGGCTGAGCGTTCAAGATAACTGTATGTACCTCCTGCCTTCGTTATTTTTTTCTCCATCTAGGGGGGTTGGTCTTATTTGTAGCCTCATCCGCAATGAGATGTGTAGATATTCATTTCCCAACTCCCTTGACATGTACCATCATCACAAGAAGAGAACCGACTCTCCTTTAGTAGTTCCTGTTCCATATATTTGCAGCGTCTACATGCAGTTGCAGAGTTTAGAAAGTTTTGTCGAAGGCAAAGGTATTACCTATGAACAGCAAATTGTAAGATGCAGTGCTCTGGCTGTGAACTTCTCTGGAGAGGGATTACAGTACCAACATGGCATAGTTTAGAGCTCCTAGGGTTAGCCTCAAATTGTAAGAAATTTGTACCTTGACCAGGAAAGACCTTCTGACCCTGCGGACTCGTAATTGAGTTTAGCAGATGTTCACCAGTTCTTAGAGTCTTCTTGTGGCTGATGTGTATGTGAGATGAAGCGTGTTTTCGTGAAGATAATTTCATTGCATGGTCATTGGTTATTGTTTCAAGGAGTGCTGCAAGAATTGACGTCCATCCACTTTTTCCCCCTTTTTCCCCCTCTCCCCATTCCCCTTTTATTACCTTGTATAAAAATGTATTATGTTTTTACAAATATTGCAATTATATTGCAAACATTACCTTTGAGGATGCTTTATGCTTTTATTTACGGAAACACCATTCAAAAGTGATCTTTGGTTTATAGTACGTAAATTTCCTTTCGATATGCTTTGAGGTGCAATTTTTGTATATTTCGTTGAAGCTCTTTTGAATTATATGCCAGATTTTTACACATTCAAGTGCTTTCAATGAACTGTAGCTACTCATGAGTGCTTTAATCGATTTCTATATTTAGTATTGTGTAGGGCATTTGAAAATAAATTGGAACAAATAAACAAAATATGAAGAAAAATTTAGTTACATAGTAAGAGATATTTTAAAATAAGCATTCATACAATAGGATTGTAAAATATCCTTAAATTTACCTTAAGATATATCAATCTAGTTTAGCTTGAATACGTATAATCTTAAAAGTATTAGCAACCCTTCTAAAAGCCCTCAATGTAGATCTTTTATGAACATCGACCATTATAGATTCCATATAGGCACACTCCTTAACTTGGTGGTTAGGGGGGTTTACCTTATTTGAGCTTCGCCTTGCATACAACTTGGAGGGACATGTAGATTGCTTGAAATTATGACCAAGATTTGTAATGCTATGCTAATTTTTTCAGAAGCAAAGTACTCTCCTCCACATGGGTGCCCTACATGTACCAAAACTCATCAATGTGCTATCCATTTTTTTTGCAAATTGGCAACTCATTATCTCTCTTAACCCCCAAATTTCCAAGAGTCTTGTCCACAAACTTTAAAAGTCCTTGAAGGAGACTCTTGGGAATTTAGGTATTAACCCTTTTTTACCGCAAATTTTTTGGAGCAGTGCTGGAGAGGCCTGTTTGAAGGGTTAACAATCGTGTGGGGACTTCAACAAACTTTAAATTAGTCTTTACCACATCCATGCCGGCCGTTTTAAGAAAGTCTAAGGTTGAACCATTTCATGGCAAACAAAATAGTAGGTACCAAGGCTTGCCCATTTTATAAGCACAACCAAAAGGTTGTTCTAAAAAAAACTCTAATATAGCACCATTATAGAAAGAAAATCTTTTTGAGGTTTATTTTTCAAAATAAACGAATATGAATTTTTGCTTGTTTGCAAACATGAGCTTAGAAATAAGAGGTGATAAGGTAGGGATTTGACTTTCATGTACCATGTAGTAGATTTTATAGCAAAACACGACCTCACGTAATGAAATGAAGGCCATGTTGAAGAATACTTTCAATCTCAATAGTACACTTTATGTGGAACATGGAAGAATATTTATGAGTGAATTTGTCCTATACCTTGCACTTTTGTCTTTCGTGTACATTGCAAATTTTTTTTAAATCATTATTCTTTTTTTCATGAGGTGACAAAAAGGACCTCACAAATCCAACATTTTTTCATGGAATTGGTTAGAACGAAATAAGTCAGTCGACTATCCAATCAGAACAGTATGAAATCTCTCCTCAGAATGACCGTCGTCACGACAGTTCCTGCTCGCAATCCGTCGTCCAGACCAAAAGCGATCGTCATTCGTCACCAGATCACGACAGTTCTGATTCGAATCGGTCGTCTTCAGCGCAATCCATCCTCGGAACAATCGTCCTCACCACGGTTCCACGCCATATCCGTCGTCCTGTCCAAGAGCTAGGGCTCCGAACTGAGCGCCCTCGTACGAGAGCTTCGACTTCGCGCCACAATCACGTCAATGCCAGCGTCACTTGTCACTGCAATCGTTTCCCCGGCAATGCCGCTCGAATCCACCGCCTAGGTCCCGTAATTTGGCGAAGATTTGACGAAGTTTGGTGGATTTTGGAGGAGTTTGGAGCAGTCAGCTATGGCGATCGCAATGCGCTCCTTGGCTACGCGTATGGCGCGTCTGCGGCGTCTGGCGGCGCTCTCGCATTGTTCGCAGCAGGCGGCGTTGTCTAGTTCGGTTGTGCGCGGTTGTAATTCGGTGCCTTGCGTCGGGAAAGTGTCGTCGTCCGGCCATGGCGCGTTTGTGCGGGAGTTGCAGAGCGCGTCGCCGAGCGCTTCGGCGAATCAGGAGTCGCCGGCTGCGATTGCGGGAGAATGCGCAATTCGGACTGAGCCGAGGAATGACTGGACGCGCGAGGAGATTCAGGCGATTTACGAGTCGCCGTTGATGGATCTTCTGCTGTATGGGGTGAGCATTTGAATATTGCGAGTTGAATGTGTGAAGTTGTGCATAGGGTTTGTTTAGATGCGCGAATTATTGTGACTCAATGGGTTTGCCAGGCGCAAGTTCACAAGCATACGCACAAGTGGAGGGAAGTGCAGCAGTGTACATTGTTGTCTATCAAGACAGGCGGATGCTCCGAAGACTGCTCTTACTGCCCTCAATCTTCCCGGTATGATACCGGCGTCAAGGCGCAGAAACTGCTCTCGGAAGATATCGTTCTCGAGGCTGCGAAGAAGGTGTGTTGCATTCCGTTTCATGCGCTCGTTTGATCCTATACTCGCGAGCTTCTATTCTATTGCATAGTTGACATGTTCGTTACTTCTTTTGCAAGCATCTGCTTGCGAGATCATGATGGGTTGAATCTTCTGTTTGTTCAGGCTAAGGAAGCAGGGAGTTCAAGATTTTGCATGGGAGCCGCTTGGAGAGACACCGTTGGCAGGAAAACTAACTTCAACCAGATCCTCGAATATGTGAAGGAGATCAGGCAATGTTTTGCGATCATAAACTCGTTCGTTGTGAATGAGAATCTGCGAAACTATGAATTTCTTGAGTTTGTATGTTGGAGTCTTTCAAGAGCATGATGAATGTTGAGAGCCTATCTCAAGGTTTGTTCGTACACCTGCTTTTGTCTAAGCAGGGGTATGGGAATGGAGGTATGCTGCACACTAGGAATGTTGGAACAGAAGCAAGCCGAGCAACTTAAGACTGCCGGACTTACTGCTTATAACCACAATCTGGATACTTCCCGAGAATTCTACCCGAATATCATCACCACACGGTCGTATGATGAGCGGCTCAAAACACTTGAACTCGTTCGGGATGCTGGAATCAGTGTGTGCTCAGGTACTGTACCTAGGCATCTCTTTATTGCTTCCTCCTTAGGCATCGACCTTTCAATGCTAAACGTGTCCAGAGTGATTCTAGCTATATATCCGAGTCTTTTTTTGTTTTTTTTTGGTTTTGTTTTTGAGTCATTATTGTATGCTTCAATTTATGAACGGGCATTGGCGTACCATGTATGCAGGAGGTATAATTGGACTTGGTGAAGCTGAAGAGGATCGTGTGGGGTTGCTACACACATTGGCCACCTTGCCTGAGCACCCTGAGAGTGTACCCATTAATGCTCTTCTTGCAGTCCAGGGTACCCCACTGGAGAATCAAAAGGTTGTTTGAGAAGCTCTTTTCCTAGATTTTTCACTAAATTAGCGCTTTGGGAGAACTCTACAGGTCTGTTACCTTTCTTGACACTGGTTTTTAGTTGACATAGTTTTAACCAGTCGCATTGGCCTTTTCATACAGCCAGTTGAGGTCTGGGAGATGGTGCGGATGATTGCGACCGCTCGCATTGTGATGCCGAGGGCAATGGTGCGATTGTCAGCTGGACGTGTGCGTTTCTCTCAGCCCGAGCAGGTAAATCATCATATGACTTTTGTAGACGAGGTTTTCATGGAGCGATTAACTAGTCCTTTCGCTGTCAAGTCTAGGAAAGTTTAGTTATCTGAACCATATCTAGAATGTAGTGGAACTTATTAACATATTGACCAACCAAATAGCCCTTTTTCTGGCTTTGTGAAGGCGTTGTGCTTCATGGCGGGGGCCAATTCGATTTTCACAGGCGAGAAATTGTTGACGACACCAAATAATGACAAAGATGCGGACCAACAGATGTTCCAGACACTCGGTCTCATCCCCAAGCCTCCCAACTTCAACCAAGGACACCCCTCGAGTCTGGATGAAAGGGTCGAAGAGGTAGCCGTTGCTGCGTAGGAACCATAATCTAGAAGGCATCGAATTTGAAGCACCTCAGGGTCGAGTTTAATCAATGATTCCAGTGACATTGGTCACAATCTTTTTGCTTGTAAGCCATTTTCTCCCAGTTTTCAACAGATCCACAGAGGTTAGTCATGCCAGTAGGCATTTTCTTGTGTGAAACGTCGTTAGGAAGGTTGGATCTTGACTCTGACTGGTGGAGGATTAGTTTGTTGGCTTTGTGCATCTTCTCGCAATTTTTACCATGTGTAGAATTTCATTTCTGAAGTAGCATGACCTCTTCTGATTTCCATCTTTTCCCAAATGTCCATTCTCTCACAGGTCATTAAAGTACAGAAACATGGTTGAATCATTTCTCTAACTTTGACTCGAGTTTGTGGTTTGCCCTTAAGGTTGCCACTGATAGATTCTTCCAGGCGTTTGCTCCCCCTTGTCTTGCATCTGGGAATTTTATATCTTTCATTTGCCTTTTCTTTTTTGTTATCTGTGGCTGCTGCAAAGTTTTGGAACGTTATGCGTGCCCTTCCGAGGGCCCAAGTTGCTCTTGGCATGTTAATTCCCCACATTCAATGCCAACCGGCTTTTCGAATGTGGGTGTAACCTTTTGGTGTTGTGTGTTGCTCTCGAAGCCGGCGTCCTCAATGTCAGCTTCAATGCCGGCGATGTCATTCATGATGCTGTTAATGATCCTGTCAACGTCGGTCTCGGAGCATGTGCCCAACTCTTTATCGAGCCCGGTTACGGTGGTGATGGTGCTTTCATTGAACTTCACTGTAAAACGAGGTTCTTCCTCTTCCTCTTGACATATCGCCTTGGCTTTTATGGTAGTCTTCTCAACAATCTCTATTGCCGTAGTCGATTCCTTGGTCTCATTCACGGGTGTGGTTCTTAAAGTTGTCTTCTCAGTCATCTCTAGCGTGACGGGCTCCTTGATATTAACGTGCTCGATTGCGTCTGCATACTCAGAAGCTTCTTCCAGAGCTCTGATCGCACTGTCGACAAACTCAACCTGCTCAGGCGTCTCCGACGTGATTAAAGTACTTTCAATAACCTCTATCTTAACGTTGTTCAAAGCTTTGCTGTCCATCACGTTCCCTTCCACAGTGTCAGGTCTGAAATATCTCGTGCTTCGTATGAACTCCTTCAAATTGGGCTCCTCATCTTCCATAACTGATATCTCTGCCGAGTCTTTCTGTCCTTTAACCTCAAGAAGTTTACTGTCCAGGATGCTGTCTTCAATGGCCCCCAGGGAGAGCGTTGTCTTGAGAGCCCCGTCATCGCCGTCATCAATTACCATTTCTTCGTCTCTTAATAACGCCATGTCCGCCATCTGCAGAGAATGAAAATGCAACATCAGCCAAATGAGGAATGAATCCGCTCAAAGCGTAGAAGATTTAAGGGCAGACTTGCGGCATGGGCTCATCAATCTCAGGTGCAAGATCTTCGCCGAGGATGAGGTTTTCTTCTTGCTCCTCCCGCAACACATCCCCATAGCTCTCGGCCTTCTCTGCTTCAACTTGGACCGGTTCCTGCACTTCCACGCATTCCAGTTCGTCGTCAAGACAGACCGGTGCAGCTTCCTCCACAGGTTTTATCTCATATTTTTCCTGAGTATTGCATCACTCTTATAATTTGGCTTATACACAAACTCTACTAGTTGTATGACCTAACTGATAAATGCATGTAATTTAACACTTTCATGTATTTTCATCATTTAGGCATACCTGAGGATCTTTGGAAGGAAGACCATGCGCTTGCAAATCAAACATCTCTTCTTTGCTGGGGCCCTCGATTCTTGGGCCGAAGTTGGGAGGAAATGCTTTGAGGTATTCGTCATTACTATTGAATTCCATGCTAGTTCTGCAGCGTTTGAAGTTTCGCTGATTGAATAATGAATTTTGAAAGAAACTCGGAAGAAGCAATCTTAATTGCTGTAATCGAAATCTTAATTAACGTAATGGAAAACCGAATCGAAGCCACGCAGCCTAACGAGCTTTCACCTCAGGACGTAAATTTGGAAGTTCGTTTGATACTTTATTGGTCTGTTTGGATCTATAAATGAAAAGATAATTTAACCCCGAATTAAGAAGCTAAAAAAAACGGCTCTTTGTTTTTCTTGTCATGCACTTTGGCCTTTTTCTTGAGGTTCTTAATGAGGTACAATATCCTATGCCAATAGACACTTTTGTGTCATGGACATTAAAGCCAGTGTTCGGTAACGAATTACAGGAAATTTATAGAATGAAGGAAACTCTATTTTGAATGAAAGTGTAATTTCATCTCTCATGGTTTGGGTTTGTAATGAAAAACCGCTTTAGGTTTGGAGATATAAATCCATTTATTCACACTTTCATTCTTATGTATCATCAATTTGTAAATAGGCATGTGACTTGCCATAAGCATTGGCGTATTATTCTTCCATAGAGGCTGCTTGTTGTTCTTCAACATCGTATGCACTTAAGGTTGGATGACCTATAACCACCAACTTAAGCTTGTTGACCTACTTATAGCGTTTGTATACGTGGTAAGAATTTTTTTGGGAATTCGAAATAGGATTTCATGAATATTGCAATTGTTGTGACCATTTATTTCTTCATATTGAAATTGCTACAAATTTTTCAAGTGGATAGTAAGCCATGATCCATTCTCGACATACAAAACTCTCTACTTTCACAGGAAGTTGTGCTAATGACCACTTGTGCAAGAGACTAAAAACCGAGAGCTTTGAACCAATTATAAACTGACACCCAATCATAATTGTCTTCCTAAAATTTTGGAAATGAGGTGGGCGGTTGGTGGTTTTGGCCCACATTAGATTGTTGATTCTGGGGTTGGTGGTGGTGAGAGGTTATCCAACCTTATCCCCTAAAAGCCCAAGCGTATGTGGGGTGTACGTTTTGGATTTGGGCAAGTTCCTAAAATTATTAAAAAAAACTTTTTTTTAAAAACTCTTATACTAGGTTGTTCCTTATAAGAGCTCCATGGATATAATGTATTTATTTTTGTTTTGATTCATGGTTTGAAAGTTAGTACCACTCAAAGTTAGAAAATGGGGATTCCGGGCAGCTCCAAAATTTTGCTAGAAGTCTCTATTGACATTGAGATTTTCCATTCATGTAAAGAATATTACTTTCTCTAAAGATGTCAAAAAATATTCTTGTCTTTAGTGTTAAATAACATTTTAACTTAAGTCAAACATTTTTATAGATTTCGGGAAAGTGGGGAAAAAAACTTAACATTTCTACATAAAACCTAGAGATCTTCATAATTTTCACTTTTTAATTTTTCTACAACAATATGTGGTGTAAACCTTCTTATTGACCATTTCAATTATCATTCTAAAACATATTAAATTCTCAAAATAATAAATCATGAATTGACAATTTTTGAACCTCCACTCCTTGCACACTTGTTTTGAATATGCTACACGCCTTCTCTACCTCTAAAAATTGTTGTATATGGAACTAACATTATGCTTAACATAATGGTAAGAGATTTAGACCTTGTGTAGTGCAAAAATTTAATACCAAGTGCAGTGAAAGTCTGCTGATCCACTAAATGCATGGAAGAAAATGAACCATTTTCTTTGACTTCAAACACTTTAACTTTTCAATCTGTGCACTGAAAGTGTATGAAATTTTCCGAATATGTTATTTAGTAAGTCTTTATGGAGATCCTATGGTCAAAAGAATAAAGTTTTATTTCCTTCCTTATTCATTGCGCTAGAATCAACAATTTTGAAGTGTTTTTGGTGTGAAATTGTCACAAGCTTTTAGGCGTTAAGTAGAGTGAATCCAAATTGACATTTGTTTGCCAAAGTGTGCAATGGAATTCTTTTATTTACCTCAGTTGAGTGGTGCACCAAGCCTCAAGCTTGGAAAGGTGGAGGAGGGTAGGGGCAAAATCGACCCCTATATTCAAGGGGGCCCTTATTTGATCTATGGAGGGGCCTCCGAGGGTAATTTTGATCCGCACGCCCAAAATTTGGCAAAAAATTCCAAAAAAGCCTATAGAGCTCTGAAAGTGAGAAGGCGAAAAAATGGACCTACCCAATGCTAAGGCTTTGTGGACCGCTTGACTGGATGTAAATAAAGGGATCTTATGCAATGGACTTCAAATCATTTATGTCACCTAAAACATCAACATTCCTTATTATATCTATATTCCTACATAAAAGAAACAATTTTTTATTTGGTGAAGCCGGAATCCTTTGGAACCTAGGTGAGACCTCAAAGATATCTTTTGGAACACAACCTTTTGGAGGAATCACTTTGTCATTTTGATGCGCCCTTTGAAGGAATATTTTGCTTGTGCCCCTTCACCAAAATTTGATTTATAGTAGAAGAAGTATTGAGTTTCAAAATACTACACACATTCCTCTCATAAGTTATACCTCAATAAGTTATGATCCTACCAATATATATTAAGTTATTAAGTTAGTTGAGCTAAGTATAACTCAACTAACTTCTAACCTTAATTGACGTAAAAACATTTGAAAAGTAATAACTTAGCTAAGTTATACTAGCAATTGAACTTTTGATGTCTGCAGATACCAACTCATCAACTGCAAAATTGTGAGTATGTCTGATGACCTACCATAGCTTGTGAGTAACTTCCATTGTTTGTCATAGCTTGTGAGTATGCGTGATGATCTACTATAGCTATGAACTTTTGATGTCTGCAGCTCGCCAAACGCAATAGTATTGATAGCCTGGATGAAGATTAATCAAGGGCGTAGACACATATAAGAATAGTGAGAAAAGATGATTACAAGAGTCAAGAGACTCTGTAGAAGTATATGTGAGTAGCACCTATAAGTACATAGCAGAGTATCTACCTAATCAATTAGAATGAACGTTGATCTATCTTGAGCTGTTGGATGAAATATATATACTTAAGATGATATAGTAGTGACGAAGTATATATAAATGGAGAGAGTATGTCAATATCCCCCCAATCTCTGTATGTGATACGTAGAGATGAAGGTCAAAGAGATAGAAATGGACTTGTGCGAGCAACATCAAAGTGTGGTGAGTATTGTCAATTGAACTATGCAGGCAAAAACATGTTGATTGGTTAAGGGAGAGTGAAGGAAGGCAGGCATGGAGAGAGAAAAAAGAGGAAAGGGAGGGAAAAAAAAGAAAAAAAAGTGATAGATTGTTGTGAAGACGGATGCCGCTTGGTAGTGACTCTGGGTAGTCGCTGGATTTGTTGAGAGAAATTTTTGGAGCATTGTGTGAGGCGATGGACAACAAAATGGCGAGAGGCACCAAAGAATGTCAATCAGAGCAGGCTTAGGCGGGTGCTGGAGTTGAGTAGAAACGGATGTCAATTAGGATTTTGGGAGAATGAACTGAGAAAATTGTTAGTGGGTGTAGGAGGATCAAGTGGACCGCAGGGTATTGGGGGTGGGAGGGGCGGCGACGGAGTTGAAGATCAGTCTAGGGGCTCGATGGTTAAGTTTGATTCTATTCAAGTTTCAACGTCGAGTGGTATCAATAGAGATAGTAGATAAACTTAAAAGAATTACAAAGACTTAATTGCAAACATGTCTTGAAAATATCTGTGAATTTTTTCAATAAATGCATCAAAAATGCCTAATGCATTTTTCAAGACATGTTAAAAAAATTGTTCAAAAAGAATATACCACATGCATGATACGGCCACCGGAAGTTACACATCTCTACAACCCTTTCACAACAAACTAGAATTAAAAAAAATATTCAAGTATATAACATTTGGCTTGATTGGTGGCAAAGAAGGATTACTGTGAGGGGTGGTAGTAAAAGCCTGACAAATGTTGTACATGAGGGTGGTGAAATCTACTCTTTGCCTCCATGCGTACGCATGTATGTATGTGTGAGGGCTTGCGGTAGGAGGGCATCATGTGGTGATCCACTACTTGACGAGTCCTTGGTGGGGATTCATACGCATCCATGTGCGTGTGCAAATAATAAGCATTAATTTCGGCATCGCGGTTCAAAATAGCTCTTGGCTGATTCAGACAAGTATTTTTGACAAACAATATGTAGATTGTTCATCATTCATGTAAATATATCAAAAATATTATCATAAGTAAGAAGAAGAAGAACGCAGATGCCCGAAGGGGGCCGGCGTGAGTAAAGTGTCCGTTCATTCCACCACTAAATCCATATCACAAGTAATAGCTTTAATCTTGGTTTGACATCAATTGCTTTAGTCTTCAAATGTATAAGGGTGCTATTGAGTCAGGACATGATATCGTGCCGGGACATGACATTGCGTCATGACAGGATATTGCTTCAAGGTAGGTGCTACCTTGGGACATGGTATCGCCTTGGAATCGAGTATCGCACCGGGACAAGGACTTCCGCTTGGAAAAGAGTCTTGGGCGACTGCCATTGCTTTGTTCAAAACGACAATGATCTACACTCGCAGAATATTTTAAAGATAATCTTGGAGTATGACATTTGCGTTTTCCAAGTCCAAAAGCATTACAGTGCTTCTTCAGTGACTTTCCAATTCTTTGACAAGTTTTACGTCACTGAGGAGTGCCCTTCCTCCATGGGGGATAACAGGTGTTTACACTTGTATATCCGTCTTCATAAAAGATTAGTGTCCATCCGTCCGACAAAGCTTATCTTAGTTTCTGGAAAATTTTATACCTCAAAACTTTTATTTTATAAATATATGCGATCCCGCTATATAACAGGTATCTAAAGTAAGTGTCGAGCATATGTTTACTCAGCTTGGAACTACCCATGACCCATTGGAGACAACGAGGAAGCCACCAATATATCATTAAAAAAAAAAACAATCAAATATCCAATGAAGCCAAAATCCTTTGGAACCCAGATGACACCTTTTAAAACAAAGCCTCTTCGAAGAGCCACTTTGTCCAAGAATTTTCCAAGAATTTTCACTTTGATTGCAACTCACTTTCAATCTGTACAACCAAAATTCACAAAAAAAAATTACCACATCATCCCATATAAGTGTAGAAGAAAATCCTACGGAGATATTCTAAAAACGTTTATCCTGACTGTTTGTAATCAATGGAGTAGAGATTCCTTTAAAATGCCTTGGTCCTTTAGGGGTTAAGTATGAGGCATTTCCACACATTTTTTTTTAAATTTTTTTTAAATTTTTTTGTTGGAGTACTAAAAACAAAGTGTCTCATGAGAGAGGATGAGAGAGGGGGAGGACTGAGGAGAAGGAGGAGAAACCCATGAAGCGGGCCAGTCGACAGCCTCGGTTCCGTCACCCGCACCCACCTTACCTCCGCTCCCTCTCTCGCCCTCACACCCACACACATACACACGCACACGCACTGAGCGCCCCGCACGCATCGCGTCTCGCTCCCTGCCACCCACATTCCTCACATTGCGTGCCCACATTCTGTTTCTGCAACTGGGGAGTGCTGTTGGTGCGCACAGCGCGCGCGCGCGCGAGAGAGGCGCGGCCTTGGGTTGAGGGCGACATGGCGACCGCCGCAGCCGCAGCCGCAGCTCCCTCCCTGCGCTCCTCCTGGGCCGCGACCGCCGCGTCCTCGCTCCGAGGTAAGAGTCTCATCTCTCGCAAGTTAGGGTTCGTTGGGTCTGGAGGGGCTGCATTGGGTCTGATGAGTTTTACGGTCGATGAGCTGCAGGTGCAGGGGTTGCGGATGGCAGGGTCTCGTTTCGGCGTGTGCCGTTGCATCTCGTGGGGTGCCGCGCGGTGATGTCAGCTGAGAACAGGTCAGAATTTGAGGTTTTGGGTGAGAGCTGTGAGATTTGGTTATGAGCGATGGCAATTGTGGGGATAGTGATTCACGAGTGGGATCTTGTCAATTCGCAGGGACATCTCGCTGGCGTCGTCGGAATTGGAGCGAGGCAAGGAGAACGAAGGCGAGTTTTCGGACGCGGGCGGGGACCGGAAGAGGTTGGTGGCTCAATTTCCGCTCTTTTGTGTGTGTGATTGGGCACCTTGCATTGTGCTTTTTGTTAAGCTTGATGTTTGTGGTTTGGTTTTGCCAGGCTTGTGGGCAGGGGCTCGAGGTTGGTCGGGTCGGGGTCGGCTGTCCCCAAGACGCTCATTTCCAACGATGAGCTCTCCAAATTTGTGGACACGTCGGATGAGTGGATTTCAGTGAGGACAGGAATCCGCAACCGTCGTGTACTCGGAGGTTAGTGCTTTTATCCTGTGGTTGTTCAGATTAAGGTTCCTATTTGCACTTGGACTTTCATACATGGGATCTGAATTCTTGGAATGTTGCAGAGGATGAGTCGGTGACTACCTTATCTGTGGAGGCTTCAAGGAAGGCCCTTGAGATGGCGAATGTGAAGCCGGAGGAGGTTGATTTGTTGTTGCTCTGCACATCCACTCCGGACGATCTGTTTGGCAGTGCTCCACAGGTATGAATTCTCACTCTCTTGTAAGGATTGTTCTGTAACTTGGAAGCTGCACTCTTTCGTAAGTTTAGAGGAGATCCCCCATGTTTTTCATGATTTCCTGGAACGAAGTTGGAGATAAACCTTATCGTAGCATCATGTGTAAATTTTTATCAGTCTGTCGAGTGATTAATTACACAATTTCCTCTTTGTCTTGTTGGTATTGTTATAAAGAGCTGTCTCAATCTGCGTGCTCTAGTAGTTGTGGGCGCCTGCATGATATGACCATAATAATGTGTTGAATATTCATAACTTTTTGTTCACTGCTATTGCTTTCAGGTTCAGAAGTTGTTGGGATGCCATAATGCTTTGGCTTTCGACTTGACTGCTGCATGTAGCGGCTTTGTGCTGGGTCTCGTCACAGCCACTCGCTTTATCCGAGGTATTCCTTTTTCACACCAGACTGTCCATTCATTATTTATGGCTGAGGTGCACAGGAAGACTATGCTTGTTAAATGATTTTCCAATTACGATATCAGAGAAAGCATGGGAAACGTAGTTTTGGCTTTCTTGCTCTGGGAAAGCGGCCAGAAGCCAACCTTCAGCTTTGCTGAACTTCAAAACCAAATTGGTCGTAACATGTTGTTGCCTTTAATGGCATGTAAGCTAACTTGAATGGGACGTGTAGGAGGAGGTTATAAGAATGTGCTTGTGGTGGGTGCCGATGCCCTATCAAGATATGTGGACTGGACTGACCGAGGCACATGCATTCTGTTTGGCGATGCCTCTGGAGCGCTTCTGTTACAGGTCTCCTTACAATTCTCACTTCTACAACTGTTGGTGTCACCGTCTAAACGCGTCCCAGAAACTTCGGCAATGAGTTGGTGTCATTTTTGTTCTCTCTTAGCGATTCTCTGAGCTAATTATTTTCTTGCTTTTGCTACAGCACCTAATACGTCCATAATCTGATCACTTACGATATGTGGGTTTTCTCGTAACAGGCAGCAACTGACGACCAAGACAGCTTACTTGGCTTTGACCTTCGTAGTGATGGGAGTGGCCAGAAGTAAGTTCAATTTCGTGAGAAAGAACTAGTGGCCTTGTTATTTCTTCTCATAGATCTGTTCTTCCTGTCATGAGCAGTTTTGTTTGTTGAATCTCAAGATTCAACCACATGTTTCTACTCATTATCGTCACGCTGTTGTGGAAGACTTAGCACATGCAATCATCTACGCATTCAGTGATCTGATTTCCTCTTTTATGTAGCTTACAAGGTTGTTTTAGCTCTTAACACTATTTGAGATTAAGCGTTGGAGTGGGCACTGCAGGCATTTGCACGTGAAGATAGATAATGCGGAGGAGGATCCTTCACCTAGTGGAGCTCAGTCCAACGGATCAGCATTTAAGAAACCCGGAAAGGCGTCGTACGAGTGCCTTCAAATGAACGGAAAGGAGGTGTTCAAGTTCGCTGTGCGAGCCGTGCCTCAGGTTGTGGAAGGCGCATTACAAGAAGCTGGCATCTCGTCAGAAAATGTAGACTGGTTGCTCCTTCACCAGGTATGTGGCTTCCCTTCCAAATGAACATCGAAAGTGACCTGGGAAGTCCAAGAGTTATATGGAAAGTCTTCCAAAGTTTGAACAAGATCTCCCGTTTTTTTCCCATCATTACGATGATAAAAATATCTTCTAAATAGTTCTCAATGAATCTAAAATCAGCTAAAGGAGAGAAAGGCCACTGGTATTCATCAGGTTGATCTCTTTCTTCACTCTCAAAGACGTCTAAAACTACTTTGACTTGAGTTTAGAGACCAACAAGTTCTAGGATAAGACCATCAATCTCTTCTATTTATCTAACATCTATTTAGAGTGAGGAAAGCATAGTAAAGCAAACCAAGAAAGTGGGAATCGTACTGAAACTTTGGGTGACTTCACAAATAACTCTCATATCTGGTGCGCTGGTTAATGCCGCACATGAGAGCCAGCACTAGTTTTTCTTTTCCACGCTCATATAGCACTTTTTGACAACCATGAAAAGCGTAAAGATGCTAACGACCTCTCTGGCAAAACTGTTGTAATTTCTCAGCCACACCAACTTCCCACCTACCTTACGTGTTACTCAGATTATCGAATCTTCTCTGACCTGTTACCACGTAGAGAACTCAGACTTTGTCCTTATTCTATGATTAATTAATTTTCTAGTAGTAGGTTTTCTGACAAAGGTGTTTTTGTCTCCTCTTTTTAGGCCAACCAAAGGATTTTGGATTCAGTATCCGACCGCCTCCGAATACCATCAGAGAAGGTGATCTCCAACCTCGCCAACTACGGCAACACAAGTGCCGCATCCATACCCTTAGCCCTAGACGAAGCCGTCCGAAGCGGCAAGGTCAAGGCAGGTGATGTCGTTGCAACCGCAGGGTTCGGTGCAGGCCTCACATGGGGATCAGCGATTGTGCGATGGGGTTAGATTCTCTTTCACCTCACAATTTGATTAGTAGAAGAATTTGATTATTAATTGTAACAAAACCATAAGTGAGATCTGAGGTTGTTTAGGTGGGACTCCTACTAAAAAGGTCATATCCTGAGATGCCAAAGCAATAGAGTACAGATACAACAATACACACAGGGTACATGCTAGTGTAGCAGCAACTCAAGATTACATTTTTTTTGGTTTTACTGGTAGCGCGGTGTTGTACTTTTGTGGTGATTTTCCAGTTGGTAATGGAGTGGAGGGGCGTGTGCATGGAACCAATGCAGCAGCTCGGTCCTCTAAACTGGTGACTTCCAATTTTGACAGGTGCTTGTATTATTGCTAGTTGAGTATGATCCCATCTTCTAGATACTATTAACGTTCCTTGGTGCAGCTTATCTTCAAAGAGAGCATAGAACTAGTTTCAGCCACTTTTGGACCTTGAAATCTAGTTTTGTTGGTTTGTAACCTCTTCTTTTGAGTAAGACTTCCTAAAGAACTCCAATATCGAAGCAAGTAGGTCATAGAGTCATTCTCAAAGTCGACCTTTCTTGAAACACCCCTCTTGCAACAATTTTTTTTTAAAAATACTGAATTTTTTAATAATGTTCAATGCACGATTGGCATGAATAGTGTAGTTGGTTTGCTTGTACCGTCAAAACCCAAGTGTATCTACAGGGTACAAAAAATTTCACTTTGATTGCAATTGTTTTTCAATTCATGCGGTCAAAGTTCACAAGTTTAAAAGAAGATCTTGTGGTTACATTCTCAAAAATTATATTGGAAGATTATAATCAATGGAGACCACCAGTAGGTACCCCCCATAAGCGCCGACCAAAAGTAAGGGGTCCTGACTAAATAGCAAACCTCCATTTGGAAGTGGATTGGTGGTCATGGAATGGAAGTGGGTTGGACATACCCCAATTTCATGGCCCAGGGCGTACTGACCCCCTTGTTGGGCCGCCATGGGATGAATGGGGTGGTCGTTTCCATGACTCTCTTCATTGGCCCTTCTCCGGCAACCCACGGCCTACCTTGATCGGCTCTCCTCGATCAGTCCCCGCCCCGCCTGGACTCGTTCCGTCAAACGCCCGCAGCCCTTTGCACCGCAGCTCCCCAGTCCTTGATATCCGCCACTCTCCGGTCCTTTATATCCACCTCACTGATACCCGCCAGCTCGCACCAAGAGATCTCGAGCAGCCACAATCATCCTCGTCACTAAGGTTTTTGGATGATGTCTTTGGAGTTGGAATGCTTGCTACAACATCCCTACAAAAGAATTTGAGTGAGATATTGTATTCCTCAGCTGCTCGAATGAAAGAACCAGTGGAGTATGTTTCAATAGGGGTAGTCACAATGCGTGAGAATGAGAGACTCTCTCCACCTGCTACGAACGTGGCTAGATGAGATTGGCTTTCAATGACGCCCCCGCAAGCGAATATTCTTATTTTGCGAATGGTTCGCACGGTCGTCTCTTTTGCTCCGGAGGTGAAGAGAAGCCTTTGAGAGAGATTCGCGTGCGATTTTTTTGACCTTCCAGCTCTAAGTTCACCGTCCCCACTTTTGTTTTACCGTTGTCTCCTCGGAAAACTCTTCACATCTCACTTTTGTTTTACCGTTGTCGGTAAACTCTTCACATCAGCGGGGCCTTTCTTCACAAGCATGCACAAGGGGTCGTCACAGGTGCGGGGAGAATATAACAAAAAAACACATTGAACCATCTAGTTTACAAATCTTTTGTATACATCACAACAAAAATATCATATGTACTAGAGAACAACTAGCTATAATCCACACCACAACACAATCACTAGGCATTGACTATATCTACACTAATCCGGCCCCACCAAACCCAATCCAACTCAAAATCAATCAGAGTAAACTTTGGTCAACCCTCCCTTATCCCACCTATTCCTGTAATCATAATCATCCTCCCCCACCTCACCCACAATACAACACCAACCCTCCTCTGAAATTCAACCCAAAATATTGTTACTATACGGATGGCTCATTCACAAAACCTATTGAAACTAGTCCTGACATAGGACAAAACGAAGCTGCCGGATATGGTATCCACAACTGTACAAAAAACCTAAACATTTCCAAACGATTACCTGGCCTACAAAACATACTAAGAGCAAAAATGATGGCTCTTAATAAAACTTTAAAAATTATTCTTAAACAATTTCCAACTGAACCAGCATATATCTTCACAGATTGCCTTAATATCCTTTATCTTCTCAATACCCACATCAAACATCCAACATCTCATACTAATCATCCGGATCGAACCCTATTAACTTCCATAATTCATCTCCTCCTCAAAAGAACACACCCCACCATATTACTTAAAGTTAGAGCCCACAACAATATAATAGGAAATGAACAAGCCGACAAATTGGCTAAAGATGGTGCTAACAAACCTTATAAACATGCCTCCAAACCACATGAATTTGCACATCCCACCCCATACTATTATCACCAAGACCAATGGCCTAACATGACAAATTCTCCAGACAATGGACCAATACGATTTCTAGACAAATATTTACTAAAATATGATAAAACTCACAATTTAGTAGTCATAGCAACACAATTTCCCAACATAGAAAAATGGCTTAATAACAATGACATCGATATAACACTCTCAACTGACTTTTGGAACAATTCAACCATCATTGACGCCCAAACTACATGTCTCATTAAATTCCGAACTGGACAATATATGGGAAACGCCCGAAAACAATTATTCTTTGGAAATATCAGATTTCCCAATATAACGTGCTCCATATGTAACTCCATTGATCCTGACACATGGCATCATCTCTTGTTGAAATGTCACCACCCCCACATCCATGCCCTAATTACAAAACGCCATAACAAAGTTGTATGGGAAATTCGAAAAATGTTAATTTCCTCTAATAAATCCCGCTGCTATACCCTCATGAACGCAGGCACCTACAACAATAACCCACCGGAAAATACCGTCCCCTCATGGCTCCTTCCATGCACATGCCTCCTTCCCAGATGCCATGGTAACGCTCGATTTAGGCCTGACATACTCTGTATTCAAGGCCTCCAACTAAACGCCACCCCCCCCACCATTATAAACCCAAACTTAACAATATAATTTATTGAATTTGCATACTGCAATGACAGATTCTCAACTCAAACAACTCTAAACAAAATCATTAAATACCAACCACTAATTGATAGTATAATTAGCCATGGCTGGAAAGTAGATCCTATCATCATTGTTACAGCTGGGGCTAGAGCCACATCCCATACCCCGCCAATAACAATACTTGCAGAAAGATTCAAACTCCCAATCACCAACATTAAATACACATTAAAAAATATTAACACCATCGCCACCCACCATGCCATGTCTATACTATTACACAAAAGACGCATTGAAAATAACCAACCAATACCCATAATACATGACCCCCCATAGTCACTCGCATCAAACTCCTCCTCAACACCATCTTACTATTAGCTAATGTTCTATTGATAATATCGCAATAAATGACAAACAATCATAAATTTAAAAGCACAACATGGACAATGCCCACTTGATAACCACTTTATGGCTAAAATAATCAACACGAGATTCATGCTTACTACACTATGTATATACAGACAAAACCACCGTCACACAAATTATGCCCAAAACAAAATAACAAACGGTCCACACATATAGTGACACTTGTCTCACACTGACAAGCAAAATGATTCGGGAACAGTCTAAAAGATCAATCTTACTACCAACACTTCCTTATAAAAAAAGACGTCCCTGAAATCACATCCATCTCTACTCCCAACCACATCAGTAGCACCCAATACCTAGTACGCCGCATACCACCATGTCTAACACTATATGGTATCGCTCCTCGAGTTCTGACAACCCTGTAGATGTCAATACTCAACCTTCTGCTAACACGGATTCCCAACCGATGATAGTATCTCAAACTACACATGCTGAGCAAGAGCCCTCATTTTCTGATCTCCCAGATCACAATCTTCCTCTCACACAACCACCCTCTCCTCAGAGTAGACACCGCATTTGTCCACCTACCACTGACTTAGTTTTGGAACCACCTTACCAGAGACCTAGACTCAAAGGCCCTCTGAACTTTGGATGTCCTGGTAGAGCCCCTCTTTGTCCAGGACCTCCGATTTATCCCCCCCTACCTACTCGCGTACCAGAGAGACCTGAGCCTTCTGCCACTAATAGAGCTCAAGTGAGGTTCATTGGAGATCTCATTCGAGGTCAAGCACGAGTATTGAGCCAATTTCTATGGGTAGGAAGGACCGAGGCTGAAGGACCAATTCGTTACTTTGAAGCAACATGTAAAGGACCCAATCAAGACCAATTATGGGGCCTAATCGCCAACCCGATACCACCCCAGGAGGGCGCAACACATTGGGGTCATAATCGTTGGCTTCTTGGACATCCGAAAGAATTATCAGAACAACAGCTGTCGGCCCAAGTCGGAGACATGATGCAGAGAACGCTTAGATTCTTACACCTCCCCTAATTTGTTCTCAATAATTTTATCCCCAAACATCAATTTCCTATATTCGCTAAAATGCCTAGTTCACTTGGTACAATTAGCCTTTGAGCTTCAGTTGAACTTCTTTTTCTTCTAGCTTTTATTTTGTACTTGCCAAAAAATTAAAAATTAAAAATTAAAATTAAAATTAAAATTAAAAAAATTCCCATTTTTTATCAATTAATTAACCCTTTGCATCCCTCTCTCTTTCCTCGTTTTCAAAATAAATACTTTTCCTTTCCTCGGTCACTTGCTACCTTCCATAGTGTCTACCCCCGAAAGAGGGAAGTAGTTCCCAACCACTTATCCTTGTCTTCTAGGCATTGATATAGTGTATGGAACGAACAAACACTTCATTCACGCCGACCTTCAAAGAAGGCCGGAGTTCTTACTACTACTGCGGGGAGTAGAGAACTCTCCCCATTGGTCCAGGGGAACCAGCTAGGAGAAGTTCTCTATGGAGAGACGCTCTCCACTCCCTCCAACTGTGACTACCCCTATTGTAACTTTGTTCGGGTGTGGCATTTCATCATTTACCGTCGCTGCTCCGCTCACGATGTCAAAAAGTAGTCGGGGAAAGAAGCCGAGAATGAGTCCGTGGATTGTGGAATCGTCACTTGGTGATCATTAGGTGTTGTTATTTTTCACCCACGTGTCCAGAGCAATGAATCTGCGTTCTTCGCTTCGGTCAGAGATGTCGGGAGGTAGGAATTTTTCTCTTTAAATGTGAAGTATGTGGAAACTTGGTAAGATCGAGGCACAAGCGAGGGCCCATGTCCGAGAGAGAGATCTAAACTTGGAAATTGGAGTTTGAGCGACAATTTTGTTGCCAGCTGGAGATAAAAATCGAAAGCGTGTGTGTTTCATTGAGCAGTGCAGGTGAAGCAGTTGAAGTAGAGAGCTTCGATCATCTTCGCAAAGTTGTCCAGAGAGTCATTTCTTTGCTTCTTTGCCTCTTTCCTCGGTACAGCGGTGTGGTGTCGGAAGCCTTTGATTGAAGGTGTGGAGTCCGATTGGGGCATTGACTTATTTTTCAAATTTTGATCGTCCTAGGTTTCACATTTATATTATGTTTCCCAATTTTAAGAGAGCTGTCTTAGTTTCTTGGAGTAGTACTGAAGTATCATCAGACAGAGGCTCTCTGCCGAAGATTCGCAATGCATCTATTACCCCCTGCATTGGCCAGAGGGCCAGTTTTGATTCTTTTTTGCCAAGGATCGGAGCCGATGTCGGAGAGGATTTGAGGATACTCAGAATTATAGGTTGCAACAAATACGTTTGGGCCCCAAAGCCGTGCGTGCGTGCGCTGCCGTGGCCGTCGATGGTCAAGATGGAGGGCTGTGGTGCACCGCCCTTCGTCCTTGTTAACGTGGGTTCCATCCCATCACCCATTCCCATTCCCATCACCCATTCCCATTCCATCACCCATTCCCATTCCCATCACCCATTCCCATTCCCATCACCCATTCCCATTCCCATCACCCTCGCCATCAGGCCGCTGTGGTCGCGCTTTCTCGCCACGACCGTGCCGCCATGGCCACGCTCGGCCTGCTCTCCGTCAATGTCGCACCGCATTCGCTTGCGCCGCGTCCGGCCCGTGACTGTCTGGACGAATGTAGCCGGAGAGACCGTTGCAGAGTGAGTATATGAGTATATATGCGCCAAGAATGACTATAAATGGCTCTCGGTTGTGTAATTGGTTCCTTTGCGTACACGACTTGTCCTAGACATGACTCGTATGAGCTCCTGTCGGTTGCGGATGTGGAGTCGTCCTCGGGGTGGATGCATTTGTTATGTCATTGTAGACATTGTGGCGTAGGTGAATCTGTGCCGGGAATCAATTCAATTAGCGCTGAATCTACGCCGTTGTAGGTACGAATTTACAGGGGCTGTGTGCTCGATATTTGCGGTTCGTGGAATTAGATTGGTGGTTTGGGTATGCAGCAGAGGCTCCATGTAACTCATCTCACGCTCTCCCTCTCACGCCACCGGGGTCACTTGGTCTCAATCTTATGTGCCCATACTCCGGAACGTGACGTTTCTATTTCTATCCACACCAGACGGACGGACGCACGAGATGTGCCTACAGCGACCCTGAATTATGCCCTGAGAACCTGAAACCCTAACCCCATGGTGTCCATGATCGGTTCTCTGTGTGTTTAGGCTGTGGACTCAAGTTTCTCTCGTGGACAATAGTGTAATTGGTCAATTGGTCTTTGTGGATGCAGGCAGTGATGGGATTGCCCACTCGATTCGATTGCAGACAACAGTTGCAGTGTGAGCAACGGTGTAGGAGCTTTTCGTGCGTGTGTGCAGCTGGTGCACAGGTCAGTGAGTTATAGCTTTTGGCCATACACCTGTTGGAGATAAGCGGTTGGATGACTCGTGACTTGTGTTGAACTGGTGTGGTCATGCTGGCAACATGTGTGTCCAAATATGAGGTCTCCTTTACAGCAGTGTTTGATAAACAGGTTGCAACATTTTCCGCAATGTAAGAGGACATGAACCTGGATGACCGAGCCCTAACCCTTGAACCGCAGTAATGCTGGGAAGAGTATGTTCGAACTGCTCCTAAGTTACTTTTTGGCACGCTATTTGGATTTGTGTGACCAGGATGTCTGTGCGATCACACACCTCAAGTCTCCATGGCCTGTCTATTCTTCTTTATCCGTGCTCTCGCCCTCTTATGGGAGGAGAAGCAGTGGACAAATCAGGTGTTCATCATATTCATCAGTTTGGAAGAGACCAGCCCCGAGTGCCAATGCTTCAGGTATGTATGAGATGCCCGTCTTCACCGAAGGAGGTTGACGCAGTTTGGAGAGAACGTGACTGACATGGAGGAAATATGTTGCAGTCGATTCGGGCGGCACACATACAATCGAACAAATGTGGGAGGAGTATTTTGCAGATCCCTGCGATTGGTGGGACAACAGAGCTGACAAGGTATCATCGGGACTACTTGTTGGTTGATGATAGAAAGTGGATGTATGACTTTGATCAGTAGGTGAGGAGGATATTTCTTGCTTGCACAAGGTTGTGTGCACCCAGTGAAACAAGATGCATAGAAATTGGCCTTGGGGTATTCTGGAGTGGAGCCTGATCAATTCATTGTAGTTTTTTAGAGACACATGTCCCTCAATCGTTGATTGTTGGGGGTCAGATTAGGTCTCAATGAGGTTTCCAGATCTGATCGTGGGTTGTGGTGCCCACAGAAGAATCCCCGGTCACCTGATTTCAAACATAAGGTGACAAGGAAAGCACTTTGGATAGATGGTTGGTCAACTCCAGCATGGGTGAAGGCAAGGCTCACACGGGTGACTCAAGGCAGATTGCAATGTGATGCTGGTTATGACACCAGAGGTTCCCAAGACACTGCACAAGGTAAAAGGTATTGGCATGGGCACGTAACTCCAGGAATTGAGCCGTCTCGCTTCCTCGATGCAGAGAATAGGTGCAGTCAAAATTTGTGATTTGAGTGGGTTCGAGAATTTGGTTTGTGCAACACGATCCTCTGCTTTCTCTGCACTGTTTGATGATCTTAAAGTGGGATGGTTTTATTGAATTGCTCTGTACTGAAATATATGAGCTTAGGGTATTAATGGTCTTGCACCCTTAAGTACTAGTGTTTTCCTCTTAACGTTGTTCTAATGAAGAATCTATGGATGAGACAGGCCACCCACGGGCAACAATGTAGAGGGAAAAACTCTGGCCACTAGAGCAAGAGAGCGGAGGCAAATTGTACAAGGTGGCGGTGGCAGCATGGATGTGCAAAGTGCTAGTACCACGAGTGAAGCAATTGCAATTCTGAAGAATCGTCTACAACAAGGCATCACTATAGACTCGTACACATATGTTGATGTTCTCAAGCGGTGCTCGAAGCAGAAAGACCTTTTGGCGGCCAAGCAGGTACATGACTGCATCATCAAGAGTGGAATGGACCAAAATACGTATGTGGGGAACAGTCTATTGAGTCTGTATATCAGATGTGGGAGATTGCAGTATGCACGCCGAATGTTTGATGGATTTCTGAAGAAGAATGTTATTAGTTGGAACACCATGATTGGAGGTTATGCTCAGCGCAATCATGCTAGAGATGCAATGGAACTATTTCATCAAATGCGTCAAGGAAATGTGGAGGCGAATGAGATTACTTATTTGAGCATCCTGAAGGCATGTGACAGACCGTCAGCTTTGAAAGAAGTTCATGCATACATCAGACATGGGGGCCTTGACTCTGATGTGCGTGTCGGGACTGCCCTCCTTCAGACGTACGCAAAGTGTGGGTGCATCAAGGAGGCAAGGCAAACTTTTGATAATTTGACCAATCGTAATGTCTTTTCCTGGAATGCGATGATTGGCGCATATGTGGATAGTGGCAGTATCGATGATGCTCGACTACTTTTTGACAGGATGGATGAACGCGATGTAATCACATGGAATGTGATGATTGGAGCTTACGCAGAAAGTGATTGTGGTGAGGAAGCATATCGACTGTTTCTCCAAATGAATCGGGAAGGCTTCAAACCAGATGCAATTACTTTCATAAGCATACTGAATGCACGTGCAAGCGCAAGGGCTTTGGAGTGGGTGAAGGAGGTTCACGTCCATGTCCGGGAAGCTGGATTGGAGTCGGATTTGCGCGTGTGCAGTGCGCTTGTTCACATGTATGCAAAGAGTGGCAGTATCGATGATGCCCGTTTAGTTTTTGACAGGATGGAGGAACGCGATGTGATCACATGGAATGTGATGATTGGAGCTTATGCAGAAAGTGGTTGTGGTGAGGAAGCACATCGACTCTTTCTTCAAATGAAACGTGAAGGCTTCAAACCAGATGCATTTACTTACGTAAGCATACTCAATGCACGTGCAAGCGCAGGGGCTTTGGAGTGGGTGAAGGAGGTTCATGTCCATTCCCTGGAAGCAGGGTTGGAGTCGGATTTGCGCGTGGGTAGTGCACTTGTTCATATGTATGCAAAGAGTGGCAGTATCGATGATGCCCGTTTAGTTTTTGATAGGATGGAGGAACGCAATGTGATCACATGGAATGTGATGATTGGAGCTTACGCAGAAAGTGGTTGTGGTGAGGAAGCATATCGACTGTTTCTCCAAATGAATCGGGAAGGCTTCAAACCAAATGCAATTACTTACATAAGCATATTGAATGCATGTGCAAGCGCAGGGGCTTTGGAGTGGGTGAAGGAGGTTCATGTCCATGTCCGGGAAGCTGGATTGGAGTCGGATTTGCGCGTGTGCAGTGCGCTTGTTCACATGTATTCAAAAAGTGGCAGTATCGATGATGCCCGAGTAGTTTTTGACAGGATGGAGGAACGCGATGTGATCACATGGAATGTGATGATTGGTGGACTTGCACAACATGGACGTGGACTTGAAGCCCTGGAGTTGTTTAGGAAAATGAATGCAGTCGGCTGCAAACCGGGTGCATGCTCATTGGTGGCAGTGTTGTCGGCCTGTAGTCATGCTGGCCTCGTGGAGGACGGTCGTCGGCTCTTTCTGGCTATGACGCAAGATTTTGGCATCAAGCCTGATATTTTGCTTTGTAACTGCATGGTGGATCTTCTTGGGCGAGCAGGACAGTTGGAGGAAGCAATGTTATTCATTCGTAACATGCCAGTTGAACCAGACGGTGCAACTTGGGGAGCCTTGCTTGGTGCTTGTAGAACTTATGGTAATGTGGAATTGGCCGAAGTTGCTGCTGAAGAGAGTCTGAAATTGGAACGGAATTGTGCCGGGACATATGTGCTGCTCTCCAACATTTATGCTGCAGCTGGCAAGTGGGACCAGGTGTCATTGGTGCGCACTATGATGCAGGAGAGAGGTGTACGCAAGGAGCCAGGGCGTAGCTGGATTGAAGTTGATAACAAGATCCATCGCTTTGTTGTAGGAGACACATCTCACCCAGAAACGGAGGAGATATATGCTGAGCTGAACAGATTGACCGAAAGAATCAAGGCTGAGGGTTACATTCCTGATACCCGGCTAGTGTTGCAGAATGTTGATGAGGAGGACAAAGAACTGGCTCTTTGCTCTCATAGCGAGAAGTTGGCAATTGCGTATGGATTGATGCGAACACCTCATGGAAAACCAATTCGTGTGTACAAGAACCTCCGGGTGTGTTCAGATTGCCATACAGCAACCAAGTTTATCTCGAAGGTAACAGGGCGGGAGATTGTGGCTAGGGATGCTAATCGGTTTCACCACTTTAATGATGGCGTGTGCTCTTGTGGTGATTACTGGTGATGAGGTGGGCAGTGCGAGGTATGTAGCGTATTGTTGGGGATGCGTTGGTCACTTGGTCGAGGGCAGGGGCAGGGAATGTTAAGCTGCAGTTATTTAAAAGTTCGAAGTTAAATACTTGTATATGAATGGAAGGAGTCAATTGTGTTCCACGTGTTGAAGACTCCCTCTTCATTCTTTATTCTGTACCAAATGACTCAGCTTGCATGGTATTGGATTTGAATTAGTATTGGGCTGGTATGGCATCTTTGGACAATGAATCTTCACGAGTGGCCCATTTTGGATACCCGTCATTTGAGGTCCGTTGCTTCTCAAATGCTCCTGATTTGGTCCAATACTGATTTGAACCCACTTTGGTTGCTATTGTAGTGTATATTGCTTTCTTGCACGACAATCAATCAGAGTTTTAAATATGCTTAATTTGATATTATTCTCTTGTAATGGAACATAATTACGATCGAGTATCACAAGAAGGATTTTTGGAGTCCCTTGTGACGAGTCAAAACTTTGATTTAGAGGGGAGACTCATGAAGAGGGATTTGTTAACCACTAAAGGGCCACGACCACTTTCGCTCTAAAACCAGTCCAAAACTGCCACTGTCGAAAAGAGACATGAAAATCACATTTTAAAGTGAGTTTTGGATTTTGGTGTCATAATCTTCGTGCTCGCTACATCCCAAATATTTCAAAGTAGACCAAAATTGGGTTGCTTGGCCTTAACCTCTAAAGGACCAACGTCCCCTTAGAGGACATTTTGAGTTTGCGTAGGGTTCCACAATCTCAAACTTAGGCATGATTATCTAATTTTTGTATAGAATGAGAAACTTTTTATTAGCTTCTCATTGACATAATTTTTGCAGAAATCCAAATTATGATTCAAAAGTTACAAACATTTTTCAATAACATATGCAAATAGT
Organism: Bryoerythrophyllum caledonicum; assembly: GCA_963971425.1. Taxonomy (NCBI): domain Eukaryota; kingdom Viridiplantae; phylum Streptophyta; class Bryopsida; order Pottiales; family Pottiaceae; genus Bryoerythrophyllum; species Bryoerythrophyllum caledonicum. Next base: position 18,020,002 of record OZ020526.1, on the reverse strand, counting down.
GCAACGGTTTAGTGTGACATACAACAAATAGAGTAGGAGTACTTTAACCAATTATAAATTTGATGGAAATTCGACTTTTTTCCATTAAAAATAAAGAATAACTCCTCTCGGAAAGAGAATGCAAATCTTTCCATCTATGGTACAAAATTTTGAATTTCAAAATAATGAGAAGAATATAATATATGAAAAACTTAAAGTGCATTGTGAATTCTCAGCACATAGTTGCATTGCAAGAGTTTTAAGGACATCTTCTACCCCCTCTTCTACTTTAGAAATTTGGTGCACATGTGCCTAACATGATCCCTTTCAAGTCAAAATTGGAAAATCATGGACCGTAGTGCAAAAAGCAGCCATAAAAGGTGGTCGAAGTTTGTTAGAGGAAATTCCTTCATTGGACAAGTCCAACAACTTGGTTGCGCAAAAATTGCTCACTCCATTGTTCCAATTTGGGATCATAGTGCTTGCTCACTTCCTAGGTCGCACAATATGTTTCGACGACCGGGTGTACATACAGTTCCCGATTGTTAACCCTTAAACGTCAAAAGGTATTGTTGGTGGCCACAATACTCTACATGTATGATGTCGTAAGTGAACATGATAAGGTTGAGATATTGAAATGACCTCCAAATGTAAGATGTTAGTTGAAGAATTCACAATCTGAAGGTGTAAGTCTTGCTAAACTTTAGTACCTTTGTTGTACTCTACAGAGTAAAATATGTCCCTGTATATATGGTTCCCGACAGACGTTAAGGGTTAAAAGTCCAATATTTAGAACATGTCTTCAAGGAGGCCATGTATCTAATTTCAGCTGCCTTCAAACCTCAAAACCAATCTAAAAAACTTGTAACCCGTACATGCTCATACACAGTACACATAATTCTGGAGTTGTTGTCCAACTACCCCTACAAACTGTTAATTTAGACCGGTTTGGACTCACATGGAGAGGATCTTGGGGAGCTATCACTGTTGGGCATGGAAAGGGTTGAAAGATTTGGGACTTTCCAGGCCTGATTGTGCTATTGGACATGCATAATTCTATGTAATACAGTACAGTAGTGAGGCGTGGTGGCCGAGGTCTACTCTTTCCTGAAAATGGTGCTTTCTGGAATTCCACTTCCACCATTTGGGGGGTGTTGTGCAATGCACAGATAGATCACTAAGTCAACCACATGGGCAAATTATTGGTTGAAATTCTTATTTTAAAGCATTCCCAACAATCACCACAACGGTTCCGCCAACAGAAATAAAGCCACAACAAGCCTCCCACTGAATACCCCAGTCTTGGGAGCGTTGCACCGTGCCTCAACCTTGGATCTCTTTAACCCCTAAAGGACCACGACCTAATTCGCTCTAAAACCAGTCCAAAACTGCCACTGTCAAAAAGAGACATGAAAATCACATTTTAAAGTGAATTTTGGATTTTCAACCGTAAGATCTTGAAATATACTTCCATATAAACATGCCATCAAATTTTGGTTGCAATCCACCGCACGGATTGATAGATTTTAGTGTTTAAAGTCAAAATAATGGTTCATTTTCATCCCTGCCTTGAGTAGATCAGCTGACTTTGACTTCATTTTGTATCAAATTTTTGCATTGTACAAGGTCTAAATCTTTTACCATTGTCTTAAGCATGATGTTATTTCCCAACACACCAATTTTTAGAGGTAAAAAAGGGGTGTAGCATATTCAAAACAAGTGTGCAAGGAGTGGAGGTTCAAAAATTGCCATTTCACGTTTTATTTTTTTTGTGAACTACGTATGTATTCAAATGATAATCCAAACGGTCAATAAGAAGGTTTTCACCATATATTGTTGTTGAATTATTTTTTTTGAAAAATATGAAGATCTCTAGGTTTTATGTAGAAAAGATGAACTTTTTTTCCCTCATTGCCCGACAATGTGTGAAAATGTTTGACTTGGAATAAAATGCCTTTTTACACTAAAGACAAGATTTTTTTTTGAAAATTTCCAAATAAGGAAATATTCTTTACATGTGTGAAAAATCTCAATGTCAATAGAAACGTTTGTCAAAAATTTTGGAGGTGCCCGAAGTCCCACTTTTGGCTTTAAGTGGTACTAACTTTCAAACCACAAATCCAAAAAAAAATTAAAAAAAATATCTCCACAAAGCTCTTATCAGATCCTATCTTGAAAAAAAAGTTGAATTAAAAAGGATTTTTTTTCGAATTGTAGGTACATGCCCAAAATCCAAAATGACCCCGGGGGGACGTTCGGTCCTTTAGGGGTTAAACCATGTAGACGGATGGCACGGGAAGGGGCGTGTGGATAAAACTTGGCCCCTATTTTCATGTTGAAGGGGGGCCCTACTTACATTAAGGTGGGCCCTCCGAGTGTAATTTGGGGCAATTTTTTTCCAAAAAAAACTTATGGACCCCCAAATTTTAAAAAGGCAAAAAAAAGAGGCCTGTTGTTGGCCCACCCTCCATGACATCCGTCTACATGAAATAAAGAGATCCCTCAACCTTGGGTGGGTCTATATTTATGGCCCTCTCACTTTGGGGATTCTAGAGGCTTTCTTGGAAAACAAATTGCCAAATTTGGAGCCTACGGCCCCAAATTGACCTTGGAGGCCCCCCTTTTCATCAAATAAGCCCCCCTCCATAATAAATGTAGGGACAGGTATTGTCCCTACCCTCTCCCATCCTTTCAAGCGTGAGGCTTGGTGCAATGCTCAACCGGGGGTATTTAGTCGCATCCTCTTCAAAGGAGAAAACAACTCCCCACCAAAATTGCTTCAAAAGTCTAAAAAAAATGCATGTCCTTCTAAAAGTAAAATCAAACGCCAAAAGGAAGGCCATATAGCATTCATTTTTAGCCTCATTGAATTTTGGTTAAAGCAATTACAGCCACATGTCCTCAAATCCCGATGACGTGGCCGTCCCTGGCACCTTTCCCAAACATCTTTTCCTACCAGATTGTAGGGACTACCTAAGAAATGTAGTGATTGTTCGCCAAACCTCACATCATTGAATCTAGCAAGTGCTTTTGCAGTCGCCACATGTAGTGTTAGGGGGTTTCACACTTGGACTATGGACCAAACTATGTCGAGGACCAAACTATGTCGAGGACCAAACTATGTTGGCAGGGTGACTTTTGGAGTTGAAAAAAACATATTAAAATATGTAATTTGTGGAATTTGGATCCTTGTAGTGTGAAAGCGAGAGGGACCGAGTTGAGAGGTCAAGACCCATACCATTTGGCAAATTCCGTGTCAATTTCTACTTCTTAAGGGTCTTACCTTTGAAGAAATTTTCCTCTCTCACATTCTCTAGCTATCATGGAGTCTACGAGGAACACATTTTTGGTCAAATTGTCAAAATGCTCATTACACAAAAAAATCCAGCATAAGCACCGGCACAAAAAAATTTAGGTAAAAACATTTAGGTGAAAATTTGAATTAAAAATTTCAAGTGTAAAAAGTTGAATTTAAAAGTTGGGTTAAAAATATGGGTAAAGAATTTGGGTTAAATGTTTCAGGGTAAAATAAGTTACTATTTTAAATCTAGCACGTGTGATCTTGTCAAATCTTAATATTTTAATGAAAAAAATGTTCAACACCTCGGCAAGAGTTTGGTCCGAACAAGAATAGAAACCCAAACATCTCTTGGAGGACCAAGCTATTGGCGCCAAAACCTCCAAAAAGTATTGCCATGTAGGCATTTTAGACACCCTTGGCCTCTCGACCCTTGGTCCGTGTGTGGAAGCCGAGAGGCTGACCAAGGCCGACTTTGAGGCTTGAGACCAATTGAACTCCAAGTAGCACTCGGCCTCTCGACCCTTGGTCCGCGTGCAAAACCCCTCTTATTGTTGGGTTTGCCCTTAGGCTAAAGTACAGATAGGACATGAGATACTTGGATCCTATCTAAATGATGTATGTTCAAGTTTTGGACAACAATATATATGTACGTAGCATATATACCTTTCCCAAAAATCATCGATGGTATGATGCAATATCCCTCTGGTAGGTTGCAAAAGCTCATCCATACATACCGCTTGAGGATGGTCCACTTGCAAAAGTAAACGACCACAAATCGGGAGAGCGCTTTCTATGCAAAAATATGTTAGAAATACCACTTGGCCCGTACCGAATCTCCTTCCCTGTAAATCCGTCACATTGCAACTCAATGTCTCATTGCATTTGTTTGAAGCGCTCAAATCCACACAAGTTCATAAATCCACACAACTAATCTATTTCTAAGATAGATTTTACTTTTACATGATTAAAAACTGAATCAACTTCTTCATACACTTGGATCTTAAAGAATACAATGCATAGCACCTACCAAAAACGTCCTTAATGTCATGGATGAAGCAAATTTTGTTATACAAATAAGAATGGTACATATGTCACTCACGGCAATTCTACTCCTGACCTTGATTTATTTTTCATATAGTGTAACATTAAACCTCCTAAATGCACGACACATAGCATTCAATAGCTAATTAAACCTTTTCCTCTGTGATGTCATGAATCATTAATGGTAGCAGATTAGGGGCATAATTAAGTGATCCCTAGATTCATCTCCTACTATAAATCACCTTCAATCAAAGTTGGGCAAAAGAAGAGGGGGCGATTTGAAGGATTGTTTTCCAAAAGTACCCTTGTCTTTCTTCTCTCCTTTCCTAATTTGCATTTGGACCTAAGTACCATTAATGATTCATGCTATCCATAGCAATTGCTACATATGTGTTTTAAATTCATGGGTAAAAGCTAGTCTACTACATAAATGAGGATGTGTACATCTCACATGCCAAACTATGAGAAACAATTCTCCACTCCAAGTGCTACTGCCACTTCCATATATGATTCAATATTCTATTTGTGTAACATAGAAATTGATATAAAATTTTGTGGTTTCTACAAGACGCACAGCCACCCACGTGTTCAACATTGTGGGTCAAACCTAGTTGTATACTTTAGGTGAGGGGAACGTGAGCATTAGACGTACAGTGGACCATGGTATCTGTGTCACTGAATCTGTGATGGCAATAGGATATGAACATCAAACCATTCTTATAAAATCAACATTTTTAATTCGTGAAAATGTTTAAAAGGCGTTTGTCCCTTGCAAATGTACAACATCCGAAAAGCACAGAGGATTTTGATGTGGCAGGTCAGACAAGTGTTTATGTCTAGCAGTTTTTCCGCTGCCGTATATTTCAACAAATTTGAAGAAAATACTGTCCCCAATATGAGTAGGAAACTGAATTATTACACCCTCATTTGTTACCCTAGATCCTAGACTATTTCAGGACTTTTCATCAAAAACTCTCATTTTTGATCTGGTAACTCTGGTTTTTGAGTAAAAACTTTCTTTGTTGTTTTTATTGAAAAATCAAAAAAGTAAAATTCATATGTATTTTGATACTTATGATACTAATCTATATTTTGTGATATCAACATTAGAACTATAAAATAAACTTCATAATTTATAGTTTCATATGCAAAACTATTTCTAAAAATTAAGTGGGTGTAAAAAGGTCCATCTTACATTTACTAGTGCGTTGTTTTTTTGTCTGCCCTAGGCAGTGGTCACTTTTGTACATGATTATTTTACAATGTAGAATGTCCAAATTTTTGGGAAAATTGAAGAGATTTGTCTAGGTGATATCCATATAATGTCATGGTGATACCCATCGTGTCTAAACCAGTGCCGATTGAAAAGAATAAATACTTTGGCAGGTAGATGTCTAAAGTGACCATTGCATACTATATTTCAAGATTTGTAGTGTCCACTTAAATTCACGTTTTCAAACAATGAAACCTACACATGTGATAAAAAAAAAATGGGTGTTGGCTATGTATTGAATTTGCTTTTGTTGTAAATTTGGTATGTGATTGGAGAATCTTCAAATTTAAAAATCAATAAATATACCCCTAAATAGCGTAGTCTTTGAGAATTTAAAGGAAATTCAATTATGCTACTACAAAACTTTCATTCTGGTGGAATTCAAATACAAGGTGATTAAATACCTTAAGATCCCAAATGTAGTAACCACTTTACTTCACATGAGACAGAATTTAAATCTTTCTACTTCATGCACTACCAATTTAATAATACATTTTTAGATCACCGAGAATTTTACCATGTGAAATGACACTTTTCAAGTGTTCAACAAAGACTGGTGCATAAGATGAAGAGATCCTCAAAAGAATTCTCACACAAGCTTCAACCGCCCAAATCCAGAATGGGGTAACCACAAGCACCTCCCCAACTGTTTTCAAACACAAGCTCCCTCTAAAACATCCCCATTTGTCTTACCAGAATTTATTATCATTTACAGATTCCACTCCTCGTATCTACCACAGGAATAGATAGCTCTCTCTACAACAACAGCATCTGGGCTGATTCCACCCCTAGTATCTACCACAAGAATAGATAGCTCCCTTTACAACAACAGCATCTGGGTTGTTGTAAAGGGAGCTGACTGTATTCAATTCAGGCAGCCAGTCACCATCCACTGGTGGGATGGGATGGGCACCTCTGCTGCACCCGTGGCACCCGCGCTGCCATGTGGACCGATGGATCCCGGATATCAATCAAACCATCCTCCGGATAGATTAGAATATTGGCCTCCAGCCTTTCGCACCGCTCAAATCCAACACCGCCGCCTCTAGCCCCCACGTCCCCGGGCCTCAACCGGGCGTGTGCCCGGAAACCCGCCACCGCCTCCCAAACCCGACATCCCCACCGCACTCCCACAAGCCAACGCGCAGACAGTGCCGCCGTTAGGGTCTCGTAACGCTTCACAGTGCGCATCGCCGGGTATCTGGCCGGTTCACGCGCCGTGAAGCGTTACGAGACCCTAAAGGCGGCACTGTCTGCGCGTTGGCTCGTGGGAATGTGGAGGGGATGTCGGGTTTAGGGGGCGGTCGCGGGTTTCGGGGGAGACCCGGGAGGGGGAAGGGAACCCGTGGCCTCTGACGCGGGAAGGCGGAAGCGCTCACGAGACGAGGCATGGCTTCCTCGTGATGATCTGTGAAACGCACCAGCGGCCGCGGTCGTTTGATCCATCCCTCGTGACGCGAGCGCCGCAGCGCCTCCTCCAGATTGCGCTGAAAGCCTCTTCGGAAATCCGCTCCCGACCCCTCAACTGCCCGCTTCCCCTCTCCGAGGTGAGCCGGACGCTTCTGCAACAGGGAGGCGTCTCGCCGTGGATTGATGAAAAATCCAATGCAATTCCGCGTCGAGTTCTCTCGGATTTTTCTGAATTTTTTTGGTTTTTTGTGTGTTTGTTATCGTGGTCTTGTTTGGGGGTGTGAAGGTTTGGTGAGACTTGTCGAGTGTTGTGAGAGGCGAGGAACGGAGAGACTTTCTTCAGGTTGAAGAGAGAGAGAGAGACGAAGCACAATCTGGTGAGAAGAGCCCAGAGTTCGTCAAAGAGAAAACTCCAACGGCTACACAGTTTCAGTTTCGTTTTTGAGGATTGGATTCAGTGTCAGTGCAGTGATCTCACATTTGTTGAGCTCCGTTTGGAGTTTCGTTTCCTGTCGTATTAGTCAATTAGCGTCCTCTGCCGACGCTTTCGCTAGTTGCGGTTGGACGATAGCAGGCTCTGTCGCCATTGGTTTCCCTGTCATTTCCCATGCGACGGCGCTGGTTGATTGACTCTGACCTCTTTCGTAGAGGACTACAGAGGGCGTGTGTTTTTCTAGTTTGTTTATATGTCTTGTGTGGAGTACTAGTAGTATGTTGGTGGGTTTCCACGATGGGGGTCACCCCTTTCTCTTCTGTTTTTTCAATTTGCGATGTGGGTCCTGCGGATCGTACAGTTCTTTTCCTCGGAATGCGTGTCCAGAAATAGGGTTAAGTGATGAAACGCGTGTTTTGGGTTTTCCTTTTTTTTTTTTTTTTTTGCTGGTTAATTGGTTCGTTGCGCCTGCTGTTTGAGTATTTCTGGACTTGTGAGCATTTGAGAGGATTTATGAGCATTTCTGTATCTGTTGCGTCCTCTGACCTTTCGAGGATTTGTGAGCATTTGAGAATTTGTGAGCGTTTTAGAGGATTTGTGAGCTCTTGAGGCATTCTGAGCATCTTAGAGGATTTGAGAGAATTCTTGAGCATTTTTGGATTCATAACCATTCATGGATTTGTGAGCTTTTGAGAGGACATGTGAGCATTTGAAGCATTTGTGAGCATCTGACGCTTTTTGAGATTTTGAGTGGAGTTGTGAGCATCTCCTTGATTTGTGAGCATTTTCTGGACCTGTGAGCATTTGAGAGGATACGTGACCATTTTTCTGGTTGTCGGATGACATCTTTCTACACGGTTTGTCTGTGTCAGATCAGAGGTTTGACACCAGGCTTTGCTATTCATGAGCGGGCGTTGCAGCGATGGAGACGAGATTGGATATGGCGGCGGATGGCACAGCCATGGAGGCGCTGTTGGGGGGTGACAGCAACGCGGACAGAGCGTGGCGATTGAATGTCAACTCGTTCCGCTTGCCGGAGCATCAGCCCTCTGATTCACCGAGAACCATTGCCACAGATTGCATTAAAAAATTCAGTACGTATAATGTTAATTAATGTGCAATTTTTTGTATGGAAAACTTCAGTATGTTTTACACAACATGCACAATTTATTGCCTTTTGCGTTGTACTTTGAAATCTTTCAGTTGACGTTCTTGTCCCTGTCTGCAGGTGCTGAGAAGGGCATTGACGAATACTACAGACAGCAGGAGGAAATGCTGGAAGGTTTTGTGGAAATGGACTCGATTGCAGAGCGAGGGTACGTCCGCACCACCACGCAAGTGAGTTCAAATTCACCATTGAATCTTACCAACACTTGTTTTTCTCATTGTTTGAGGACCTCAACATTTTAACGAGTTTTGTGTGAATTTTTTTTGATCAGATGAATGACAATGGGAGTGGTTTGATTGTTTGAGAACCTCTCATGTTTCATCATTTTAAGGAGTGTTATGTGAAAATTATTTTGTGATTGACAATGAGAGTGATTGGACGTGTGTATTTGTAGGAGGAGCGAGAAATCACGAAACGAGGGGAGAGGTTCGCCATCCAGGTTTCGAATATTGCCAACTTGGTCATCTTTGCGGCCAAAGTGTACGCCTGTGTGAAGAGTGGTTCTTTGGCCATCATTGCTTCCACTCTGGACTCGTTGCTAGACTTGCTCTCCGGCTTCATTCTGTGGTTCACGGCTGTCTCCATGCGCAAGCAGAACCCTTACCTCTATCCCATTGGCAAGAAGCGGATGCAACCCCTGGTACGTAAATATTTTTGTTATATAAACAATTCAAGCATCTTCCACTTTTGAGGATCATTTTGTTGTCTACACTCAGAAGACGTTCGCTTAAGCTCTTCCGTCTCATCTTCTGGCTGTTTATTCAGGGCGTTCTAGTTTTTGCTTCAGTGATGGCAACGCTTGGCCTTCAAATCATTTTGGAGTCCGCCCGGGCACTGGTCTCCAAGGTATATGTCATGAATAATGGCTGGCTTATACTCGAGTTACAGCTGTGAAGATGCATCCTAGACTCATATGTTTGTGAAGTTGCATCTTAGCATCATCTTAAACTCAGATGCATCCTAGGCTTTTGTGTAGGTTTCTGAAAGGGTATCACTTTAGATGCAAACCATATTTGAAACTGAAAAACTGAATTTTACTGAAACTTGATTTTCTGGTTGCAGGAGCACTTTCTTGCTCTGTCTGAATCCAGGAACTGGGTGGTGGGAATCATGTTGGGGACAACAGTGGTGAAGTTCATGCTGATGATCTACTGCCGCCTGTTCAGCAACGAGATCGTGAGGGCGTACGCGCAAGACCACCTCTTTGACGTCGTCACCAACATGATTGGTCTCATCGCGGCAGTTCTGGCCAGCATCTTCGCTTGGTGGATCGACCCCGCAGGCGCCATCGTGGTATGGAAAAACAGACCACCTCTCTCCTGCTATGATAAGATATGGTTATGCTAAGATAAAGTTATTTGCAAAGCCACTAAAAGTTTTAACTAGGTACCCCTCTTTCCTCAATCCAAATAGTTACTAGATCAATAGAAGAGCTTGGCCACATGAGAGTTGTTTGTAAAATCACTCATAGGATATCCCCTCTTTTGACTCCTCTTTCCTCACTCTTAGTAGTTATCAGATCAGTAGAAGAGCTTGGTGGTCAAATATTGCAATTAAGTCGACGGAAGAGCTTTGTGGCTCTGAACTAAATTTGAAGTAGTTTCAGCCGTCTTTGAGAGTGCAGCAAGAGTTTGCTCGAGGATGAATATTTGCAGCCGCCTTTCCCTCCGAAGAGCTGGTTTTTGATTAATTGAGATTACAGCTTAGATCTGATTTCAAATGAAAAAAGAGGAGGCATCTGATTCAAACTTCAGGTGACTTATCAAGTCAACATCACTAATGCGCTATTGTGTTCCATTCCTGATCCCATTGGTTGTGCATTCACGCAGCTGGCGCTCTACACGATGCGAACGTGGTCCCTGACAGTCCTCGAAAACGTAAACGCTCTCGTCAGTCGAACTGCCTCCCCCGATTTTCTAAGGAAAATGACGTACCTGTGCTGGAACCACCACAAGGAGATCCGCCAAATCGACACGGTCCGCGCCTACACGTTCGGCTCGCACTACTTCGCCGAGGTCGACATCGTGTTGCCAGCCGACATGCCTCTGCAACAAGCCCACGACATCGGTGAATCACTCCAAGACAAGCTCGAGTCCTTGCCAGAAATTGAGCGCGCCTTTGTCCACTTGGATTACGAAGTCACTCATCGCCCTGAGCATGCCTACAAGGAGTAGAACTCAAGCCCAAAGGTTAGTCTCCATCCAGTTATCTTTCATGATATCTTAGCTGTGTCACCTGCCGGAATTTTCTGGTTTGCGACCGAAAATGCTAGTTTCTGTTACCACATTGGAATAGAACTGGGGTTAGCTCACCAAGAGTACGATCGGGCTGTCGGATGTAGGATCATTTTGATGTTACAGATAGTAAAAAACTACTTGTTATGTATGTCAGATGGTGCTGTTTCGGAGGGTGAATTGTTGCAAAACTCAAGCTCAAGGTTAGTTCCCATCCAATCAGAGCATTGTCAGACCCGCCTTCCATTGTAACCCAACTGTTGCATTTGGATGCTAGGATTTGTTACCACATTGGAATAGAATCTGGGGTTAGCTCACCAAGCTGTGAGAGTGAGAGTCGGACTGCTGTTGATCGGGATGTCGAATCTAGGATCATTTTGATGAAAGTGATGTGTGAATCGAATGCTATCACATCTACTCAGGTAGTAAATAACCAACTTGTCCTGTATATTATGTGTTGGACTCTGCTTTGAGGTAAAGGATGTGATTAGAATGTTATCACACTTACCCACGTAGTAAAGAAACCAACTTCTCGGGTATGTCAGATGGTGCTGTTTCGGATTCAGGATATGAATTTCTGGTGGAAAGTCTCCAATTGTCGTTTTGATGAAAATGATGTGTTCTTACACTTGTTCAGGTATTAGAAAACTCCTCATTGGTGCGCTGTTTTGGATCTAGTGAATTTTCTCTAAATTGATGCTCGTGTTTTTGAGGTGTAAACTAGTTCTGTGAATTTTGAAGTCCTGCTTTTGGGGCATGGTTCTCGTGAGGCGTGAAAAGTAAGTAGGCAAGGGGATGATGATAGCAGAGGCAGGTTTTCCACACAAGTTCTATCTGCATGGGCAGGCTTTTTCTGCTTTAATTGTCGCATGAGCGCCTCGCCCCACCAAAAGTCGGCACGAGCTCTCCACAAGCGCCGCTAAGGCCATTTATGCTTCACTAATCTCTCTAATAGGCATACAAGGTTGAAGGTAATATTTACCCTTTAACCCTTAAACGTCAGAAATGACCTCCTAATGGAAGATGTTAATTGTAAGATCTTCAATCCAAAAGGTGTAAGTCTTGGTAAACCTTAAATACACTTTTTCTATTATGTAGGGCAAAATATGTGCTTGTATGTTTGGTTCCCGATTGATGTTTAAGGGTTAAGGACGACCAATAGGCAATAATTATGATCAAGTCGAGTATGCCTATAAAAGACATCATATATGTTAGCATAAAAAGGTTGCCTTTAAGCCTGAAAGGACCAAAGTACCAAAAATGGGCTTTTTGAAAGTTTGGTTAAGTTCCTATGGTGTCAATTTCCAACATTCCATTTTGAAATTTTTAATGTAAAAGGATGTTGCTACGACTTCAGTGGGAGAACGATTTTTTCCTAAATCCGACATATAATGAAAAAGTTATAGGGTTTTCAATTTCAAATGGGGAGAGCGGGCACTTTGGGCACCTCCAAAAACTTTTGCTAGGACACTATTGAATGTGAGATTTTCAATACTAGCAAGTAATATTATTTCTCTTCACAATGTCAAAAAAAATTTCTTGTCTTTAGTGAAAAATAGCATATTAACTCAAGTCAAACATTTTCACACATTGTCGGGTAAGGTACTAGAAAAACTTCTTCTTTTCCACATAAAACTTAGAGATTTTCATTTTTAAAACTTTTTTTTCCACAACAATATGTAGTGTAAATCTTCTTATTGACTATTTAGATTATCAATATAAAACATATTAATTTCACAAAAAATCACAACGTGAATTGGCATTTTTTGAACCTCCACTCTGCACACAGTTGTTTTGAATATGCTACACCCTTCCTCTACCTCTAAAATTTGGTGCATAAGGAACTCTTAACACAATGGTAATGGATTTAGACCTTATGTAGCGCAAAAATTTGACACCAAGTGAAGTCAAAGTCTGTTGATCCACTAAACGCAGAGAAGAAAATGAACCATTTGTTCGACTTTAAACACTATAATCTTTCAATCCGTGTGGTCAAAGTTTATGAATTTTTTGGGTATGTTACTGAATAAGTCGTATTTGAGATCCTATGATCAAAACTAGAAATCAAAGTTTATGTTTCTTTCTTTATTCATTGCACTAGAATCCAACAATTTTGAAGTGTTTTTGGTGTGAAACTGTCACGATACCTTAGGGGTTAAAAGTACTACTGTAGAGCTTGAATAGTATTATTGTAGAACTTCAATAGTACTACTCTAGAGCTTGATAATGTACTTCTTTGAAGTGAGTAGCAATGAAAAAAAGTTCTTGACAATCTTCATCATTTCTACTTTAAAATGCGTAGAAATTAAGGATTGTAATTTGTTTTCCTTTAAATTTTCAACATAAAAGTCCAAGAATTGCTGGTGGATTTCAAGGTTCCAAAGTGTTTTACAAGATGATGGAATATACTTGGGTGATTGAATTTCAAAAGAGGGGCCTACCGCATGTGCACATCAACTCATAGTCAAAATTGAGGACTACAAACAAGATCAACTCAGGAGTGACTGCCAAATTTACGAATCTTGTAACTCACCTCAATGCATACAAGAGAGTAAAACGTTGTTTGGTGCATGGGCCTTGCAGCATGAAAAATCCAAGCGCCCTTTGCATGGAGAATGGTAAATGTACCAAGCGGTACCTTCACAACTTTGCCAACAAAACATGCGCGGATAGAAATGACTATCTTGTATACTTGATAAGAGATGAGATGATGAGACAATGTCCTTTGTTAACAACAAAAGACATCAATTTTAAGAACCGTAAGATCGTACCTCACAACACATACTTAGTATCAAAGTACAATGCACATATTATCATTGAGGTAAGTATTAAAAACCTTGATCTAGATTGAACGAGGCTATGCTCAATATTGTATTGAAATGATGAGAGATAATAATGTGAGCCAATTTATATACATGTAATTTGTATCTAAGTTTAGCAAGGTATTTCCGTAACTAATGAGGTTAACTATAGGTCTATTTGCCTTTGTTGGATGAACTATTCAGTTGAGGATGAAGTAGCGTAGAGGTGATATTCCGGGGAGAGAGAGAATGTGTCAACACCCCTTCTTCTGATCTTTGCGTGTGATAACCGAGGTTTGTGTATAACAATGGATCTGTACAAGGAAGGACAAAATTTGGTGAGTACAATGTGAAGTTTGTGATGAGGAAGTTGTAGACTGATGATTGGATGAAGAGTGGCTAAGTTCATGGTTCGGATGAGATGTGGCTGTTTTTGTGGGCACTAGCAAGTTTGTTGGAGCAAGTCTTTAGGGGGTTATTTGAGGTAGCGGAGACAAAATTGATGGAGCGGCAAAGGCAAATTGAGGTCAAGGAAAGCCCATGTATGTTGAATTTTTTCCGCAGGGGATTTCAAACACGGTGGAAATTAGGGTTTTTGAGTTGAAGTTCTCAGGTTTGGTGTGATGTAGTAGGAAATTGGCTGATCGGCTAATGCTGAAGTAGGAGAGTACTAACAAAGGAATAGCACAAGAGTTTGGAAGTGGGATTCGAGATGCGGGAGCATTAGTTAATTTGCGCTTCCATGTATGATATTTTGGAGTCCTTAGGTTTGGTTTGCCGTAGAGAGAATAGGGATAGGGAATCACAATCGGGAAAGATGGGGAAGATTTATGCAGTTAAACATATATTCACTCGGGATTTGTTTCTTTCCTAGGAGGATTGTGAGCTATGTATGAGGGATTTTAAGGGTGCTAAATACAAGAGCTTTTGTAGGTATCAAGATGCACTAGAATACTTGCAAGGTTGAGAGATGATATTCGCACCTATTGTGAGTCCAAACATCTCCTGATGTTATTCAAACTTCACATGTTGAAGTGGCTTAGTAAAAATATTAGTTGGTTGCATTTTGGTAGGAACGTATTCTAGACAAATTTGTTTGTCCAGAACTCTATCTCTCACAAAATGATGGTGAATCTCGATGTGTTTTGTGCAAGTGTGAAATAGGGGATTTTTTGTTAGTTTGATAGCGGGTTGGCTGTCACAATGAATAAGGATGGCAAGAATCTTCAACAATACATTGATGCTCACTACGTCTTTGCTTCTGAGGTAGTGTGAAGGCTATTTGGGTTTTCAACACACGGATGATCTCTAGAAATCCAAAGTTTACAAGTTCATCTACTCAATCAACAACATTTGACGTGTAATCGAAAGGAAGACCTGGCGGACATTCTTGATAGAGATCAAGCAAGTTATGCAACTTTGATGGAATTATGGTTTGAGGCAAATTGGACAATTCCACTTGCCGGAGAGACATCATATGTGTACTTCCCCTCCCGCATCAAAGGGCAGCTACAAAAAAAAAGACAATCTACAAGAGGGGATATGCAATAGGGCGAATCTACTTTGTCAATCCATAGCAGACAAGAGATACTTTCTGTGGACACTTTTGACATTGGTGAAAGGCGTCGTGCAACATCTTTTCCTGAACTTGCGTACTTTTGAAGGCGTTATTTTTTATATTTTCAAAGTTGTCTGCGTTGCGCATAGACTCAACAACAACAATGAAGAGTAGGAGTATTGCCTCATGGTGGCTAAAGTGATGTAGTAAAGACGCTTTGCTCTATTTGTTTTCTGTAATTATTTGACTCATGGACCACCGTTGACCGACAAACCCACGACAACTATGGGAGCGATTTTATGAAAGATTTTCAGGCAACTATGGACATTGGTTACAATAGGATGGAGTGAAGCAACCATCAGAGGAACAGATTCGGGTGAAAGCATGCTACATCCACCCCATTTTGGACAAAAGTTGCAATATATTTGTAGTATATTTTCAACTTAGTTTTAAAGAAATGGATGTAAAAAATCATTTTTTTAATAATCCACCAAATGCTGATTGAGAGTTATACATGGAGCACTATTTTTGACAAAAATCCATTGAAGAAACAACCCAATCCTTTGTCATTTTGAATCCAATCCATGGTCTGATGAAACTATTGATTGGCTTACCAAATTTTTAACGTTCATGCAATGCTATGCAAGTTAGGAACAACATTCCATTGTCAAAAATCTGAAAACAAAGCTACATTACGTTTGGCACACCAAAGAATGTTCTTTACTCCTATAAAAACATTTTGTGACATGTTTTTTACACTAGTGTAGCTTGCTTCTACCCATTCACAGTCTTGCATTGAACAAGATTGTTGAACTACTTCCAACATCTCAAAAGTCACTGGGTTATTTTAATTTGCCACAACCTACATTATATATGAAGGGATTGCATGCAAATAGACTTATTGTGGAGGAGTTCAATAGCAATGCCACACAATTTAGAGAAGATGTTCAACAACAACTTGAGACCTTAGACAACGAGCAGCGGAACAATTACAAAAGAGTAGTGCAATTGAACATGCTTGACATCTTTGACAAGATTTATTTTGTCAATAGACCACAAAGTATAGGAAAGACATACTTGAAAGAATTTATCTTGAAGTATGCGTGCATAAAATGAAATCGTATTTGCAATTGCTTTGTTAGGAATTGTTGCCTTGTTGTTTCACAAAAGCAAGACTACTCATTCAAGATTTATAAGTCCAATTCAATTGACCCGATTTTTGTGTGCAACATTAGCAAACAAAGTTACTTTGCGGAACTGATACGGCATACAAAGCTCATTCTCTAGAAAAGGAGCCCATGGTCAAAACATATGTTGTAATTGTTGACCATACACTCCTCGGCATAATTGGGCAGAATGTGGCTTTTGGAGGAATCATTCATGATGTGTGCTGTTCGTTTGCCGCCCCAGTGTGCGTTGTAGTTGATACGGATCTCAACCCTGTGCTCATCAACCTCAACTTCATTAACCCTTAAACGCCGAAGGAGCCAAAAAATGGCTTCTCGGATGACATTGTTGGATGATAATCAACGTAAACAACTGTTTTTCATCCAAATTTTTTTTAGGAGAGTTCCTTGTGTCTACAAGCATTAGATGATGATGAAATTGGCCTCATTGAGATAATCATGTTTTATCTAAGAAAGAAAATGCTTGTGACACGGATCTCAATACAGTAAAATTTAGCTGTAGCTCTAGATTTGAATTCAAGCCATCAAAATGATATTTTTTGAATTTGAGTCCAACTAATGAAATGAAGCTAATGATGTCTTGTTTCCATACCATTTTGAAAATTAAAAAAATACGTAAAATTGAATAAGTTATTGCAATTTGAACTTGGACCTATAACCGTGGTTCTAATTTTAGCCGAACACGGAACTTTCATTTACACCACAAGTTTTGGCTGTATA
This sequence comes from Bryoerythrophyllum caledonicum, assembly GCA_963971425.1. Lineage (NCBI taxonomy): Eukaryota > Viridiplantae > Streptophyta > Bryopsida > Pottiales > Pottiaceae > Bryoerythrophyllum > Bryoerythrophyllum caledonicum. The sequence continues at coordinate 18,002,897 of OZ020526.1, read as the reverse complement.
ATGTCCACCTTTGGTAAAATTTTCAGAATTTCTTAGCATAATTTGTATTTAATATGAATTTTCTTCACTTTTTCTTCAGAAAATCACAATAAATTCAAATTTCCACCAAAAAAAAATCTGCGATTTTTGTAACATAGTTGAGACATATGATCTCATCTCTGAATTTTTTTTAAAAAAAAATCCACTTGTATTTGATGAGAAACTAGAGCATACAGTTGATTGAAAATTTAGATTGATGCCACGGTCATAAGGTCTGTCGTTTAAGGGTTAATGTATTTTGTGCACTTTAGGAAGGGATTGTGCTGCGGAATCTGAAGGAGACACCTGCGTGCAGAAGTAGCCCACCTGATTTCGCACTAGCTGTATGTATTTTAGTTACTGATGATTTGATTCATTTGTCCAGGTGAATTGCTTGGTCATTGTGGTGAAGGTATCACTTGAGGATGCTGATACTCGGTGGAATGGAATTGCACCCTTTATATCCGGATCAAGCTGGAATTAAGCCTCCTAAAGGCTCAAGACTGTGTACCTATGGGGTACAAATTTTTCACTTTTGACTGTAAATATTTTTCAAATTGTATGGTCAAAATTCACAAAATTTTAACCACATTATCTCATACAAGTTTACAAGAAGATCCTCATTGGCAAATTCTTATCAACGGAATAGAGGTTCCCCTAAACCGCATTGGGCCTGTAGGGGTTAAGGTGATCAAATGATATATTTTTTAAATTATTTTTAAAAAAAATTAAACCAGCTTGTATAGTATTTTTGAGAGATACTTATTGATGACATCTTTCTGGTGGAAACATGTTCACTGAAGCTTAAACGGTACAGGTTCGTTCTCGAAAGGTGATCTAGGTGAATAGCTACGGTGAGAATTACTGTATGGCACCATCGCAACAGCACCCTGTCATACGGCGCGGACAGGACGTCCCCCACGCTCGGACTTACCCGAGGTGGGCCCCGTCTTAATTGCATGGGTTCATTTTTCTGGCCCTCCCATTTTGGGGGGGTCAGAGGCTTTTTTTGGATTTTTTTTTTTACAAAATTGGGGCCTACGGTCCCAATTTAGTCACCAGGTCCCCCTAGGGCTAAATTTAGGCCGCCCTTAAAAAACAAAATAGGGGCCAGGTTTTGGCCCCACCACCTCATCCCCACCCGGTAAGTCCAAGCGTGGGGATGTCCTGTCAAATCGCTGTCATACTTCTGCCACCAAAAGATCTTACCAGTATGCAATGTACTGTTCAAGCGCTTTAGTTTATCCTAAGGCAAAAGTGAACAGTCTTCTTCCACTGAAGACTCAATGCAACATGCCAGTGCCAAGAATCAAGCTCACAAGCATTCAAATCACCAAATCGTAGGTGCAACAGAGTATGAAAAATCACATTATTCCTGCTCTCAACCGAGAAAAAAATATGTTACATCGCCAGCTCTATGTACACAGAAACCAAATGCTCAAGCCAACCAGCTGCGAGCGAATTTACACTGCAGTAGCAGCCGGGGTGCCGTAGTTGGGGTTCTTCACAGCTCGGTTACCCGGGGCGTTGGCGTAGCCCTCGCGGGTCACAGAGCCCGCGTGCGTGGCCAGCAAGTAGAGCAGCTCGAACAGCGACAAAATGATCATGAACGCCTCCACGGTTTTCTGCAAAACGAAGCAATTACACACAAGATCAGTTAGGTTCTCGGCTAACACCAATACTAGAGTGATACTAGCCTGATACCCACGAAGACTGTTCATTTCGACTGTTCCACCAAGGAACCAGTCCAAAGAAGTTTCAAGGCACACCGGGAGTCCATGACAGTCTACGATGTACGATTTTCAGACGAGAGCTATGTGAGAAGCACCTGGTGATCAACTAGCTAGCAACTAAAACAACCAGCTGATGATAACAGCAACTGCAACAATCCGCTGGTGATCAACTAGCAACAGTGATAATCAAATGAGAACTTGCTGCAACTGCGAGAACCAGGTGACAGTCGCAACTGCGAAGATCAGCTGGTGATCAACTAGCAACAGTGATGATCTAGCAATCCACAACCGCGTTTCTCAGACAATACCACCTCAACAGTACGGTGACGACCCTCATGCGCTACTACTCAACGAGAGCAGAAGAACTCACCAGGCGCTTGCTGCGTCCGTAGCGCGTGTGAATCTGCTTGCACGCGAGTCCCATGGCCAGCAGCGTGAGCAACCACGCGATCAAGCTAGTGGCCGCGGCGGCCGCGAGGCTTTCGGTGCGCCAGATGCGGAGGTGATGCGCGCCCGCGAACACGCTAGCCAGGCCGGCCATGCAGGCGATGAGCACGATGGGAATGAAGACCGGCGTGACCGTGTTCCCGATGGGCGGGTCGTCGTTGCGGAGGCTGTTGGCGTCCAGGTTGCGGTTCAGGATGGACCCGGCCAGGCACGCCGCGATGAAGTACAAGCAGAAGTTGATCACCATGAGTGGGGCCACCATGCCCTTTCCAATCCCGAACGCCATCGCTGCGAGCTGCACTAGACGCTGAAGATCGCAAAGCGTGAAGACAAACCGTGAAGGATGAGAATGATGATTGAGAAGAAATCTTCATGTGCGTGGGCTTTATACACTGATAGCGTCCCATCATCTACGACGCGATTAGATATGCTTCTCGTCCTGTCATCGTCCTGGAACTTAGATGGTGTTCATCCTAATCTACAGTTTTCGTAGACATACTGTTCGTCCTGTTCCTCTTGTGAAGATAGCCTGACAAGGTTTATGATTTGCCAGGTGGTGGGCAGTGAGGGTGGTCTGCGAATGTGAACAGTTTTGGGCCAATCAGGGGCCGGGGATAGGGTGACGAGGCATGTGGGGGGACATGTGTGGGTTGTCTTGTGGAGTGGAGTGTGTCTTGGCGACATGTGTTGTGAACTGAATGCGAGGTGATTTAGTTTTGTTTTAGTTTATTTAGATTTTTGGAACAAATGAAATGAAATTCCAGTGCAGATTGACCCGGGGACTTTGCAGCATCTCCACCCTGCAGCCCGGGGTGGTGGGCCGGGGAACTTCCGGATGGAGAGAGGCCCTGGGGGGCTATGGGGTTGAAGTGCACCGATGCCACGAAAAACACACGCAACACACGGAATATACTGGCGTGTGGTGACGTTGATATGGTTGGAAGTGGAAGTGGAGTTACAGCAAAGATAGAGTTCAGCATGGCCACCAACAATTGGTTGGGAGAGACAGAAAAAAAGTGGCGTTGCTCCGCCAAATCCCCTCGATTCTTTGCTTATTTGCCAGGTCGGGGAGGCGAGATGGAGCGGGATAACGGGTGACGAGGCTGCGGGGCGGTTGGCTTCAATGGAGATGCTCTTATTTATGAAAACATTATCCCCTAAGAGCAGGTCCACATGTTGCCCGGCCCCGATCACGGTGGAGAGGTCGGGGCGGGCAGGTCTGACTTCAACATAGTGTTGTGTCTATGTGGATTCAAGATCCTGCTGTAGAAAATAGTAAAAACTTGTGAAATCACATAACATCGGAGATCACAATCGCAAATTGCGGCATGTTCTGAAAAATAGACGGAAAGTGCAATCATACGGGAAAAAAAATATGTGAATTAGAGGCTATCGGTTGAAGGGCTCCAGGGTGCTGCTCTCATTGTAGCGGAGTGAGCGGAGACCCGCCAGATAGAAATGCGTTCTGGTGGGGATAAAAAAATGGTCGCACCCCATGCCATCCGTTGGGTTTGCGGACGGGTGGGGTGCGGTGAAGGCACCGTGCCTATGTTTCACCAAAACCACTCGAAAGTTGCCTCTTTGAAATGAGATATTGTGAGACTAATTTATATAAATTTTTACTATTTTCTATGGCAGGATCTTGAGGTTTGCTATTTCACAAAGACATTCAGAAAATTTCTCAACCTTTAACCAAACGGATTGTAACATATATGCAGTTGAAGCGTGCAATATGGCATGTCTCTACCCTGCGCAGACAACATACTCTGACTCAAAACAATAGCATAATTTTCCTCTACACCTTGCATAAGTTTATGGAATTATGTTCTACCTTGTTTTGAGTCATTGCACACCAAAACTCACAAGTAATGGAAGGATTTGGGATAAAGAAAAAGGTTGTGTAACGTCTAGGGGTACAAAATGCAGCCATTTCCTTAGCATTGACTTTTTTTATTAAATAACTAATTTTCTAATCTAAAATCCAAGTAGTAGATAGAATCATCATGCCTTCTTTTATAGGTGAATTTTTCCAAAAAAATGAAACTACTACTTTGTATGCATTTTTACAAACATTGAGGGTTGCCAAGAACTTTGCTTTACTACTTCCTGCCTCAGAAAATTGCATTATTTAGTTCTATAGTACCTTGCCTACACCGGTTACCGTAATTTGTGTGTACACCTCAATAGTGTGTATTCCCAATTAGTGTGTTACACATTAATCATGGGATAATGATATTTCGTATGCATTACACATTAATTGGGGTACAGTGACATCTGAGGATATCAAAGTGCCCTAGTCCATCCAAATCCACTCTTAAGGCCGTCCACACACTTTCGCAAGCCCTAAACGTCCATCATTGTCAAAATTTGCATCAGGAGCCCCAGTTGACATGATTGATGTACAACAAAGCAATGAGCGGCATCTACTCCGCGTCGCCGATTGTTGCCGCGTTTGCTCGTGGCAATACAGATGGCCCCGCTGGTGGTGGAGCAGCAGGTGGCGGCAGTATTCTCAGGCACGATGACTTGGAAGAGGATAAGGAAAACAGTGAACATGATGAGGTGGAGGATAAGGAGCAGAAGGAAGCAGAGGAGGAGGTACAAAATACGGGTCGGAAGCGGAGGCTTCAGCAGGTGTCAACGCAGCAGGCCAGGATTTGGGTTGTGAAGTGGATGATCGCCGACATGGAGACAAACGGCAAGAGGGGCCTGTTCGCGTGCTGTGTTCGTGCGTTTCCTGGAGAATTTCGAGGGTCTCTAAACGCCAACTCCACGAAGGCAAGTCGTTGGTGGGATCAGCGCTGCACAATTCTAGCTATAGAAAAGGATAGGAACCGCATGATATCAGTGAATCATGCGTAGCCGGGGATCACGAAGAAGGTGTGATCACCCAGGCGAGTCGTTGGTGGGATCACCAAAGTTGCGTCCGGGCGCGGACCCAAGCGTGCGGCGTGGGTTTCCTAGTTGTACCAACAGATAATGGACGAGTTCAACCGGCTCAGGAAGGCAGGTGTCAAGTTCTCCCCTAAACTGCTAGTCGAGTTGGCCAAGGATTTGATCAGATATTCTAATCATCTCATCTACACCGCCAACATGATCCATAGGACCGGTACGATTGTGGAGAGTTTGATTTGCATTGGATTCAATGTTTTATGAATGCAAACAATATCGTCGGGCAAGCGCAAACAGGGAAGCTTCTGCTTAGTCTTGAACGCTTGGCACATATCGACATGCAGATTGCATATCATTTGGGTTCAATATCACGTAAGATTTGTATTCATTATCCATGTTAGCACTCATCCTACAATATTGTTTGCATTCATGAAGTCTACTTGTTTTAATACTCTCTATCAATTTTTTGTCAACACAGGAAAGTTTCAGAGCGGTGCGGTAGATGAGAACTTGGTTGAGAATGTTGACGAAACACACTTCGTGATCCATATGGATAACGGGAAAACGTTGGGATTCATAGACGATAACAACGTCAAATATGCGGATGTCGTTTCTTGTGGAATAGGCATGACGATGGTAAGTCTTTTTACATTGTCAGGTCCAACCACACGCTTACTGATGTTGGTGTTTGGCCAGATTGTACGTCTTATTGGTGGGCCCCATGCAAAGATTTGCCCTCCATTCATGATCTTTCAATACGCTGACTTCTCTTATCCCATCCGAGGAGTCCCAGACGACGTGCCCGGCGTATCGTACCGTTCTTTGAAGAAAGGCTTCATGACAGCCAAGCTATGGAAGGACTACCTGAACGAGCCACGAGCCCATTGTCGACATGGCGTGGCGGCTGATATCTCCAAGATGCGCGACATTTGGATCGATAACTATTTGGGACACGACAACGGTCTCCAAGTTGCGGACACCGTCGGTAGCGTCAATGCTCGCATTCGCAAGCTCGTTGCTTGCGCAACAGACAAGATTCAGCGAGCAGATTCGTTCGTGATTTCGAAGATCAAGGACGAATGGACGGCTGGCTGGGAGCGATACAAGATGGATGCAGTCAAGGCGCACCTGTGGCAGAATGACGGGCGCCAAGATGGGAGAAATTCCGAAGCACTGAAGAACCCATGCAAAACATTCTTTTTCAAATTGGCGGCTGAATCGGTTAAGCGCGTCAATCTCATGCGGGATCTGAACGGTATCTCATATGTGTGGAAGGCAATGATTCGTTGCGGATTATCGCTTGACGTCAATGGAGAATGACACATAAAGCAGCTGAGTCCCAAGCTGCAAACCACCGTGGCCAAGTATCGCAACCACTTCGACGGGGATGTGGTCCCAAATTGCGACGTTGTGACGGTACCGGAGGGCGACATTCAGGTCGGTCAGGAATAGTGCTCCATCTTTTATTCTGCTCACTCCCACAGGGTTAGGCTTCATCAGCAGGCAGTTATATAAATGAAATTATTATTTTCACGTCAGCACATTCCACTCTAATTGAGAATGGAAATAAATAGTGTAATACATACTAATTATGCCATCCTCTTATAAGCGTGTATTCCTAAATAGTGTGATACACACTATTTTCAGGGTACATCCATCTGGGGGAGCCTAGCAATTAGTGTGTAACACACTAATTACGGTAACCGGTGTAGCTACCCCAAAGTTCAACTTTTGATGATAGAAGCACCATATATTTTTCCTTGTATATCCCAAAAAAATGCCTATCAAATATTTTCAAAATGCCTTTTTTCATTAAAAATTTCAAAAGTTAAGAGATCAAAAATTTGGGGATTTGCCTAAACTCTCAAATATCCCCCATAGGTTAAAATGTCCTCTAGGGGTTTATAACTAGGTGTCTCTAGGTCCAAAATGCAATAGTAGTGGAACAAAGTAAAAGAGGTAGAAGACATTGTCCTATCAACTATTGACTCTATAGCCCAACATGTCCTTGTGTTGAATTTAAATACTGTAATGATCTGGAGTTAATATTGGATCAAGGAACAACTCAATTATGTCTCATATTTGCTACATTGCAAAGGAAGAGTTTTATTTAGCTAATGAATGTTATGTGGAAATTAGGTGGATGTTGGTGATTTAGGAAATTCAAGATTTTTGTCTTGGTGATACCCATGTGATGCCAAGGTGATATTAATATAATACTATGTGATACCCATTGTGTCCGAACCACTACGAAAGGCAAAAATAATTTGTTCGGCAAGAAGGTGGCCAAAACTTACCATTGCGTCCGCTTCTACAAGAAAACACTAAATTTTTTTGTAAACTTTGATTGCAAAAATTGTAAGATGCATGCATTTGAAATGTGCAGTATGGTTTTTTTCTTCCCTGTGCGGACAAGGTCAACATACTTTGACTCAAGATAATGGCATGTTTTTTTACTACACATTGCATAAATTTCATGGATCTATGTTCTACCTTCCATTAGGTCATTGGACGCCAAAAATCACTAGTAGTGGAAGTGTTAAGGATAAGAGAAATGGACTTCCAATGACTAGAATATAGAAAGTAGCCAGTTCCATAGTAAAGTAATTTTATTTTGCAAAAGAAAAATGTTGGATCTAAACTCCAATCGGTGGATAGAAGACTCATGCCTTCTTCTACTAGGAGAATGCTTTTTGAAAAGAAAAGAAAAACTTAATTTTTGCACATTTTTAAATTAACAATGATGGTTGCCAAGAACTTTCCTTCATTAAAAAAGTACCCTATTCTGCTCTAGAGTAGTGCTATTCAAGTTCTACAGTAGTACTATTTTGCTCTATAGTACCATGCATGCTCTCCCTCTTTAGGATATAAAACCCTATAACTTTTTCATTGAATGTTAGATTCAGAAATAATTTGTTCCCCACAAAGATTTTAGTAATGTCCATCTAAAGTAAAAATTTCAAAGATGAATGTTATAAATTGACACCATTGGAACCTTACCAAACTTTAGGGGTTAGAAGAGGCTAATGTAAATGAAGCAAGTGCCCATCAAAGAGAAGAAATAGATGTGTCTGTGAAGGAATTAATCAAATAAGAGTGAAGGAATTAATCAAATAAGAGTCGATTGTGATTTCCCAAATCTCAAGTGGCCGCTGTAGAATGTTATTCATATCATGTCAAACATGCACCACAGAAGATGCAAACAGATACTTCACCAAACAGAAGAACAAGTCTCACAAAGAATGTTCAACACCAGGAGATGATAATGTATACATTACATGGAAACTTATTGTAGCATGGATACTAAAATTTATGTTTAGTGTAGTGGTACGAATAGTGTATTTACCTAGTACACTATTTGTAAAGAAGTTTACAATTGGTGTTAGCTACCAATGTCATAAATGTAACCTTCACTCAAACCCCAATCATTCCCCAATCATTCCAGCCCATGCTTCTCTTCATTTGCAACTTTCAAATGGTCATAACTCATTCAAAACTTGTCCAAATTGGGCAAATGAGGTGTTTTTTAGCATCTACATTTTTTGTAGATGCCAAAAAACACCTCATATGTCCAATTCGGGTTTATATTGAATGAGTTGTGGCCAATTGAAAGCTGCTGATAAGATACTCTGACAGCCCTCGACTGCTGGACCTTTTTTTATACTTCTACTATTGATACACTAAATGTGCACAAGTGAAAAAAATTATGTTGAAATCTTTACTAAAACTGACAAATAATGTAGTAGTTAGCATTTGGTTAGGGTTTTGTCACTAGACTAAGGGGCTGTTTACACCTGAAGGTTTGGGTTGGAGCCCATAGACACAAGTGGTACCCCGCTTGAAGGATGAAACCATTGTAAGCGGGGTACCTTCCACCAAGGGAGTTGTAAGTGGGCTGTGGCCCAAAGTTTAGGTGTAAACCCGAATAAAAGGGTTGTGGCCCATTGTGCACTTGGGCTGAATATCTATGTATTTGTGTGAAAACGGGCTCTTTTTAAAATTACCCCATAGTGAAAGAAAGATAGAGCTGTTCGAATACATCCTCAAATTGTTGCTGCCATACGCACCTGTACCTTCAACCAAGCATTTTGACCTTGACCAAAAAGTAAGTAAATTGTTAGTTATGCTCATGTACTGTACAATCTTCATGCAAAAGGTGTGCTCTAAAATGCTCAAAAACATCATTAACCCCTAAAGGACCACGACCACTTTCGCTCTAAAACGAGTCCAAAACTACCACTTCCAAAAAGAGACATAAAAATCACATTTTGAAGTGAATTTTGGATTTTCAACCGTAAGATCTTAAAATAGACTTCTATATAAACATGCTACAAAATTTTAGTTGCAATCCACCGCAGGGATTGATAGATTTTAGTGTTTAAAGTCAAAACAATGGTTCATTTTCTTCCCTGCGTTGAGTACATCAACAGACTTTGACTTCACTTTGTATCAAACTTTTGCATTATACAAGGTCTAAATCTTTTACCATTGTCTTAAGCATGATGTTAATCCCCAACACACCAATTTTTAGAGGTAAAAAAGGGGTGTAGCATATTCAAAACAAGTGTGCAAGGAGTGGAGGTTCAAAAATTGCCATTTCACGTTTTATTTTTTTGTGAACTACGTATGTATTCGAATGATAATCCAAACGGTCAATAAGAAGGTTTCACCACATATTGTTGTTAAAAAAATAAAAAGTGAAAAATATGAAGATTTCTAAGTTTTATGTAGAAAAGATGAAATTTTTTTCCCCGTTGCCCAACAATGTGTGAAAATGTTTGACTTGGAATAAAATGCCTTTTTACACTAAAGACAAAAAAAAAATTGAAAATTCCCGAAGAAGGAAATATTCTTTATATGTGTGAAAAATCTCAATGTCAATAGAAACTTTTGTCAAATTTTTTTAGAGGTGCCCAGAGTCCCTACTTTTGGCTTTAAGTGGTACTAACTTTCAAACCACAAATCCAAAGAATAAAATAAAAATATCTTCACGAAGCTCTTATCAGAGGCTATCTTGTGTAAAATTTTCAATTAAAAAGGATTTTTTTTTAATTGTAGGTACATGCCCAAAATCCAATTTGACCCTGGGGGGACGTTTGGTCCTTTAGGGGTTAAAGGCCTGGAAATGGACTTGAAATGTTTGGACAACACACAATAAATCACAGAAATAGTAGTATAGGAAGGTTTTTATCCAACAATTGCACACCAGAAGCTAGTAGGCTTGGTGGCTAGAGTAGTGTGAGGCCTTGAAAGGGAGGCTAGAGGTGACCGGTTCGATCCTCGTTGGCGCCACTTTGGTCACTTCACCGGTTCCGGCCGGAATTTGGGGGGAAGGGGGGCCTCAAGGGGGCCCAATTGGCCCTTTTGGCTCTAGGCAAAGGCTCGAGAAGGCTCAAGCACTTTTGCTCCTCATAATTCCTCTAAGTCCAAAAATATTGCAAATATGTAGATCCTCTAGAAAATTGATAGATTTCAGTACATACCTTGTTTTTTGGCCGCCCTAGAAAATTCTTCTTCCAATTCTCACGCCATGAGCAGTAAATGTAACTTCTTTCTTTGATGAACAATACTAACGGGAAAGAAGTTGTCAAAAAACTTCAGTTCTAAAATAGTCTAAATCTAGCATTAAAATATTATAAATGATTGGCTGAAGTACGTTATGAAAAATACTCTCCCGGCCTTCCGGAAATACAACCTCCTAGAGGTTGTAGGAAATAAGTCTCCTTAAGTTCCGTAAAACACTATTCAAATCTGCCATGTAGGATTCCAACTAGGTTTCTCATCCACGGAAAACATTCTGGGTCACAGCCCGCATTTTGCTTGATGTAAACCCATTTCCAGGGTACCAATTCTTTACTCCAATCAAAACTCGGGAATTCTTTGGCCTCCAGCCCAAACTATCTAGATGTAAACAACCCCTAAATGCCTCATTTGCAACTGGTGTATGGGTTTGCTTTTAGTGTATACTACACTAACCATATTAGTGTAGCAGCAAAACTATCACTTTAACCCCTAAATGCAAAAGTACCGAGGTGGGCTTCTAGTGATTTGGGGCAACTCACACCGGTGTCAATTTAGATCATGAATTTTCGAAATGTTTATCATAGATGTGTATAAGTAACAACTTTGTGGGGAAAAAAAATTGTGAAACAAATTCACGAAACTAAAGTTATTGAGGTTCAAAGTTTGAAACAGGGAGTGCAAGCAGGGCGGGCAGGGTACTATAGAGCTTAATGGTACTACTGTAGAGCTTGAATAGTACCATTGTAGAGCTGAATAGTGCACTTTTTTGTGGCAGGTAGCAATGAAGGAAAGTCCTTGACAACCTTCATTGTTTAACTTAAAAACGCATAGAAATTAAGGATTTCAGTTTTTTAAATTTTCTATTAATAGAATAAGGCATGATAGTTCTATCCACCATTTGGATTTTGGATCCAAGAAAATCATTTTCTATTTAAAAATAAAGTTGCTTTCCTAAGTAAATCGCTACTTTCTACACCCCTTGTCATTGCAAGTTATTTTTTCTTATCCTAAACACCTCCATTACTTGTGATTTTTTGCGTGCAATGACCTAATACAAGGTAGAACATAGATTCATAATATTATGTGTAGTGGAAAAGTATGCCAAGATCTTGAGTCAAAGTACACTGACCTTGTTCGCGCAGGCTAGAAAAATACCACATTGCATATTTCAAATGCATGTGTCTTACAATCCGTGCGGTCAAAGTTTATGAATTTTTGTGAGTGTCACCTTGTAGTAGTTGAATTGAAGATCTTACGGTTGAAATTAGTAAAAAGTTGTTTCAATCAGTCTTGCAACGTTGCATCTTAGAGAGGTAGTTTTGAAGTGTTTTTAGTGTGAAAATTGTCGAGGAAATTTAGGGGATAAGTTATTTCTGAGTAGGTGAGTGATTTTGATCGAATATTAGAACAAGCAAACAAATTAATTAAATTTTTTTTTGCCATCCTCAATAAGTGAAGGGCAACACTTTTTGAGGGAGAAATGACATATTGGTAGTAGTGAAACAAATCCACATCACAAGATCATCATGATAAATTTCTTAAAAAAAACACCATGAAGTTGAGAGGGCTTAGGGCCGCTTCACACCAAGCCGAGTCGAGAGTCCGTCTGTCAAAATTTCTGCCCAAACTATGGCAAGAGTTCAAACTTTTGGATTAAAAAAAATAAAATTCAAATATATATATTGAAGCCTTTGGGCGGCTGTGGTGTGAAGCCCCAAAGCCCAAGTCCAAAGTCCAAACCCCTTATCATTACGCCAAAAAAATCAGCCAAAAAAAACCAACAAAAAAAATTCGGCCTCTTTCATCTAACGGTCTAGATCTTGTCAGATTTTGATTATTTTATTGAAAAAATCGACAGACTCTCGAAGGAAGTTTGGGTCGACTAAAAACGGCGATCCAAGTTTTGCTAAAGAGTCCATCACCTTGGCGCCAAAACTCTCCAAAAGTACTGCCATGTAGGTACATTGGAAGACGACAGCCTTTGGACTTTGGCCTTTGGTGTGAAGGTCAAGAGGCTAGACTTTGGCCATTCAAGCAATCTCATTGGTGGAAACCGACGGACTCTCGACTCGGGTGTTAGGAGTGAAGCTGCCCTTGGCATGCGGACCAGTTGCTTGCTGCGGCCATAGCCATTTTTAATCTCCTTGGCAGCCAAGCCCATGGCCAAGAGCTAGACCAACCTTGCAATCACCGTAGTGGCAACCTCAGCTGAAAGGCTCTCTGTGTGCCAGATGTTGAGATGGTGAATTCTAGTCAAGGTGGAGGCAATCGCTATCATCGCAACTGGGATGAAAAAACAAAAATAACAAAAAAAAAACAAACAAACATGACCACATTGCCTGCACCAAAAACAATATCAGATCACCATCATGTCCATAACCACCATGCTCACAAGATCACATCCAAAACCAACATTATCACATCCAAAAAATCCATTGTAATCACATCCATGGCATAAAGAACACGAGAACCAAATTGGTATGAGGTTCTGGATGTGATTGACAGACAACTAATGTAACTAAACAACAGATCTAGCATCTCAGTGATCAAAGAGGCAAGCTCATACCAATCTGGTTGGTTGTTCCAGCCCAGTTGGCATCCAAGTTGCGGTTCAAGATGGACCCAGCCAAGCATGCGGAGACGAAGTACAAGCAGAAGTCGATGACCAACAGCAGTGCAAACATGGCCTTGCCAATACCGAACACCATCACAGCAAAGCAAATTATATCAGCTGAAAAAAGCACTTGCGCTTTGCTAAAGTCAGGAAAGGAGGTGAACAACTTATCTGGCCTTGGCGCACTTTTAGACGATTTCCCGCCATCTCAACCCATGTGGCATGCCAGCTCAGACGGCACCACGTGATGCTCTCCGGGCCCGGTATTATTCGAGACAGCTCATAAATGCTCGCGTGAGCGGAATATGAGGCGCAATTCCAAGTATAATTGACACGTGCATGTGTCGGCGAACTTATTTAGTCGGTACCGGCGCCGCTGGGGCCGGAATCGGGCCTGGTGCCGGTACAGTACACTACAGTATCATAATTCATTCCTCTGGATAAGCGTCCTTGACCTTCGAGTTTTTCTTCTCTCATCCAAATAAGTTCATCCATCTCTTTCTCATCCTTTCGGTTTGCTGTTCGCATTACATGTTCCCCTACGTTCCCAGTTGTGCACAATCTCTATCTCTAAATATTTTGTTACCCCTTTTGCTCGAGACCAAAGGCCTCCACTATCATACGTTGAAAACATGTGGTAGAAAAGTGTTTATCCTCGAGAGGGGAGAGTAGTTCTATTACACTATCCTATGTTCCGTGGCCATATGCTTAGTGAAGAGAATGAACAAACACTATATTCACGCTGGTCTTTCCTTCGGAGAATGGAGTTCTTCTTCTTCTTTGAAAACATGTTGAAATTGAGAAACGATTTCGAACTGAAATTGGGATGTTGTTAGCCTATCTTAAAACCACTCATGATGAGAACATGCTTTGAATTTAGGATTTTGTCATATTATTCAAGATGATTTGAAAATGGTTGGAGTGTACAACTCTAATCGCCTTTATGTCACTTTCTAGATTACCACACAACCTTAGATCCAAATGCATATCCCGCAAATACTGATACACTCATCCCTCCCACAAGTTATACCTTTGATAAGTTACAATGCCACTAACTTATAACCTTGGTTAACTATAACCTCAACTAAGTTCTAACCACTCCTACCGTGTACCATTCTGAGCTTTATGACGCCTTGCCTAGGCAGACAATATAGTTGTTCATGTAGGATGTGCACATGGCATGGTACCGTTAGCTGATGTGCCTAGAAGCGACATAATTTTTGGTTGATTTGGTTATGTTTAGTACAAACAAGGTGGTGCAATATGTGTAGTGCTCTCACTTGGCGTGCCACTTTTAGGATCTAACAAGAAGTGGATGGAGATGAAATGAGGCCAAAATTACCAAGTCTTCTACTAAATCCACCACTAACTTTTAGTCTCTAGTAAGTTCTTACCACCTCCATCCACCGGCGTTAGATTTGGCTATAACTTATGGGAGGGATGAGTGTATTAACCCTCATTTGTATTAACCCTAAATTTCCTTATAATTTCACACCAATAATACTTCAAAACTATTGATTCTCGTGCAATGAGTAAAGAAGGAAATAAAAATTGTATTTCAAGTTTGAACCGCAGGATCTCATCGGAAACTTAATAAATGACATACTCGCAAAATTTATTCAACTTTGACTGCATATATTGAAAGATTTATTGTATTTGTAGAACAATTGGTTCATTTTCATCCCTGCGTTGAGTGAATCAGCAGAGTTTGACTTCACCTGGTGTCAAAGTTTTACACTATACAAGGTCTAAGTTTTATATTATCATGTTGATCATGATATTAACTCCTTGTACACCAATTTTTAGAGGTAGAGAAAGGGTATATCATTTTTTTAAATGTGCTAGGTTTGGAGTTCAAAAAGTGCCAATTCATGTTTTAATGTTCTGGAAACAAAATATATTTTAGAATGATAATCCAAGCGGTCAATAAAGAGGATTACACCACCTCTTGGAATAGAAAAATTAAAAGTGAAAAATATGAAGCTCTCAAAGTTTAATGTGGAAAAGAAGAAGTTTTTTTGGTTCCTTGCCCAACAATGTCTCGCAATGTGTGAAAATCTTTGACTTGGAATAAAATGCATTTTTTCCACTAAAGAGTCAAGACAAGAAATGTTTTTTGACAATATGAAAGGAAATAATATTACTTTCTTGTATTGAAAACCTCAAATTTACTAGAGTGTCCTAGCAAAAGTTTTTGGAGTTGCAGGACATTCCCGCACTCAACAATTATTTCTTTAACCCCTAAAGGCCCAATGTCCCCTCGAGGGACATTTTGATTTTAGGTAGGGTACCATGTTCTCAAATTTAGGCACAAGTTCCTAAGATTTTTTATTGACAGGCAACTTTTTATTCCCTTCCCGTAGACATAATTTTTTTGTAGACATCTGACTTACGGTTTAAAAGTTAATTTTTTTTTCAGTAACATACAAAAAGTGCAGCAGTTTAGTGTGACACATAACAAATTATGTAGCAATACTTTAATTAACTTTAAATTGAAAAGAAATTCGAGTTTTTGTTCATTTAAAAAAAAAAACTCTTCTTGGAAAGAAAATAAAAATCTTTTGCATCTACTGTACGGATTTTTAAATTTCAAAAATCATGGGAAGGATATGATATATGCAAAACTTGAAGCGTATTGTTGATTCTTAGCACATAGTTGCATTGCAGGATTTTAAGGACATCTTCTACCCCTCTTCTACTTCTAAAATTTGGTGCACATGTGCCTAACATGATCCTTCTTAAGTTAAAATTAGAAAATCATGGACCATAGTGCAAAAAGCTGCCATAGAAGGTGGTCGAAGTTTGTTGAAGGTGTTTAGTATGACCTCAAGAAGAGTTTATGTCTCACTTCAAAGGTTTATATCCTTCAATCTGTGCGGTCAAACTAGACAATTTTTTTACCACGTTCACTTGTACAATCCTAGTACAAGATCCTATGGTTAAATATGTAGACATTGGGTTTGTTTTCATTTTGTGTTGAATGCATTGAAATTGGTAGTTTTCTATGAGTTTGGGTGCTAAAATGCCTTGGGCCTTTAGGGGTAAAGATGGCATAACATTTTTTCTATAAGTCCGATGAAAAGCTAAAAAAGCATACTCCCACGTACCTCTTATCTTCTTGCACCTTTGTACAAGAATTGCAAATATAAATTGCATTCATGGGAACGTGCCCGAGATTTACAAAAGCCTATTTGGAACTTTTTTCATTTAGGGGTTAAGTTGGATTACATATATTCCGTTTTAATTCAAAATTGGTTCCCTATTTTAACATCTCAGTTATAGAGACATGTGATAGTAAATTTTTTAATCTTGATCAATGATAATAGAGGGATTCTAGTGCACTCTTGAATATTGTGGTATTGATTCAAGCTATAATAAGTGTATTAATAAAGTACAATAACAAAAGATGAAATTTGCTCAAATCTTTCCAAATGAAATACGATTTCCTTTGTGATATGACAAGCATGCATGGTAGGGGATTTTGAGACCTTGTTGTATGAGTACCCTCAAATGTCCGAAGAAAGAAGGAAATTTGTTCAATTTAAGACACTTAGTAGTAGGTTAGGTAGATAGTTTCTATCCTTGAGATAGGGAAGTAGTTTCATACCACTAACCCATGTTTTATGGATATAAGCTTAGTGTAAAATGAACATACACTAAATTTACATTGGCCTCCTTTGGAAACCTATGTTCATCTTGACAAGCGTAGTAAATCTATACTTTATTACATAATTTACTCTAAGCTATATGAGATCTAGACCATTCACTGGTGTATTATCAAAATTCCTAAAATTCCAATTTATAATGAAAAGAATAAAATGAATATAGCCAAATACTGGAGAAAAATTGTAAATAGCAAAAAGAATATGTAAGTGTAGGAAGACTTGAAAAAACAATCTAAAGTCCAACGTCATTGTTTGTCAAGATAATAGAGTCTTTCAATCATGAGCTAGTGATGATAGGGGGTTTTAATTATATATCAGTATTATTTCATTTATTTTCTATATTTGTATCCAATGTTCTCAAAATTTAAGAAAATTTATTTATTTCTATACGTAAGTTAATGTAAGTCATCAAAAGTTGTAATAAAATACTTGTCCTTAGATTTGAGTTCTATGCTTTGTATACTTTTGATAGCTATTAAATATGGAAGAGCTTGGGGTCTCTAAATTTAAGATAGATTATTTTATCTAAACTTACTTTGAAAATGAAGAAAGAAAGTCATATTTTGTCATGAATCTTAGCCATTTTATTCCTTTATTAGCGTCTTTCACGGAAGAAAGGCATGCACAATTCTTTGGTGATGGAAAATTTGTTAAAAAATTGGAGAGTCATTGGAGAGTCAAATTGCAATGATTGAAGCGCGTCATCATAAATAACATTGCGCATTATTTTGTTATCACCATATGCTACTCCTTCCAAAAGCAAGAAAACGCTTTTTGGAACCATTGTACCCAAAAAAGCAACACATAATTGTCTATGCAAGAAAGCATATGGTTGACAACTTCAAAATCAAGTTTGTTGACTATGGGTGCCTCGACCCAGGGAATGAGCTTTGTACATCGTATCATTTGCAAAGTCTCTTTGTCTTCTAATTTTGCAGAAAAAAATTGGATTTAGTTGAATTTAAATTTTAAATCTTGAATCAACGGTCATGCCTTTATATAGCAACAACGCCATTGTTCTTGATAAAACAACTGCTAATGCAATTTGATTTTGTGCAAGCACAAACTTCAATATAAGGTTATCCAAATACATCTTTCATGTACCTTGTCGTCTATCAATAAAATAAATATTGTCAAAGATGTCAAGCGTCCTCAAGCGCAATTTGCATAACTCTTTGATAAATGTTGGTTGCTTGTTGTTCAAGGTTTCAAATTGCTCTTGAACCTCTTTCCTTAATTGTGCGGCATTGTTGTTGAGCTACTCCAAAATAAGTCAATTTGGAAGCAATTTCTTAGAATGGTGAATGTTCTCGTGGCAAATTGAAATCGTTCAACGACTTCTTAGGTGCTGCAAGGAGTTCAACAATTTCATTCAATGCGAGACTATGAGCCTGCTCCTCTGATGGTTGCTCCATCCTATCCTACTATAACCAATGTCTTTCGTCGTCAAATAAACTTTCACACAGTCGCTTCCATAGTTGTTGTGGGTCTACCGGTGATCCATGCCTCAATATGATTTCAAAAAAAATGGAGTTGAACGTCTAATTCCATCACAGTTATAGCTACCTAGAGGCACTGCTCCAACCTTCATTCTTATTGTAAAGTCCACACGGAACCATGTAGCGTTAAAAGTATTAAAGACAACGCTTTCAAAAGTACGTAGGTCCAAAAAGGATGTTGCATCTTTGACAAGTGCCAAAAGTGTCCATAGAAATTATCTCTCGCCCGCTAACGGATAATGTAGATACACCCTATTACAAATCTTCTCTTTCGGATTGCCCCTTATTATTGTAGCGGCCATGTGAAGGAGAAAGAAAAGTCCACGTACAACATCTCCTTGGCAAGTAGAATTGTCCAATTTGCCTCTAAGGGTGATAGCAAGCTATGCCGGTATAAAAGGATATTTCAAGGAGTCACGACCATTCTTTTGCATGACAAATGCAATGTAGATTTGATTTTGGATTTCTAACTCCAAAATGTTATTCCAAACTTCCATACCATACACTTGCGCAAAAATTTCACAATGTTGCTCAATGGTTTGATCAATAAAGTTATATTTTACACCATATTCATAAAAAGTGCACATAGAGAGGTGCACTTCATTTTAGATCAAATCTGCAATCTCAAATAATTAGTAGATTGTAGTAGTAACTTTTCAAATTGATGTAGTTTTTGCTATTTTGGTGTAAATAGAGTTTTTAAATCCACTTGAAATAGGTTTGGACATGTGAATGTGAATTAAATGGATATGTAAGTAGTTTTGATAGTTAGGATATGAAAAGACATGATTGTATAACTACCTAGGACCATTAGATAAAGAATGAAGGAAAGAGGAAACACTACACACTTAGTTTTGAGCGATTATATTTTACAGTGGTAGTCATCATCTTAGCTTGAATCTACTTGATCACATTTTGATGTCGATTATAGAGTTTTGTTATTATATAGTGATAGCAGTACATTGTAATATCAATTGGATTACTATGTACACAATATCAAATCGATGTGTGATCAATTGGATATGAGTCGGATTGCTCGATTGGTTTGCGGTTACCTGTGACATATCAATTGGATTTCTCGATGCATACAACGTGATTCTGGTATCAAGTAGAAGTCAGAGTTTGTCAATTGGATGATACAATGAGTCATAATTGGGAACCAAGTATTCTTGTATCAACTAGATAAGAGCAAGATCAAGGTGATAAGTGAAATCCAAGAGAGGTCTGAGGTTGTCGAAGAGTTACAGCCTAGGTTGTCCGGACCGGACAAAATGTTTGTCCGGGAGCTCCATGGGATGTCTGTACCTTAGAGGATATTTTTTAAAAACTATTTTTTACCTCTTTTACCGCCGGTTGCCGCGGTCCCGTCCCGGTCACTGCCTAGTCGTTCCAGGCGTCCGTGTGTTAGTGTTCATTGATTTCTCCCACTGCTCTATGTTGGCACGTGGCACTCGTACTAGGTTCGGGATATCCCATACCACATGTTCTTTCAGTCCAGGAGTGGATAGTGTTACTTAATGTGCTTGTGGAGTCCTTTCAGACCACTTCCTTTGTCGCTTTCGACTTTAGAAGGTTCACTTTGCCTCTTGGAAAGTTGTGTCTAAAGTTGCGTTGAGGGAGTGGGTGTGGTCGCGTCCTTGGATGTTGTTGCATTTTTCTTGTTGGTGTTGTGGGAATGTCTAAAGTGGACTCTGATTGAGTTGCGCACGCGCACCTTTGCACCGCGCTCGGGACTCTTGAGGCATTTGAAGAAATGAAGGCGGGGTAAAAAACATGGTACTATGAACTGGACCGGTCAAGAGTTTGTTGCAAGCTCTGTGATCATGTCTTTGCCGATAAGCCGGCGAGGATGTTTGGGCACCTCGGATATATCTCCAACGGCACGGCTATTGGTGTTGCTATGTGCAAAATGTTGGTTGCCAACGTGCTCATCAACCGTGCATTCATCAAATGTTCGGGGAAGGTGCCGCATCGATGATTACTTCCGGCCGTTGATGAATATCATGCAGGTGTGCCCCGCTGGAGAGGAGTTCCTTGCGTCTATAGACACCTCTGGGAAATTTAAGGACCAGAAATATGTAGCGAGCATCATGACAAAGTACGTAGAGGTTGTGGATCCTACAAACGTTGTACAAATCTACACCGACATCACTGCGGTGATGAAAAAGGCGGTCAAGAAGGTGCAAGAAACGTACCCCCACATTTGTTTTCAAGGGTGTGGGGCCCAAATTATGAACTTACTTATACGTGATTAGGAAAAGCAAGCCTGGGCCAAGAAAACTTTGAGCAAAGCAAAGACCATCATGGACTTTGTGAAGAAGCGACATTTCCTCTCGCGGTCTTCCGCTTCCACAAGAAGAATCTCTCCCTGATTAGACTTGGGGCTACGGGCTTTGCCACAAACTATTTGATGATTGATTGCTTGTTGAAGGTTAGGAAGGCGCTCGAACTTACGGTTGTTGATGCAAAGTGAGACGAGTATGTTTGAACATTAGGGAGCGAGAAAAAATTCAACCACTGTGAAAAGGCGAGGAACGCAAAAAAAGCCGTGCAATGTGAGGAGTTCCGGGAGCATTCGACAACTTTTGTGAGCTCGTCAAACCGGCCGTCCTAGTGTTGAAGGAGTTTGACGGGAAAAGCTCTTGCATGGCCAAGGTGCACGTCATTATGACAAACCTTGAGAAGCACGTACGGTCACTTCGAAACGAACCGCTGTTGTTGCCGCCCTTTATTGCAAACTAGGTGGAAGAGCGTCTTGAAATAAGGTCGCCTCAACTTACGCACCGACCTCCACTACGCAAGGGCTCTGTTGAACCCATATCTCATCAATGACAGGATGCTCCACAACAAGTGCGATGCAAGGAGTGCAATGCACAGAGTATTTGAGAGTTATGCAGTTAGCAACCTTGATGTCCTTGGTGGGTTGCTTCGTGAGTGCCATACGTACCAATACAAGGTTGATCCGTATGATGTTGGGTGGGATGCAAATAGCCTAGAGGTTGCCCCACATGTTTGGTGGAACCAACTAGGCTACCGTAGAAAGCATTTACCAAACCTAGCTTGTTGCGTAATGGCGCATGTGGTCTCTTCTTCCTCCTGCGAGCGTAATTGGAATAACTACTCTTTTGTGCACTATAAGAGTAGGAACCGATTGCACGATGCACAAGCGAAGGAGCTTGTCTACGTAAGGCTTGAACTCCAAGCTACATAGGAATAGGCTTGGCTCAAGGACAACGCAGAGGTAGAGTGGTATAGAATGAACATTAATTGGGAGGCAATAGACTCGGATGGAGATGGCGATTCAACCGACGACGAGAATGGAGTGGGGTTATATATATATATATATATAGGATCTTTTTCATGGTGTGAAGTGTTCTCTTCTTTTGTAATTCCTTCATGTAACTAGAAAAATCCATTTTGGACTTATTTGTTGTTTTGAATAAAAGCAAAGTGTTTATGAAATGATGTTTTTGTCTTCCCATCCTACACTTCAAATGCTCACAAATAAAATACACAACAGAACAATCCACTATCACACAACGGCCCCGTCCGCCTCCACTTCGCGACCCATCCACGGCAGTCCGCGCCTCATTTGCAATTTCCATCCGTAGTCCTCGTCTGCTGTCCATCCGCTCTCCATTTGCACCCACATCCGCTCTCCAATTGTGCCCTCATCCGTTGCCCATCCACGTCCCATCCACGTTCCATCCACTCCCCATATGCGCCCCATCCGCGCTTGTCCAAACCCCCATCAGCCACAAAATGCAAGTTTACAAATTTTTTACTCAAGGGTTAACATTACATCCCTAAAGGTAAATGAGGTGATATACACATTGGATGTCATTGCCACCACGTCGACATCGAGGTAACTAAATTACCCTTTGTAGGGGTAAAGCCCATTTTTGACCCTTCGTTGACTCTATTGTGTTGTGACAAGAGGCTCGGTCACAACACGACCCGTCATGACAACGCATCTTTGTCACAATGTCACAATAGACAACCTTGTTTGGTTCTTGTTAAAGCCAATTTTTGCTAGCTCGAGGCATTTTGTTTTGAATTGCAAACATAGTAGCATTCAAAAGGCTTTCATGTAGAGAAAATAAATTTTAGAGGGAACTCAAATAGATGAGAATTAAACTATATCTTTTGTATGATAAATGGCGGATAATATTTGCGGTTAAAACAAACTATTTGTTAACTCTCAAAGATAGTTTAAACAAACTTTTTCTTCACTCTCAAAGACAAGTACTTCGACATGAGTTTAGAGATTGCCAAGATCTTTCATTGAAAGGTCAGAACACCAAAATCTTCTAATAATTTGTTAGCTTTTAGAGTGAGGAAACAATACAACGTTTACCTTATATAGTGTGGATGTATTATTAATGTGGATCAATTTACATCAAGACCAAAGCATTCTCCAACTTCAAATTAACAACAAAGCCTACATCCTCCAAAACAACAACAAATGCTAAACTCCAACATTGATTCCTTCAACCTAGACAAAACCCCAAATGATAGCACCATTTTAAATTCCATGCCCAACTCAAGACTTTGCTCCGAAACAAACCCAAATCTAGATGAAGACTATCATGTGCAGCTGAACTTCATTCCTTGAAAAAAAATCAAGAAACAAAACCCAATGTGCACATTTTGCATTCTAGCCTCAGTAGAACCAATGCATCTATTAACCCTAGATTTGGAACCACCCACAAAAAAAAGGAAATATGTTTAAAACTCATTGCCGAAACAAATTCAAATTCAAAAGAGAACCATCATGTAGTGAAGGGCGAGAGGTAAAAAAGAGTGCAAAAAGAACAAGACCCATGTGAGAAAAAGGCGAGCAAACACAACGAAGAAGATAGCCAACAATGCAAAACTCTACCTTGGAGAGTAGATGCATGGACACCCAAGGGTCAACAAAGGGAAGGAGAGTGGGGGTTGATGATGGAAGTGAGGTGGAAAGCAAGGGGCAATAATCTCACATGGATGGCATTATTATGATACTCCAAACCAAGGACACACCCAACAAACTCTTCTACTACAAATTGAGAGCAAAAAAACATAACTCAAACTATTCAAAACTATGCACCAATTGAAAAGTTGCATAACACGTTATGCAAATTTGCAAATCAAACAAAAGATAAAATAATACATAGAAATGGTATTGCAAACAAAGGTTTATAATGGTATAGAAAAGCAATTGGAAGCAAAGTTTTGCATTGCATATCTAGACTTCAAAGTAAATTTGCAAGCAAATTTGGACTTTGAAGCTAAGCTCCATGCAAATTTGGAATTAGACGCAAAGCAAATTTACATCTTAGAAGTAGAGGTGCTAGGTTCTTTAGTGTGCACACAATTTGAAGCAAATCCTTAGAAAGAGCGACATACAAACTTATTAAATTGCATAATTTAAATACAATAAATTTAATAAGTTTGTATTTAGATTATGCTAAATCTAAAATACAAACTTATTAAACTGCATTGTCTTTAACCCCTAAAGGACTAAGAGCTATTTCGCTCTAAAACCAGTCCAAAACTGCCACTGTCAAAAAGAGACATGAAAATCACATTTTAAAGTGAATTTCGGATTTTCAACCGTAAGATCTTAAAATAGACTTCCATATAAACATGCCATCAAATTTTGGTTGCAATCCACCGCACGGATTGATAGATTTTAGTGTTTAAAGTCAAAACAATGGTTCATTTTCATCCCTGCGTTGAGTAGATCAGCTGACTTTAACTTCATTTTGTATCAAATTTTTGCATTGTACAAGGTTGAAATATTTTACCATTGTCTTAAGCATGATGTTATTTCCCAACACACCAATTTTTAGAGGTAAAAAAGAGGTGTAGCATATTCAAAACAAGTGTGCAAGGAGTGGAGGTTCAAAAATTGCCATTTCACGTTTTATTTTTTTGTGAACTACGTATGTATTTAAATGATAATCCAAATGGTCAATAAGAAGGTTTTCACCACATATTGTTGTTGAAAAAATAAAAAGTGAAAAATATGAAGATCTCTAGGTTTTATGTAGAAAAGATGAAATTTTTTTCCCCGTTGCCCGACAATGTGTGAAAATGTTTGACTTGGAATAAAATGTCTTTTTACACGAAAGACAAGAATTTTTTTGGAAAATTTCTAAAGAAGGAAATATTCTTTATATGTGTGAAAAATCTCAATGTCAATAGAAACTTTTGTCAAAAATTTTGGAGGTGCCCGGAGTCCCCACTTTTGGCTTAAGTGGTACTAACTTTCAAACCACAAATCCAAAAAAAAAATTAAAAAAATCTCCACGAAGCTCTTATCAGATCCTATCTTGAAAAAAAATTCCAATTAAAAAGGATTTTTTTTCGAATTGTAGGTACCTGCCCAAATTCACCAGAGGACCGTTTTGGTCCTCTTAGTCCTTTAGGGGTTAATGCACAACATCAACAGTAATTTCTCTAAAAAAGGTGGTCTACAAAATGCATGAGAAATTGTTGAAACAAAACTCTCACTTATACGAGCTTGAGAGACAACCTTCAGCATGAGAAATGCCCCTCTAATATCTATTGCAACACTGGTTATCCGTGTTTGGCTACCACCATACCTTTGTAAAACCTGGATTAAAAAAAACAATGCAAGAGTAAGTTACATGTGCTCAATTTTATTCACAGAGAAACCCAAATCACATTTGAAAGACCTAGCATATTTCATGTTGCTCTAGGGTCTAATTGCTTAAATCAACCCACCGTGAAGAGCAATCATGAGCAGCTAGATGTACAACAACCTTGCCTATGATAAGCTAGAGCACATCCTTGCTCAAACCCTGAAATTGTGAAAAATTATGTTGCAACTTTTTTCACAGGTAATTTGACTCATGACAACGACTACTACTACTCACTGAGCTCCAAAGAGGCTCACTGTCACCAACCCGTTCAAATTGGTGCGACAATTGGAACTGCACGGAAATATCAACCACTACCTTAGTGGAAGAGTGAACTAGAGCTTGTTGGAGAGCCAACCAAATGGTTTGGCGTATTTTTGGCCCTGATATCCAATGCAGCCCAATACATGGGCATCATGGTATCGGTTTCATTGTATACCAGGCCATAGTCTTTACTTGAGTTATATATAACTATTAGAGCTATTTAAGCTTAAATTTAGTTGTCTGAAATGAAATTTAAGGTCAAAATTATCGTGCCTTTGTCCATTTATTTTACAAATAACTTCATTAAATTTTTGAATTTTCATAATATAAAACCTTTTGATCATTTCATTTGTGCTTAAGTAATAAACTTGGTACCACATAATGGTTCATATAATTTGCTTCTATAGAATGGTTATTTATATAACCTCTATATGCCTAGAATCCACACAATGCAGTAAAATGAAATCTTTCATGCAACATTTCTTGTCAATGGACCTTATTTTCATTTGTCAAATTTTTGAACATTTTTTGCAACCTCTGTATGGAGGTGGTTCAAATATTTGTAGCATTTTAATATTATTAGACCGGTTAGATCTCCGTCGCCCCCGATGGAGCAAGGGCGGTCCCATGAGACCCTATCCTAGCCCCTAAAGGACCAAGCCTTGTGCTTCATCAAAACCACCAAAAACTGCCACTTTGAGATGAGATATTATTAGACTTATTCACCAAAAAAGTTACTATTTTCAACCATTGGATCTTCAAGCTAACTACTACAAAAAGACACACTAAAAGTTTTGGGAATTTTAACTGTACAGATTGAAAGATATATGCATTTGAAGAATGCAAAATTGTTTTTATCTACTGTGCCCAGATAGGTCCAGCATACTTTGACTCAAGATAATGGCATATCTTTCCACTACACATTGCATAAACTGAATGGATCTATGTTCAACCTTGTATTAGGTCATTGCACGCCAAAGATTGCAAGTAATGGAGGCGTTTACAACAAGAAAATTGGACCTACAACCACTAAGGGGTATAGAAAGTGGCCCATTATCTAGGAAAGAAAAAAAAATTGAAATAGAGAAATAATTGTTGGATCTAAAATCATGACTTAATATAACAACCAAAAAAAAGAAAAAAAAGAAAAATCCTTAATTTCTATGTGTTTTTAAGTGAAAGCAATGAAGGTACCTAAGAACTTTCCTTCACTACTAACCGCCTCAAAAAAGTGCAATTGTGAACACTTCAGTAGCAATATTCATCTCTACAACACCTTGCCGAGCTACCAAAAGAGTTGAGCTTTTTATGGTGGAGGCACCATAATTTTTTCCTTGTAAGTCCCAAAAAAAAAAAAAAAAAAATTCCTCTTGTAGATAACTCGTATTCTTATTTGTAGTGAAAATTTCAAGAAGTTATCTACAAAAATGAATTTTTAGGAACCTACCCAAAATCAACTTATGCCCCACAGGGTCAAATTGTCTTGTAGGGGCTAGCACAAGTCACTCTCCTGCCACAAGAACTTGTCCTACGGCAATACCATGTCCCGTCCCACGAGACAAGAATAGTTTTAGAGATTAAGATTTTAGCTAACTTACCTCATCTGACGGATTCTAGCACAAAATTGTTTGGAATTGCCAAACAGACATTAGAGTTTTCCTAAAAGTGCTTCCTGAAGGGGCAAATTAGGAAGAATATGGTGCTAGACAATATGAGATGTATAAGCGGAAAGAAACAGAGCATGAGGAAATTTCATATTGCCTTTTTCTGCACCAATGAAATGCTTTGCAATCAATGTTCTTGGGCCCTACCCCATGCAAGATAAAGCTCCCCCATAGTACCTTAAGTTCTCAAAGGGTTGACCAATAGTTCCCCAAAACCTCTCCCAAGCCAAGACACCATGTGCATGTGGTCCCGGTTACAAACATAAGACCCTAAGATTCGGGGTACCTATCCAGTGTATTTTGGTGACTTTCAAGAAAACTCCAATATTCAATTATACATAGAGATGTCATGTTATGAAATTCATATTTCTACATTTAGAGATTGAATTTGGAAATATCAGAGATAAATCTAGGATGTCAAGCGTTAGATGTATTTGAGTTTTCCTCAAAGTCACCAAAATACACTGGATACATACCCCGAATCTTAAGGTATGATGTTTGTAACCGGGACCACATGCACATGGTGTCTTGCCTTGCGAAAGGTTTGGGGGAACTATTGGTCAACCCTTTGAGAACTTAGGGTACTACGGGGGAGCTTTAGCTTGCATGGAGTAGGGCCCAAGAACATTGATTGCAAAGCATTTCATTGGTGCATTAAAAGGCGATTTGAAATTTCCTCATGTTTTTTTTTTCCGTTTATACATCTCATACTCTCTGGCACCATATTCCTCATAACTTGCCCATTCGGGAAGCACTTTCAGGAAAACTCTATTTTCCTAATGAATTCATCTAGCATCTACCTATATAATAGGCATCAGTCTGTTTGTCCGCCGCTCCCTAACCCTAACCCTAAACCCTAAACCCTAAAATCCTAAAATCATAACCCTAAAACCTTAACCCTAAACTCTAAATCCTAAACCTAAGACTTAGCTGGAACATGCGTGCTGTTGTTGGTGAACGCCGTGTGGAGGGTTTTAGGGTCCCCCACTTACCTTTAAGGGTTAGCCTTTACAGGTCTGAGATGTCACATTTGGGTTGCAACATGATGTTTTCTACGTATTTGCAAGCTACAAAAATTGATGCATAACAATTGTAAATCGTATAAGTGTGCTTAAAACTTAAAAATGATGTGAACCCAATGTATATTGGTTTCGAGCCCAATAAAATGAAACATGGCATTTCAAATTGAGATCATTGATGGGCCTATATTGGACATGTTTGAGAAGTTGCAAAATGGTCATGTATTCTACATGTATGGTGTCATATTTGAACATGATAAGGTTCACATATTGAAATAACCTCCAAATGAAAGATGTTAGTTAAAGATCTTCATTGTAAAGGTGTATATCTTCTCAAATTGTAATACACTTTTTGTATTCTAAGAGTAAAAATGTAATTTTACGAATGGTCCTCCACATACCAAGGATTGCCCTTGGCCCCGTTAGGAACGGGTCAGTATACTAGTTTTTCAATAATAAAGTCCATCTAACGTATTTTGTAGAATTGCATCCATCTACGAAGGTTGCTGATCTCCTTTATGTTTCTTTTAAGGAAGTACACTGAGGAAATCTGAAGATGTTATGATGTGATGTTTGAAGCAGATAATGGTTTGTTTTTCCAATGCATTTGTCGCGCTTGTGCAACGTTGAGCGCATTTGGATTCGAGTTGCGGTACATTTTGGAGGTCAGCATCGATTTCTGAAGTACATTTCTTAGCTAATTGTGAAGTAGACGCTACTATGAAACTTTGTGGCTTAAATTTTGGTTCAGAATGCGGGCTATGTCGCCGTTTCTTTTCTGTCCGAGTGTTGTGTTTGTGTGATGCGCGTGCTGTTGTATTTTTGTTAGATTTCGATTCGAGAACATTGAATAGTTTGTATCTTGATTTGAGAAGGAGCTCGCAGTGTCAGGGTTCGAGAAACTGACATTGATTGATTTTTGAGTCTAATCTTGAAATTTGCGCTTAAGGAGAGACATTGAGCGTGCTTCTGGTGAGAATTTTGGTTGTGAATGCTGGCGATGTTGCCGTTTCTGTTCGTTCTATGTCTTGGAGAAATTATTTCTGTCTGTACTTGGCCATGATGCGCTTTCTGTTTTTTTCTTCTGGGAACAGTAGCGTAGGATTCAAGTCCAAGGCACTGGAGAGTCTCGATCTCGGGAGTTCAATCGGCGAGTGAAATTTTTCGTTCTTGGAGAGCTCGTTCTCATTACTCTGAGCAGGAGGTTGCAATGTGAGACTGTGAGGGTTCGAGAGATTGTCATCAAATGGTTTTTCAAAGTTATCTTGTAGTTTGCACTTATGGAGATTGAATTGTGGAAGTTTCTGGCTAAATTTTGGTTCTGGATGCTGGCGCTGGCACCGTTTCCTTATTTCCGAGATTTTGACGAAGTTGCGTCTCTATGCGCCTGGCTATGATGCGCTCGCTGTTATTTCTAGGAGGACTTGCTTAGGATTCGAGCCGATGAATAGTTCTTAGCTTAATTCGGCGAGTGGATGTTTTGCTTTTGCAGTGCATTTTCCTGATTTGAGAAGGAGGTCGCAATGAACGTTCATCAAACCGTCATCAGATGAGAGCGTGACTCAACTTTATGCGAGCCGAGCGGTTGCGGCAGGGCAACATGATGTCGTCACTGTGCCCGACGCCTTCTACTTCACTAGGAAATTTTAGGTGTTCTATTGATCTGCGGAAACCATGTTATAGTAACTTGCAGTCCCGGACGCCCGTGGTGATATGTGCGTTGCGAGGAGAACCTGCTGGTGAGATTGCTTAGTACATTTCTTTAATATTCATTTTCGGAACCAAATGAATCTGTTGTAATTGCAGCTTGATTTGGCCCTATGCTCTCTGGAAAGGTATTTTTATTGCATCAAAGAAGCAGGGCAGCTTATCAGAGGAATGTAGGGACTGAAGAAGGTGAGGCACCTGCTCCACAATTTTCCAGAAGAGCTGCTCTTGCAATTCTTGCCGGTGTGTCTGGAGACATTGGCATCTTCAGAGATCGGAATGAAATCTACTATGCCAATGCCGTTACGGAAGAGAAACAAACTAATCTAACTGTTGAGCAAGTAAAGGTACGAACTAGTTTGTCAATCTTGCAACATGAAGAGACTTCATGCGTCTAGCAGTCTGTAACGTACGCCATCTGTGAATCGTATTTACAGTTTCTTGGTTTGGCTCTCATTGTTTAAACGCTTGCCCCTAAGCAGAAAAGTTCTGGCCTCGTCTTTGCATTATTTTTCCCTCACCTTCTTGTCTTTGCAGGGGATCATTGAGAATGACATCAGAGAAGGCCAGTATTACGTGACGGGAAATTTGACTCCCAGCATATACAATGACAACTGCAAGTATGTCTCTCATTTTTCTTCTGGTGTTAAAGTGGGAGTTATCTTACTTGTTCATTCAAAGGAATATGATGCAGTGTGCTGGACACGCCTGTTAATACTAATTTTGGATCTCACATGAAAATACTAACTAATTGAGCTAACAATGTGGATAACTGCAGATTTACGGATCCAACTACAGTCGTGACGGGAGTGAACAAGTATGTGGCAGCTGTAAAGCTGTTGTTTGACCCTGAACTCTCTAAACAGGAACTGCTTTCGATAGATGTCACGGGGCCTCGCACTATCGAAGTCAATTGGAGGCTTGGTGGGTATGGCCTTCTCAATCAAATCGCTTGATTGTATCTATCATGTTCGTTCTAGGGTACTAAACAATCGGGTCATATCATTTCACTAGTCGAATGATTAATTTGTCGGATTGTAATTTGAGCTGAAGTGTTCAAAGGCATGGATATTGGAATCGTAAGCACTTTAAGCACAGAGGTAGAATTTGTTGAAGAATGCATTCATTTTTCATGCAGGTACTTGAATTTCCCATGGAAGCCACACATCATGCCGTATGAAGGTATGTCCTTTCGCTCAAGCTTCGTTGTAACCAAAAGATAAATAAAATTCTCCCTGATGATACCTAGGTTCGAAGGTAGATGAAGGTCATCTGAGTGTTGAACAAGGTCATTGCTTGTTGGAGATGCAGGATCCACACGCTACACGCTAGGCGACGATGGCTTGGTTGTATCACATGACGAGACATGGAGTATCTCATTGCTGACAGCGCTGTTGGAGCTCTTCACTCCATCATGGGGGCCTCACTAGTTCTTCATTTGGAGGTATGTATTAATTTATGCGTGAATAGGTGATCACAAATATTACGTCCTTCTGGACCTGTTCACATTGCTGGTTAAAATCTGAGAGGACCTCATACCTCGCAGCCATTGGTAGGATCCTGTATGTTTTACTATTTTGTTTCAATCAAAACTTCAACAATAAGTGGAACAGCGGTAGCACCTTAATGCTTCCTCTGAGAATTCTATGATCAACAATGTTACCAATATCAAGCAACGCTTGCTGATTGGTGTATGTACTAGAAGTCAAAATAGTAGAGTCTCTATAGAAAGTACTAAGCTCCACTATAAGGTACTGCAGGTGTCGAGTATGGACTCTAGTTACAGTATATGGTCGCCTTTCGCAAGTATACCTCAATGTCACATGCTTTGCATCGGTTTATGGTTGTCAAGGCTTACAGGGGTTGTGAAAAATTGGAAGTGCTATTAAATTTATAGCAATCAATCGAGTGTAGTAATTCCCAAATCACTTGGTGAAATTGCCTTTTCTTGTTTAATGACTCATTCAAGAACTTGAATTGCATATTCCAAGAGTTTGAAAGAGTGTATCGTACACTACAACAAATGGACCATAGTATCTATTTAACTTCTCTCAACATAGCTATTGAGTCTTGGTATCAATATGATTGCCATAGTTCCTAGTATTGCAACCGGTACTAATAAATATGTCTACCCTAAATAGGGCTTATTATCATTCAAAATATTTAATCTCCACACCAATGAATGCAAAAATGATACAAAGTTTGTCACTTCATGAAATCAACAAAAAGTCAGAATTTCACATAAGGACTCATCTACATGTGATTCCCCTCCTAGAAGCATCGTTTTTGAAAGTCATCGCATGCAAAAATGCAAAACACAATTGTCATGCGAGGAAACGTCCTTGTTCTAGTAAATCCCAATTTACGGAAGTGTTTGTCCTTGTGACTTGGTGTTAGGGACATAGCCTCTGGAACCTTTTACTTACCTTTTACATTAAGCTAGGGTATATATACGAAACGACACTTTAAGAGTTATTGGGTCTCAACAATGCATATCAATGCATATTGAATTGGCAACTGGAATAGCTAAGTTGGTTAAAGCATGTGGTTGTTAGCCACAAGGTCCAAGGTTCTATCTCACCATCTTTGATTTTGTAATACCCGGTGACCTAAAACTTGTCAACAAATTGGAAGGTCATGAGAGAACCAAACTGAAAAAGAAACGGGATTATCAAAGCGCTTTATTGTAAACAACATTGTGCATTATTCTCTCCTCTCTAAGCATCGTTTTTGAAAGTCATTGCACGCAAAAATGCAAAACACAACCGTCATGCCAAGAAATGTCCTTGTCTTTGAAGATATTTTCTTAAACTTTTGTTGGTTGGTATATGAAGCTATTTAGGAGAAAGGGTTTGGGGGGCATGTTTGAATATTCATTATTTTTATATCTCAACCTCATTTGGTCTAAATCACATTTATTTATAATGGAATTCCATAATTAATAATAACTCGTTCCTTTTTTATATTGAATATAGTAGTTTTTTGCTTAATTTTGAAATGTTTATGATTAGATCATTAATTGTGTCCAATCGTGCTACAATCATCCTTGTCAATTCCATTGATACCGTTTTCTTTTGATATTACCAAAACAAATACTAAGCAAAATTGCATCCCTTTAGAAGTTGGAAGAACTTGATTTAGGTGTCAAAAGAAGAAGAAGAACGCCGGTGTCCGAAGGAGGCCGGCGTAAATAAAGCCACTACTAAGACCAAGTCCACCAGACAAGGAATTAGTGAGCTGGAACTACTTCCCCCTTTCGAAGGTAGACACTATGTAACAAACAGCCAAAAACCACAAAACCAATCAATAAGCACCAAGGGAAGGAGGGAAGGAGGGAAAGGGGGGGGAGGGAGAGAAGGGGAAAAGGGAGGGAGGGGGGTGTGTTTACGTGTTGTGGTTTGAGGGTAAAGTGAAGAAGAGAGTTTTATGGGGGGTCATGTGTATCGGGGAGGGCTTGGTTGTTTTCAATTTTGCGTTTATGTAGAAGGATGGACATAGCATGTTGTATGGCAATGATGTTAATATTCTTGAAAGTATTTGTAATTGTGTCAATAGGAATTTTGAAGGTATCTTCCAGGATTTTTATAGTTGGTATTAAGGTGGTGGCACGAGCGCCAGCAGTGATTACAATAAGGGGGCCCACATTCCACCTGAGGACAATGATGTCATCAACAAGGGGTTGGTATTTATTGATTTTGTTTTTGATTGCTTCCGGGGAGAATCTGTCATTACAATATGTGAATTCGATGAATTGGATGGTGTAATCTTGGTTTATGTAGTCAGGTGGGGGGTCATTGTATGGTAAGCCTCTAACGCAGAGTATATCCGGTTTAAGTCTAGCATTACAGTGGCACCTTTGAGTTACACATGTATATATGGCAGTAATGTGTATAATTAATAGTAGAAAACATCATAAATCTATATGGTTACTTTAAAAACATATTACGTAAATCTTTGAATATACGACTCCTGCAAATATACTTTATGAATACTAAGTATACTATACTCATAATACTTTTGCTATCTACTACATAGCATTTAGATATGCTTGCAAACTTTTGTCGTCGATAGCTTCAATTTGCATTGAGATTTATTCTAGTATGTGAGCTTTAGTTGTTTGAAAGATGCGGAATGAATCCTTGCAATTTGCATACCGTTTTGCAACACATTGTAAGGTGACTTGTTGATAAACATGTGATATGGCAGGTGAGACAAACAATTCTTGTGACTTAGTATCGGAGACCGAGGAGCTGCTTGGTGGAGTGAGTTTGAAAGACAACAATGAGCAAAGAGCAAGGACATGACTTTCTAGTGGCTTTGAAGTAGATGCCTCAAAAGATATGGTGCATTCAGCAGAGCGTTTTCCATCTCTAACTTTGACTGTTGACAAGGAGAAGAACGTCAACTTGGATCACAAGACACCTACGTTGGCAGTCAATCAACCAACAAGTATGCTAGCATCATGAAGATGAAGTAGTGGGTCTCTTTTGGTATTGACAAATCTACTACGCATCCGACTATGGAAGGCACTTTGAAGGAGGCCTTTGGAGTACCTACAGGGAGGAAGACAAATATTGTTGTCGTAGATGTTAGCTTGGTGGTCGTGCTAGGGGCTAGGAGTATTTTTCCTCTCAATGGCTTGAGTTGGACGGAGATTTGTAAAGTGAAACATCTAAATTACTTGGATTTATGGTGAAGAGGGGAATTCGGCAAACTTTGGTGGCTTCAAAATCAAGTCGGAATTGAAGGCTTCAGAAGTGGGCAAAGTTATTGGATCATGGAAGAAGGTTTGACCCTAAACGATCATACATTGTATGACACGTTATTATTGAGAATGGTAGAATGTAGCACCTTGCCTTTGGTACCAAGTTCTAGCATGTTGGCGGAGGTTATGGCATTTCATGGAATCTTCTTTATAAACTGAGAGATATGGTTCAATGCAAGAGATGGTTTATAGTAGAATCAAGATAGAGTAAGGCACTGTATACCGTAAAATCTACACTTTCAAAACACCCAAGATTCATTCTAGTCTAAGTTAATTCTCCCATGATGGTCGAGCGTCTAGTCTTAAGTAGTTTTGCTCTTATTACACTTTAAAAGCTATCTTCTATTGATTATCTTAAGTTTTCTATCACTTTCTAGAAGAATATATATAATTACACCTTGCACTCTTAAGTTTTGGGTTTTCTCAATTATTTCCAAACAACAATGTGCATTTGACAAGAGTGTTGCTCAATGTCTTAATTGTGAGGTGTCCCGCCTGTCAACCTAGGTCCTATTGAGCAGATGAATGCTATCTAATTGGAATCTCATTGTCGTTATTTAATTATTTCTTCTTTATAATTGAAGAGCTTACTTCATGCAAATTGCTTTGTCTTTATCACCTCCGTCCACTCATGTTCAATGCTCCAGTTCAATTCTTAAACAAACACATTAATACTTCCAAAACCACACAAGTTAATTAATGCTTCAATAATTCTTCAAATGAATTGTATCTCCAACAATCATCTCTTAAACAAGTAATGTAATTTACTTAGATCACTTCCTACTAAAAATTTGTTCTCAAGTCTATTCACTTGTAAACATTCATTGCATTAAATATGTTTCCTTGATTGCAACTAATCTTTTAGAATAATTATTCTTGATCCCAACACTTTAACTCCTAGTAAGCACAATTCACTTATATTTAGAAATTCTAAATTCAAAGCGTAACTGATTTATAAGCACTTTAGCTTTGCTAATCACAACTTACTTTATTAAAAGCATAAATAATCTCTTTAATTCACTTCTTTTAATTTAAAGTCAATAATTGACCAAATTAGGATTTTATCCTAATTTAACATGAAGCTCAAATTTATGCAAGTCTCATGCATAAATAATTAATATTGCACAACACACAATTGAAATAACAATAATATATATTAACCCCTAAAGGACCAAGTGTCAAAAATGGGCTTCTTGAAAGTTTGGTCAGGTTCCTATGGTGTTAATTTCCAACATTTTTTCTTTTAATTTTTACTATAGAAAGGCGTTAGCAAAACCTTAGTGGGAAAACAATTTTTTTCCTAAATTGAACATTTGATGAAAAAGTTATAGGGTTTTGAATTTCAAATGGGGAGAGCGGGCACCTCGGGCACCTCCAAAAACTTTTGCTAAGACACTCTATTGAATGTGAGATTTTCAATACTTGCAAGTAATATTTTTTCCCTTCATATTTTCAAAAAAAGTTCTTGTCTTTAGTGAAAAATAGCATATCAACCCAAGTCAAACATTTTCAAACATTGTCACTCATTGTCGGGCAAGGTATCAAAAAAACTTCTTCTTTTCCACATAAAACCTAGATATCTTTATATTTATTTCTTTTTATTTTTTCCACAAAAATATGTGGGGCAAAACCTTCTTTTTGACCATTTGGATTATCAATCTAAAACATATTTCATTCACAAAAAATTAAAGTGTGAATTGGCAAATTTTGAACCTCTACTTCTTGCATAGTTGATTTGAATATTCTACACATGTCCTTTAGCTATAAAAATTAGTGTATAAGGAACTAACATCATGCTTAACAAGATGGTAATGGAGTTAGACCTTGTGTAGTGCAAAAATTTGACATCAAGTGAAGTCAAAGTCTGCTGATCCACTGAACGCAGGGAAGAAAATGAAGCATTTGCTTGACTTCAAACTCTATAATCTTTCAATCCGTGCGGTCAAAGTTTATGAAATTTACGAAATATATTAATTAAAAAGTCTTCATTGAGATCCTACGGTCAAAACTTAAAATCAAAGTTTTTGCTTCCTTCTTTGTTCATTGCACCATAATCCAACAATTTTGAAGTGTTTTTGGTGTAAAATTGTCACGGTACCTTAGGGGTTAATAAAGACTCTTATAACCATAAGAGTTTGAAGCTAGCTTTCTCCACAAGATTGGACTCACACAATTATGATCCAAGTGGTGAAATTCTACTCACATACCCAACTATTTATTCTAGGAACTCTAGAAGAGTCATGTCTTTCTAAAAGGTTTTTTCTAGATCTCCCACCAATCTTCTAACTTCTCTTTAAACCTTTTCATGTAATCAAAGGTCATAAATTTTTCCAAAGGTCTTTTCTAATATCTCTTTCCACACTACTTCTGAATCTTTTAAGATATTCTCATATTTTTATTAATTTTAAAGGTTTAACTTAAATTTTACTATAATTTAACTACTTTAAGTATATTTTTAACCCTTAGGCTATAAAATTTTGAAAAAAGCTCTTTTTAACATTTTGGCTCTAGAGGCACACTTGACACTTTGTATTAGGCACTTACACGTATGTTGAAGTTGCATCCAATGATTTTGAAGATATGGAAGCTTGTCCACTGTAGGATCAATGTTTGCTATGGTATGAAATGTTTTGTTTTTGTATTTCTTTGCAGTGATTTTGGATTGCTTTATTAAATGAGATTTTGAATATATAATATATAGTGAGCTTCTTTACAACTTCTCACTTCTTTACAATTTTATTATTGTATTTCATATAATTTTTTTGTAGTGGGATGCTCTAAAACTTATTATAAACATGAAATGTGTTCTTAAATAATGTAAGTAAATAAATTCTAATTACCGAAGAAAAACAAAAATCTGAATTATATTCTTAATTTCTCTAAATCGTTGTGCAATTACATGGTTCAAATTGCAATGGAGGCATCCATGATTCAGCACTTAAAACAGGAAAAGAAAGAATAAAATGTACACATAGCCTTACAATTCATCTCAAATAACAACATTGTAAGTTTGGTACAACAAATTCACTTGTGTAATAATATATGACGACATTTGAGATGTCTCTTTAATATTGAAATAGAAAATATGTAACTAACGTGCTCCTGAAGAGGCCAATGTTGTAAGCAAAAGGGTATGTGAATTCATTACAAAAAAATAACTAAAATCTTGTTTTTTAATTTTGAATGGTGCAAAACTTTGATGTTTTTTACCACCGCCCAATGCACTTGCCTAAGAGCATAATCACTTAATTGTTTGTTCATATTGAAGTCTCCAATACAAGTTGATAATGAAAATAGTTTCCTTGTTAAAAATACTAGGAATTCCATCTTTGGCCACCATTATGCATAATGGTTGCACTTTTCAAATTGGTAGTACAATTATTTGTGAAAAAACATCATTTGTGACATGTTTACACCGCATGTGACATTTTCACATATACAATGTTTAATAGTAGTAACTCTCTTTTTGGCCACTATTGTACACAATGGTTGCACTAATTAAGTAAACAAAGTGCAATTATCATTTTATAAAAAACATCTATTTATTTGTGAAAACATTGTCTACAACATTTTGATTGATCATGTGAAATTTCCACAAATACTATGTTGTCCACACTACCCTACTTACAATTCAGTTTCATACATAATAAATTCGCAATGGGAAAGTGTAAAAAAAATTGAAAAATTAAAGAGATTTGTCTTGGTGATTCCATAAGATATCAAGGTGGTATCCATGAGATACCAAGGTGATATCCATGAGATACCAAGGTGATATCCATATAATACCTATGTGATATCCATTGTATCCAAACCACTATGATTTGAAAAAATGAATCACCTTGGCAAGTAGGTACACAAATAAAAATCAATGAGTAACTAGTCTCTACCAATACTATATGGCTTGCTATAGAAGCTCCTGGAAAAAAAATGAAAAATTGCAAATTCTTATAGTGATCACCTTGCATGTCACCCCCTACTTCATGGTCTAATGTTAGTAATTGGGCCCACATGGACAGGGTGACTTGGCTTGCAAAAGGTGTGGGGGAAGCATTGTTCACCTCTTTGAGAACTTAGAGCACTACAAGGTATCCATTTAGTTTGCATTAATTAGGGCCCAAAAGCATTGTTGGCCATGCATTTCATTGGTGCATCAAAGATAGCATGAAATTCATCATGCTCTCTTTCTTCCCGTAGTGAAATGTTACCGTGCCTTTTTCATTTCTTTCCTCTTCATGAAGGACTTTCAG
This sequence comes from Bryoerythrophyllum caledonicum, assembly GCA_963971425.1. NCBI lineage: Eukaryota > Viridiplantae > Streptophyta > Bryopsida > Pottiales > Pottiaceae > Bryoerythrophyllum > Bryoerythrophyllum caledonicum. The sequence goes on along the minus strand of OZ020526.1, from coordinate 17,964,193 downwards.
GAAAATTGCGTGAACGACTTTGTACGAGCGATTCCTGAGTTGGCTAAAATGAGTTGAAAAACTATAAGAAAATCTTGGCTGCTACGAGTACACTATAAAAATAGGGGAAAATATTGAAATTTAGCCAAAATGTTGAGGAGCATTTTTAGAGAGGTTTCACACTTGGACCAACAACCGAACTCCATCAAGGATCAAACTATGCCAAGATGCCAAGTTCTGGAGTTATTTTTTTTCAAAAATATGCAATTTGTAGAGTTTGGATCCTTGTAGTGTGAAAGTCCAGGGGATCTAGTTGAGGCAGTGATCCAAACTATTTGGCAAATCTTAAGTCAATTTTTACTTCATAGAGGTCCTTATATTTCCTTTCTCACTTTCTATAGATATGGGGCCTAGAAGAGAACACATTTTTAATTAAAAAATCAAGAAAATGGTCAAAATGCTCATTTCACCCAAAAAAATCCAGCACAAGCACTAGCACAAAAAAATTGAGGTGAATATATGAGTAAAAAAATTGAGGGTAAAAATTTGGAAAAAAAATTGAGGTAAAATTTGAGGGTAGAAGAAATTACTATTTTTAATCTAACTCATGAGATCTCGTCAAAATTTGAATATCATAGTGAAAATATGTTCAACACCTCGGTAAGAGTTTGGGTTTCTATTCACGTTTGGACCAAACTTCCCTTGAGAGGTTGAACTCAAGATGTTAAAACCTTCAAAAAGAAATGCCACATAGGCATTATAGACGTCATCGGCATTCCGACCCTTGGTATGAGTGTGAAAGCCCAAACACCCGACCAAGACCGATTTTGAGGCTCTAGATCAATCAAATTGCTAGTAGCACTCGCCCAGGGCGAATTGACCCCCTCGTTGGGACTTACCCGAGGTGGGCCCTATCTTAATTGCATGGGGTCATTTTTCTGGCCCTCTTATTTCGGGGGGTCTAGAGGTTTTTTCTAGATTTTTTTGGACAAATTTGGGGCCTAAAGCAATTGTTTACCATGGAAGATCCTCCCTTTCTATAAATAGGGCCCCATCCAAAAACAAAATAGGGGCCAGGTTTGGCCCCACCACCTTGTGGCCCCCTCGAGTACGTCCAACGAGGGGGTTAATCCGCCTTGGGCGTAGCACTTGGCACCTCAACACTTGGTCCGAGCGTGAAAACCCCCCAAGTATTCAGCCACCTTCAACGATGGTATCCACGGATATCGAATAGACATTGGAGCTTATCGCCTAGGTATCTCCAAGTATTAAGTGCTGGAATATGGTACCGATTAGCATTATGCCAATTTTCAGAAATTGGTTTTGGGATCGCGGCACTGTAGTTCGCAGGCTGGCCGAGCTATGAATGGAACGGCTGCAAGCCATGAAGATGCGTCGGGGCCCTATTCTGCATCCATGGCGGGTGCAAGTGGTGTGATGTGCTTCTTTAACGCACGCAACTGGTGGTGGTGAAGGACCTCGCGGCGCGCCGGTTGCCAAAGGCGCACTGGCACTCGCAATTGGTAAACTCCGGGTTCCCCTCTGGCTGTGGGCTGGCGCCAACTTTTTAAGGACATGAATCTGGGGCCAAAGGAATCTTCTCTCCTGTGGATAGCGGATCTATATAAAAGCGCTGCAGGCAATGACCTGGAGCCTCGATCACGTTTTTTATGGCACATCCAGACACAAATCCACCTTGATTGCTGTTCACTTCTCCGAACAGCACCCTTCTTCCGGGAGTGAGTTTATGGCTGCATCTAAGTTACTGGTTGGAGCAATGTCAAGTTCACTTGGTATTTGGGGAAGAATACTTGGGTAAGCATCTCATGTTGGTTCCTTCACTTGCAATTTTTTTTCTTCAAACTTTTCTCTTAACCCCTAAAATACCAAGGCAGTTTTACACCAAAAACACTTCAAAATTAATGGATTCTAGTGCAATGAATAAAGAAGGTAACAAAAACTTTTATTTTTAGTTCTGACCGTAGGATGTCAATAAAGGCTTATTAAGTAATACATGTACAAAATTTCATTAACTTTGACCGCACGGATTGAAAGATGATAGTGTTTGAAGTCAAGCAAATGGTTCATTTTCTTCCCTGCGTTGAGTGGATCAGCAGACTTTGACTTCAGTTGGTGTCAAAAAATTTCACTACACAAGGTCTAAATCTATTACCATCTTGTTAAGCATGATGTTAGCTCCTTACACACCAATTTTTAGAGGTAGAGACAGGGTGTAGCATATTCAAAACAAGTGTGCAAGGAGTGGAGGCTCGAAATTTGTCAACTCACACTTTAATTTTTTTTGAACTTAATATGTTTTCGATTGATAATCCGAATGGTTAATAAGAAGGTTTACATTGGGTCACGGTCCACTAAGGTACCCCATTTTTGGTGTCACAATATCACAAAAGTAAAAAAAAACACTACTTATTTATTTTAAGGATATATAAATCAGGAAAATGGCATAATTGAACTTGGTGGAATGATTGACATTACTATTGGATCCTAGGGTCCAAGGGCAATTCACCATTTTGTAATCATTATTAGGTTTTATTCACTAATTCACTAAAAAATGAGAAATTCCATAAAAAATTGAAAATAATCTTTTTTACACTTTTGTTAATTGGAAAAGGAAATAAACAAGATTGAACAGGTATATATAATTTTTTAATAATTAGTTCATTGTTGAAATAATTGTAAACTCAAAATTAGGAATTTTTAGCGTCACAATGTCCCTCCTCTCAAGTTTAGAGTTCCTAAAAAATTCCTTGTAGAAGGAATAAAATAACAAAAAAATCAGGCCTACATGTAGGATCAAGTTAACTTCTATCACCAATCAACCAAAATTTAAAAAACTTTTTTTTGAATTTTTAACTGAATTCTCAGTTTTTGCCCAAAAGTGAGTAACCCTAGTGGACTATGACCCCATTACATAGTGTTGTGGAAAAAATAAAAAGTGAAAAATATGAAGATCTCTAGGTTTTATGTGGAAAAGAAGAAGTTTTTTTGGTACCTTGCCCGACAATGAGTGACAATGTGTGAAAATGTTTGACTTGGGTTGGTATGCTATTTTTCACTAAAGACAAGAGCTTTTTTTTGACAATATGAAGGGAAATAATATTACTTGCGAGTATTGTAAATCTCACATTCAATAGAGTGTCCTAGCAAAAGTTTTTGGAGGTGCCCGAGGTGCCCGCCCTCCCCATTTGAAATTAAAAACCCTATAACTTTTTCATCAAATGTCCAATTTAGGAAAAAAATTGTTTTCCCACTAAGGTCTTGGTAATGCCCTTCTATGGTAAGAATTTCAAAGATGATGTTTGAAATTGACACCATAGGAACCTGACTGAATTTTCAAAAAGCCCATTTTGGACACTTGGTCCTTTAGGGGTTAAGTGTGCACTTCAACCAATGTTACCGTACGGTCATTTTTGGCACCTCCCTGCCAAATTATTTGGCACCTCCTTTCTAAATCGCAGTGCATCGGACACATGGGTATCACCTAGGCATTACACAAGTATCATCTAAGCATTGTATGGGTATCACATATGTATAATGCAGGTATCACCTCGATCATTTCTTAAATATTCGGGTTTATGAATTGAGTGAATTGTGTACAAAACTGACCAACGCATAGGATACATATATTGGTCAAATCGCCACTCTACCGCAACAGTATTTTTTTTTTTTGGCGACATGGAGCCAGTTGGTTATTTTGAATTTTGAAAATCTGGTTATTGGATCTGTTTGGTGCAAAAAGTATTTTTTTATTCAAATTGGATGTAAGTGATGAAATAGGTGTCATATTTGTGCAAAAGGTGATACCTAGCCATTTTTTGCTTTACACTAAATTCAAGTAGACCGAATCCAGTAGTTGGAATGACTGAGTCTCATTTGGATTCAAAACGTGAGGAACTCATTTGACCAGTCCCATGATTGCAATGGCTTGGTGCTATGTGCAGGAAATCTAAAGGATGCTTGTATTGGTACACAACCAGCCCTTTTTTTTAAATGAGTGGGATAGCCACAGTGGCCAACCTTGTTTACTTGGGGGCAGCAAACTCGGCTTTTAGGGAGGGAGAGAGGGGGAAAACGAGTGGCTTCTAGAGTGCATGAGAGGCAACACATTGGCGTTGATTAGGTAAATCACATAGTTTTGTGAGGCGATATTTTGTTCACTTTGAATGATTTTTCTGGCTACCTAACAATCAGAAAAAGGTGCTATATGGCTCTTGCGTGGAAATCTACAATCGGTTAATTGGCGATTGTTTAAAACTTTTGGCCTTGAATTGGCTACAAGACAAGAGGAATGTGAACAAAGTGGCAACAAATCAAATGCTAGTTTTCAACAATAACAACGATGGAAGACTTGTACTGTACAGTGGGGTACCAATCAAAATGTCGTTTCTGAATTCGCAATGAGAAAAATTTCAGTACTGCCAACTTTGAAAGCCTCTTGAGAGCTCAAAAATAGGTATTTTACCACGAAATTTTTACCAAAGAATTATCTTTAAGTTAATTACATGTATGCCAAATTTCAAGGCCAAAAGATTCACCAAAAAAAAGGTATTCAAAATCTACCAACATTGGTAGCTGTGGAAATTTTTTCACTGCTGCCAACTTTGACAGCCTCCCAAAAATTGAATTTTTTTTTTTTTGCCATGAAATTCTTGGAACAAAAACTTCTTTATATTAATAACATATGATAAAAATTTCAAGGCCAAAAGATTAATTCAAAAAAAGAAATCCACAATCTACCAACATGTGTAGTTGTGGGAAACAATGGGGGAAACCATTTCATTGCTACCAACTTTGACACCCTCCCAACGGTTGAGAAATTGTCTATTTACCATGAAATTTTTGGCACAACATGCTCTTTATGATAACAACATTCATGCCAAATTTCAAGGTCAAAAAATTTATACAAAAAAAACATTTACAATCTACCAACATGTATGTCCTCCATTTGCCTCAATCACTGCTTGTAACCTAGAGGGCATAGAATGACATAGTTGAAGGAGCTTTGTACCATTGATTAACCTCCACTCTCTTTCAATAACTTCCGTCAAGTCATTTAAATTCTTTGGACATATTGGGCCATGTTGCACAACATCTTTCAAAATCTTCCAAAGGTTCTCAATTGGATTGAGATCGGGAGAATTTGCAGGCCAATCGAGCTTCTCCAAAAGGTGTGTTTGTCTCCATTCGTCACATACTTTGCTACGATGGACAGGTGCGCCATCTTCCATGAGCAATCCCTCTGGCACTCTACTCATAAAATGAAGCAACTTGACATTGTAGACCACTTCAACAAAATCCTTAGCAGAACGTCTATCTTTGGGCATAAAAACAAGTTGTGACTTTTGCCCTCTAGCAAATGCACCCCAAATCATCAAAGAAGTTCTCACACTCTTAAAAGTTGGAACTATACAACTTGATGAATAGCGCTCATATGCATTTCTCCAAACATGAACTTGTTTAGAATTTTTTCCAACTTCAAAGGTAGATTCATTTGTCCAAACAACTCTCTCCCATTCTTTTATAGTCCACCCACAATACTTTTGATCAAATGCCAATCGTTTAGACATGTGACGATGTGTCGAAAAAAGTTTTTAACAATAATTCGACTGAAAATGCCACTCTCATGTAAGGCCCTTCGAATAGTCGATCTAGACGCTTGAGTAGAACATATATTAGTAATCTCAGAGAGTGTCGAGCGACGATGAGTGTTTGAGACACGTATAATAGCACGGACATCTCTATCACTAAGCTTTTTAGCATGACTTCCACCACAAGGTTTGCACTTATAGGTTCCATCTTCTCGAAATTTCTTCACTACCCTCTGAACTGTTCTAACATGGACTCTAACAATAGCTGCAATGTCAACTCATGTCTTCCCTGCCTCACTCAAACCTACTATGCAAGCACGAGTTTCATCTGAAATAGCCATCACTCAGTGACCATGATCTAGCCTTCACTTAATCACCATGATCCAGCCTCACTCACTGAGCACATATATAACCTCATTCAGTCATCAGAAAAAAATCTCACACACCCTCAATCACTCACCATCGTCCTGCCTCACAGCCTTCATTCATCCACCAGACCTCACCAGTCACCACATGTAAGTTATAACGTCACTCACTCTTAAAGAAAATCTCACATACCTCCATATATCCTCAGACACTCATCCCATGCCTCATCCACTCAGTTATCACATAGCCTAGACTTACTCAGTTAACTCATCTTTCATGCACTCAATCACTCATGTTCACAAAGTTTCAATCCTGTGCTTAGAAAATAATCACCCATCACTTGCTTCTCTCATCATCCCACATCCCACCTCCTATAATGCTTTATTGAAAATGCAAGCATTCTTATTGAGAGGAAAAAGCTTCTTCATGCATATATGGTCTCCAATTTTTAAACAAGTGCAGTCTTTGAGATGTGACAAGTGCATACAACTAAATTTGGCTATCCTTGATTTTTTTGAGAAGCATTTATGATTAGAGATTGCATCATCTGGAGAATTTCAATCAAGAAGCATGATTGTCTGACATACTTCAACAATTTCAATGTCTTTAATAAAAGGTATCTCACAACTACACACATTGGTAGATTGTAAATGTTTTTTTTGTATAAATTTTTTGACCTTGAAATTTGGCATGAATGTTGTTATCATAAAGAGCATGTTGTGCCAAAAATTTCATGGTAAATAGACAATTTCTCAACCGTTGGGAGGGTGTCAAAGTTGGTAGCAATGAAATGGTTTCCCCCATTGTTTCCCACAACTACACATGTTGGTAGATTGTGGATTTCTTTTTTTGAATTAATCTTTTGGCCTTGAAATTTTTATCATATGTTATTAATATAAAGAAGTTTTTGTTCCAAGAATTTCATGGCAAAAAAAAAAAAATTCAATTTTTGGGAGGCTGTCAAAGTTGGCAGCAGTGAAAAAATTTCCACAGCTACCAATGTTGGTAGATTTTGAATACCTTTTTTTTGGTGAGTCTTTTGGCCTTGAAATTTGGCATACATGTAATTAACTTAAAGATAATTCTTTGGTAAAAATTTCGTGGTAAAATACCTATTTTTGAGCTCTCAAGAGGCTTTCAAAGTTGGCAGTACTGAAATTTTTCTCATTGCGAATTCAAAAACGACATTTTGATTGGTACCCCATTGTACTTGACAGACATATGTGAGCGGTAGAGTTTGCAGTATGGCTCTTCCAACCTGCACACACAAGAACGACACTCCGACAATCAACTAAAGGATGCTTGTATTGGTGAAATTTTCATTTATCGCCGCACAATCCTACTCAAAATAAATAACGACCTTGACTGAAGCGAAGGTTGCCAAATTATTAAGGCACAATGTTCCTTCAGTATGAGGTAGATCAGCTCGTTCAAAATCTAAATACAACAACTAAGAGGCGCATATCACCTCCTTGACTTTAATTTCACCAAATAACATCCTGCAAATGCATAAAAGAGATGCCCACATACCTGCAGTGCTAGGCCTAGTCCACCGTTTTCTTCTTGCTTAGAATATAACAGCTGCACAAAAAATAGGAATGCGTGAATTTGGTTCTCAAGTGACTTCGTTTGAATCTTGCTGATAACGTCTGAAAATTTAAGGCTCCCGTTTTAATACAAAAGACATATGCAACGTTCAAGATACAACTGCATGAATGTTCCAACCGCTTGTAGGCAGTCTTAGATAGAAATTCAACATGAAGTGATGTGCAAAACGTACTTTGAATTTACTCTGCACAGGTGAAACAACTCGTATCACAACGCCTGCTTGAGCTTGCACTTCAGAAATTGTATTCCCGAAAAATGAGCCCCTTGCTCCTCAACCTGGAAACCAACATCCCGGCCATATTCAGTAAGAGATCAAGTGAAGAAACAAAATTTGACGTCTAACAACAACAAATACTACGCACTAACCGACATCTGAATTTATATGAAACATACATCATGACAATTTCACCAAGTTTACAGAGCAATTTGAACAACTGCACAAATAATCATTGTAATATAACATGCTAAATGCGAGAAAGACAGGAGAAGGTGTCGATTCTCTGACCACTAGTTTGTTCACTAGACTGAGAGCCCAAAATCAAGCTTACCTTGTCATTCACGAGTCGTCCCAAGGGAAGTGGTCTTATTGTTACAATACCATTAAGTGCCTCTTCCAGAACACTGGCGGAGATGGTTGTTTTAAGTTGAATACCTAACTTCCACAATCGCCAGAGCGTGCCTCCTCCAAATCGGACATCCTCCAGCGCAGCTCAACCTCATACAATGCACACAACGGACTTGGATTGAGAGAGCCAAGCAGAAAACGATGGCATGAACAACAAACATGGAATTTGTAATTTAATAGTACCCAAACACACTAGCAAGATCTGGAGATCCCAGCAACCCAGTTTGAATAAAAATAAACCTGTTGATGCGCCCTCGCTGCATCGCCCCACCTCCACCATCTGGGATGCAACAGAATCCAAGCCTCCAAGTATACCATCTTCAATGTAAATGCCACAACTCCTCAACAATTGCTCCCTGCATGAAAGCGATCTCCATTCCAGATTGCTAGGGTATGGCGCGTGAATGTGGCGCAAGGTGGAGTACATGGTGCGCCAACAAGAAACCTCAAACCCTAGGAATCCTGCGACCTTCGTTCAACAAACTTAGCAGAAAAAGGTCAGTAACCCATAGGCGATGCTAGAGTAATGGCCAGTGCAAATTGGCAAGGCGATTTCCTCAACGGAAGCCTGTACAAGCAACTAATGCAGATCTCCATGCGCAAGGTGGGGTGACGTCACCAAATTAAGAGAAGTTAATTTGGCTACTGATAGGGATTCATCATCGCGTCGGAGTATCAATTAGATTTGATAAGGCGCCAAGTGGCGATGGACAAAGTTGGAGATTGTGCTCGATGTGGCCCAAGTTGCCCAGTGGCCATCGCCATCAGGCTTAGGACGTCAGACTCAAACATCACCTCTAACGCATTATCCTTTCAGACCCTTCTTTTTAACAGAGGCCCATTCGCCACGTATTTTTTTATTTCGCCATTTGGCCTTAAATCGCCTAAAAAAAGGGTTGTACACAATCCAACCTCTTTTTTAAAACCTTCATAGTTTATTAGCAGTTTAATCCCTAATGGACCAAAGTTTCCTCAAGGGACACTTTGAGTTTCAATCAAGTCCCTGTAGTAGTAACTTTTTCAAATTGATGTAGTTTATGATGTTTTGGTGTGATAGAGTCTCTAAATCCACTTGAATTAGATTCGGTCATGTGAATATGAATCAAATAGATGTATGAAGTAGTTTTGGTAGTTAGGATGTGAAACCACCATTTTGTAACCACCTAGAACTATAAGAGAAGAAGGGGCGACGAAGGAAACACTACACACTTAGTTTTGAGCGATTGCATTTTACAGTGTTGGTCATTATCTTAGCTTGATCTACTTGATCATATTTTTCCATCGATTAGATTCTCGTTACGACTGTATAGTGTTAGTGGTTATGTTCCGATCATATCAACTAGATTCACTATGCACATATATTATCAAATTGATGCGTGATCAACTGGATAAGTCAGATTATTGGAGTTGTCTGGTCTCACCTAACACATTAACTGGATTCACTAACGTGCATACACTCTAACTGCAGAAATCTACTTGCTACAGAGTTCAGAGTTAAAGGGGTATGTGGAGTCCTAGTTGAGGAGGTTGTTAAGGGAGTCCAGAGTTACTGTTATCAACTGGATGAGAGAGTGTAAGAGATCCATTTGATAAGAAAGTCCACAAGAAGTCCATGGTTATTTGGGAGCTACAGCCGTGACTATCTATTGGAATTAAATTAGTTAATTGTAGAGATGACGATCCTACAATAGCTAAGACTTGAGTTTTCTATCAATTTGATTTAAGTGTAGATTACTAAGTGTGAGAGTAAGATACATGCTTCAAATTATAACACAGAAATGCAAAGTCATCCGGAAATGTGAATGTTTGGTTGAATTATGTTCTATTGGATAATGTGTCCGGCCAACCATATCCACTAGATGATTTACTGAATGATTGGACATACAAAACCATTAATTCAATTGAGGATAATCTAATGGAAAAGAGGTATGCGCAACCTCCATCCAAGAGAATATTATAATTATAATTATAATTAATTGAGTCTTTGTAATTAAGGAAGATCATGATGGTAAATTGATGTGTGAGAATCCATGAATTGTGATCAAGGCATTTGACATACAGAAAGGTGATCTCAAGGGAGGATTGAGATCGAATTACAAGAAGTAAAGATGGAGTAAAGAGGAATGAGAGAATCGCATGAGTTAAGTATCAAAACCCTAATTTCAATTACGCAAAATGGCATAATACCATTCGTAATATGGACTAAGGTAAAGGAATTTACAATGTTGTGACTATCAAATTGATCATGGATACATCTACTGGATACTAAAGTTACTATCAATTTGATTGGACTAAGAGTGTTCCCGGAATAATAATTAATTCCTTAAAGAAGTATACTTTGGTTAATTCAATAACAAACACAATTACAACCTTCATGTGACCTTAAGCTACTTATACATTAAACGAAAAGATTCATTCCCCATAGAAGTTCCTAGAATTGAATTGCACGGAGTGAATTTGAAGAGTTCAATGAAAGATCAAATTTCTATACTACAGTCCCTCAATTTCAAATTTTGGCATGGTTTTTTGAGATTTTTGTATTAAATGAGCAACTTTTCATTAACTTTGCGCTGACATAAATTTTCTAGAAATCCGACTTACGGTTCAAAAGATGTAAACATTCTTAAGAACACATACAAAGAATGGAGCCGTTTAGTGTGACATATAACAAATAGTGTAGCAAAACTTCAATTAATTCTACATTCAATAGAAATTTGAGTTTTTGTCCATCAAAACAAACTAATATTCCTCTTGGAAAGGGGATGGAAATCTTTGCATCTACCATGTAGATTTTTGAATTTCAAAAGTATGAAAGGATATGATATACGCCAAACTTTCATTACAATAACAAATAAAAATATCTCATATCTTTAAATTTGTGCAGTCAAACTGAACAATTTATCATATGCTATTTGTAGAAGATGTTGTTTGATAAAACAAATAGGATTGTTGTAGAGGGGAGCTGACTCTGCCAGCCATGAACTATTTTATATTACACGACGACCACAACAACAATTCACAATGCCCAAGCAATTGGAGCATGTCATGTTGAGGCCCGGGTATCTAAACAAGAAGGTATCAATCCGGGTACCAATTTGGGTATAAAACATCTTCTTCTAGGCAACTCCCTGCATCTTAGATGGCACGGCCACTTGGTAGGACAAGGAGAGGCATTCAAAGCTAAGGGTAAGTTTTGTGCCCAAAAAAAAAACAAAGCTTGGTGTATTGCGGAGGAGGCGGTGGAGAAAAGGGGACGGACACTTGCCACTAAGCTCATGCACATGTGTGCAGATGAGCGTGCGTTGGGCCCCAACGATTGGTGATGGGCCCCACTAAACAAAAGATAAATTTGGATAAAATTTTAAAAGTATAAATTGGTTCCCAGTAATAACGTATTGGGAACTATTTTGGAACGGGGGTAACGTGTTGGGAACGGGGGGGACACTAGGAAACACATTTGTGAACACGGTGGGGAATTGTGAGGAACAACATGGGAACTCACTGGGAATGCAATGGGAAGGTTGTGGTAATAATATGGTTTAAAAGGTAAATAAGAAGAGGGTTACCAAATGGTTTGGTTAAGAACCATATGAGATTTTACTATGAAACTGGTGTGAGCATGAGGAGCCCAACCCGGACTTTTAGGGACCATATCTAGGAGATGAAGCCCCATATGGTCGTCATGTGCGTCTACTTACTAGCATGCCCCTCGGAATGCACGGATTCGGTTGCATGTTCTCCGTTATGGCGGTAAGGTAGAGGCACCCATCTCGGATTGGCCACCTAATTCCGATCAGTAGAGTATGCATGGAATGGTGCATGAAAATGGTAAAATGCATGAAATGGTGCATAATGCGACCCAAAACTGATAACTCAAAATCTGAAAACCCCAGTCATTATCGGCATTAAGTGTGCAATTTTAGGTTGCTCCACCTCAATTGAGCTTTCATTGGTGGCCTTGCCTCAAAAGTCGAACAAAGACCGATCGGCATTGGGTACCTTTATGATTTGGTTATTCATGGCATGTCTTCTCTTTTTACTTACTCTCACTTATCGGCATCGGGCAAAGGAGGGCACCAAATCTCACCTATTCTAGAGTTTGATTATGGGCTCCAGTGGTTTTTGGGCTTCTAAATTCAATATCAACTACAAATCTTTGAGATTAAATTTGAAAAAATATTTCATTCCTAATTCCACATCTTTCTACATGAATATTTTTGACGTACAATGTCATTTGAGTCCCCAACTGGCTTAAGTGATCGGAATTGGGTGCGTCTACCTTAGGGGCGGTTTACACTACGGACCAAGAAACCGTCCCATGACCCTCTAAAATCTGTAATTGGCTCCATCAGCTCGTCCCGGGATGACTTGGGTTTACACTATGAGGAAAAAAGAAAAGTGACCAAAGGAGTTGAGGTCCTCAAAAGGCCTAGAAATGGGCCTAATGGATAATGTTGGAGGGTCCCCCGGATTTTGCGGTGCAAGAGGCTAAAAGGGTTCTCTCATTGCTGAAACGAGGAGAACCTGGGCCTAAAATGTTGTTTTATTATTTTTAAATTGATTTTTATTATTTTTAATTTTATAAAAAAAAATTGGGTTGGGAGGGGACCCAACGTTATTGTAGATACAATGGCGGCCACCCTTTTTGTCTTTTTGGCTTGTTTTATTTTCTTTGTTATTTTAGGCAATACTGCCCTTTTTAGGCATTCATTAATAAAATCAGCACGCCCACTTTTTAGTACATGGTCATTCCTCCCGGTCCAAGTTCGGTTTACACTTAGTGAGAGGCCCAAGGGCTTTAAAAATGACATTTTGATGAAGTGTGACCATGGAAGTGTGACCATGAAGTGTGACCATGGAATTAATCCAGTTTCCTTGGTCACGGCACTTGGTCTATAGTGTAAACCGCCCCTTAGAAGAACGCCCTGTCACTTCCTTGTTCAATGGGTCGTTGTAGAGCTGACTCCCCATAGTACTTCTTCTGCATTGGCAACAGTGGCATGCCACTCGTTCAAATTCGTCCACTCTGCTCCGTTTTTTCAAACTCTACAATTTTGGACTTCGTGCCAGAAATCGGTGGGAAAATCGCTGCTCCTTTTCTACATGGATCCCTTGTAGTGCTATATTTTTTTTCTCTTAGGGCTGGTTCACACTATGACTAGGTTGAGAGGCCGACCATCGAAATATCAGCCCAAACAAAGGCGAGAGTCCAAAGTCTTGGAAAAATACATTGAATTGATGTTTTGTGCCGGTCATAGTGTGAAGCCCCAAAGACTAAGTCGAAAGGCCAAGTTCCATTCCATTTTTGAAAGATTCTATTCAATATTCCCTGAAGAAATTATGGTCACTTTCATCAAACACTTATGATTTTGATTATTTTATTAGACAGTCGGCCGACTCTCAAATGAGGTACCGTACCCTACGGTCGGATTTGGCCCCCAAAAATCAAAACATATGCCAAATATTTTGAAATTATTTTTGAAGAACATCAATTTCTATACAGGGTGAAAGAACAGAGTTTGAAGAATATTCTACTTTTCAAACTTTGCCAAATTCGACCCTTGGGTACGGTATCGACAGGCAAAAAATGGCAACCCAAGTTTTGTTCATTGAGAGGTTGTCATTTTGGCACCAATACTATCTTGAAAGTGTTGCCATGTAGGCACAATGGACTTTGGCCTCTAGTGTCAAGACCAAGATTTTGGGCATTCTAATTGGTGGAAAACAACCTCTCGACCATTGTGCCAATTGCCCCTACCTTCATATGTAGTGTAGACACCAATTTTCATGGAAATATGTCACCTTTTTATCCAATTTGATCATTTTCATTTTCTCACATGAGAGTGGGGAATAAATAGTAAATTTTTAATAAAATATAATCAACAATTGTCTTCAAATATCAAGATAGTCATTTGGCTCCATGTTGCTATTGTAAAAAATATGGTTGATTCCCCTCTTGCGTGTGCAGGAAATGTTAATGGATCACCTATTGGTTAATCTCTACAAACAAGGTGAATAGGCTTTGGAGATATAAAAAACCTTGAGATTTGAGTCATTGAGCCTTGATATGTTTGTACTAGTTGCATGACATTGGTTAGAGAAATTTTCTTACTAAAAGAACCATAATTTTTTTTGATGAATATCAAAGAAATGATTATTGATAGTGAAACAATATGAAGAAGTTGTGAAGAAAAGAATCGATATACAATATATTTTGACAAAATATACTAGTAATATTGTGGATCAAGAATATACAATATATTGTAATATTTTGGACAAAATATTGTTGTCAAAATTGAACCAATTTACTAGTAATATTGTGGATCAAAAAAGATAACAATGCTTGCATTGCTAGTGTAAATTAACTATGTAGAACTATTTTGTTTTTTATCTGCCAAGTTGGCTTGTAAGTTGGAATCAATACTATAAAAACATAAAGGTACAAGTTATGTCTATTTGCATCTTATAACATTATTTTTTTATTTTTTACTGTAGATGGATATTACTAAAAGTTTTGTGTGAGTCCAAATTTTCTTGAATTTGACGTTTAATGAAAGAGTTACATGGTTTTGAAGTTCAAACAGGGAGAGCGGGGATGTCGGGCAACTCCAAATACTTTTGCTAGGACACTCTATTGAATGTGAGATTTCAATACTAGCAAATAATATTGTTTCCTTTCATATTGTCAAAAAAAATCTCATGTCTTTGGTGAAAAATAGCATATTTATCCAAGTCAAACTATTTTCACACATTATCGCACATTGGTAGGCAAGGTACCCAAAAAAATCTCATTTTCTGCATAAAACTTTGGTATCTTCAAATTTTTAACATTTTATTTTTCTTCACGGCATTATGCGGTGTGAACCTTCTTATTGACCACTCAAATTCTCATCCTAAAACATATTAAGTACACAAAAAAATATAACGTGAATTGACAATTTTTGAACCTCCTCTCTTTGCTCAATTTTTTTTGTATATGATACATCCTTTTTCTACCTCTAAAAATTGGTGTACAAGAACTTATAACATGCTTAACATGATGCTAATGAATTTAGGCTTGTGTAGTGCAAAAATTGGACCCCAAGTGAAGTCAAAGTCTCTTGATCCACTAAACACAAGGAAGAAAATGAGCCCTTTTCTCTACTTCAAACACCATAATCTTTCAATCCGTGCAGTCAAAGTTCATGAGATTTTGTGAGTATGTTATTAATAAGTCTTAATTGAGATCCCACGGTTAAAAATAGAGATAATAGTTATTGTTTTTCTTTCTTACTCATTGTATTAAAATGAGTAGTTTTGGAGTGTTTTTGGTGTGAAGTTGTCAAATAAATTTAGAGTCTATTTAGAGTGATTGTCAAAATGATGGAGATGCCCGATAGTCATTCATACTCCATTATTATTGCTTAATATCTTATTTGTACCACTTTAGATAAGAAATATTGTCAACATAGTAAGAATAGGCTCAAAAAGATGTGAAGATGAAGGTGTCAATATGAAGATTGAATGTGTGGATGAAGGTTACATATTCATCCTTTAAAATAGAACCAAAATGTAGTATTTTTCAACCAATACAACCAAGTGAAGAGCCATATGTAAATGCACTTCCATCCAACATCATTGATACAAATTGGACCAATAACAATATATAGGTAAAATATCCAACCTCCTTTAATGGCATATTCTACCTTCACAATAAATGTGTCCGTAAAAACAACTTCTTTTTAGAAATTGACCCTTTTTCATGATTTTAGATCATCTACAATTGGTAAAATAGAATACACACCCAATAAGAATACAATCATCTTTATAAAGAAATATGTCATAGGTGCTAACAATGTGCTTGACTTATAGTAAAAAGATAAAGTGTCCGTTTGGGGGACAATTTTTTCACTTTGACTGCACTTATCTTTCAATCGGTACAGTCAAAATTCACAAAAGAATTACGACATCATCTCATATTAGTTGAAAAGAAGAAGCTACGATTACATTCTCAAAAAATTCATCTTGATAGTTTTAAATGAATGGAGTAGGGATTCCTCCAAGGTAAGCCTCCCCATGACCAACAAAAACCCATAGCCAACGCCTATAAAATTGGGGTATATCCAACCCTCTTCCATCCCATTACCACCAACTGAGCTCCAAATGAAGGTTTGCTACTAGTCAATACCCTTACTTTTGGTCGTTGGTTACTGGGGGTACCTACTGCTGGCCACCCACTAAACATGGCTGCAAAGTTTGGAAATTCATAACTTATTCAGTTTTCATCGAAAAAATATGAAATCACTTGGATTGGAATTGTAATTCTATTGGCTATCACTGAAAAATATTAGTATAATTATCTCCTCTCTCCATATATGCACATTCCTTAACTTGTCGGTTTTAGGGGGGCTTCCCTTAAAGGCCTTGGTCCTTTAGGGGTTGAAAATTGACACATTGCTTCTGGGAAATGCAGATTCACCCAGACAAGCGGAGATTATGAAGAGAACCATGGAAATTGTAACTCCCAGTCGGCGACTTTATTTAGAAAACCAGTTGCTCTTAAGTTGCTTTCGTCACACTTGTACTTCTTCCCGACTGTCAGAACTTTCACGGAACGCCAACTCTCCCAGGTTCAAAAATTCAAATTCCACTTGAGAGCCCCTTTTCTCACACACTCCCTCTAGCCACCATCTTCCACAACAACGAAAATACCAGTGTTTATTTTGATTTTTTTTATCATTCATTGTTGATTTTTACATTTCAGGTTTTCTTTTTCATTCATTTCAGTAGGCGATGCGGTATTACGATGGAGCCAAATAATCCATAATTAGACGGAATGTCCTACTCATCTATTTAGTGGTGAAATCAGATTTGAATTTGGAAGTGAGGATGGAAAGGACGGCGTGAGTGGGAATGAGAATGGTACTTGAGAGTCAGTTGTCTCACAACACATTTTCGGTGTGGAACTGTGATATGTTTCATTTTGTAGGTTTTTTTTTTGGTAGTGTCTACCCTCAGAATGGGGCAATAGTTTCATTCCACTAACCTATGTCCATATTGGAGAAGACAAACAAACACCAATGACCATCTTTCTTTCTTCCCTAAAAGATATAGTGACAAGAACAAATAGACACACTATTCAAGACGACCACCTTAGGAGGCTAGAGTTCTTTCGCTACTCCAAGAAGTGTGGGAACAAGTGACTAAAAACTTCTCAACACTAATCACCATCTTCTCAAAGAAAGACTAGAAAAGTCCAGTGTCAAAGAAGAAGAACTCCAGCCTCCCATGCATGAAGAAAGTGTCAGTTCGTTCCACCACGAAGAGGACAAAAAACACAAAAAAACACTCATGACCATCTTTCTTTCTTTCCTAGAAGTGTGGGAACAAGTGACTAAAATACTTCGCAACACCAATCACCATCTTCTCAAAGAAAGACTAGAAAAGTCTAGTGTCAAAGAAGAAAAACTCCAATCTTCCAAAGAAAGTGTCGGTTCGTTCCACCACTAAGAGGACAAAAAAATCAAACAAACACTAATGACCATCTTTCTTTCTTTCCTTCCTAGAGGTGTGGGAACAAGCTGCAGCACAGAAGTAAATACTTGGCGACACTAATCAGCATCTGAGAAGGAAAGATTCAGTCTTTGCGGCAGGCGGGGCCTGGGGTGAAACTGACGCAGGTCTGGGGGAGCGAATATTTACACGATTTCTTGAGGCAAATGGCGCTGGCATTGGGGCGTGGCGGCCCACCACCTCCCTCTCCCTCTCCCTTCCTTCTTATTACTAGCTCACTGGCACATGCTCCAGCCCGTCCGCTCGCACAAAACCAGCCTCGCAGCCACCAAAAATAACCGCGACGCTCGGATCCGCCACCACCCACCTCGGCCACATAACTCTCCCCTCGGAGATCTGGTTGTGTGCGTTCTGTGCATGCGCTCCCGGCATGTGCAGCTGGTGAGCACCAGCTCCTTCTTGGTCGTGCTCTTCAGCTGAGATCGGTGTCGGTTAACTTGCTCTGGGGGCGGTGCTGGTGGTGCTGCTTCTTGGGGAGGGAGGGAGGGAGGGAGGGGTTTTGTGTGTTGTATGGACTCGATGAGTGGCGCATTGTATTCAGGCAATGCTACGAGGATGGGGGCGTAGGTGAGGAGGGTCGCGGTGGTGTGGGGAGCGTGAGGAGGCTGTGTGGGGAGAGTGAGTAATGGCGGTTCTTCGTGTCGCCCTCGCGCTCTTGGCTCTGCTGCAGGTGATCGTGGTTGTGGCGGCGGCGGAGGAGCAGCTCGTGTTTGGGAGACCGGAGCAGGGATCCGCGTGGGAGCTCCCAGGCCTGCAAACGGCTTCGTCGCCTTGCGACCCCTTCTCTCTGGTTCGTTCTCTCCCTCCCTCCCTCCCTCCCCGCTCGCTCGCTCGCTCGTCGACTTGTTGGTTACCGTTTCGAGAGGAGATTCTTGACACGCGGTCATTTCGCCGCGCAACTCTGCGCTTCCTCGCGTAATTTGGGGCCGTTCACGCCTTCCAAGACGCTATGACTCGTGGCGCGAGATAAACCTCTCTCTCTTGACTGGGGTTTATGTTTTGTTGTTTTCTTTGGGAGAATCAACACTTTCTCTTATGGACGTTGATTTCTTCACTTTCAGAAAGCAAGTGGGGACTTGGTTTCTGAAAATGGAGGAACGTGCGTGGAACGGTAGCAAGACGAAATCCGTGTTGAAATGGTTCGAGGTTGTCAGTCGGTCGTCACACGTCAACCTTCTGATGGGTAGGCTGATGTGGTAACAGAATATCCAAAATGCGTTATTGTCTACTTGTGTGCGGGATTCCGGGGACCGTTGTTGACTGAATCTGGCTAGTGAATTTATTTACGTGACATGATCGTCGAAGGCGGAATCTCGGGAGGGGATGCATTGATCCACCACTGTTGAGCGCACACACAGCCCTTTAGCCCACTCCCCTCTCGCCATGCTAACTTACTGACTTGGTGTGGCTGGATTTTTTCTCCAGGGCTGTGGAGAAGAGAATGCGAGTTACAAAGGCAGCAGCAGCTTGGAACCGGATCTTACCATCCTCCCCCAAGGTAGCTTGGACCAGGATCTCACCATCCTCTCCACAGGTAGTAGTACACTCTTTTTTCTTCAAGCCATTTCACAATCCCTTTTGAAAAGCGATAACTGACATTCATGCCTCGGTTTCAGGTGACCCACCTATGAAGAAAGAGCCTCTCTGCACAGTGAACTGCTTCCGCGCTGATCCGTAATGTCCATCTCCTTTCTTGTATTAATAACATTTCTCTAGATGCAAATTTTGTGAGTACAGAATGGTCGTTATTTTTTAATGGTTTTTTGACGAGGAGGTGTATCTTTGTGTAGAGTATGTGGGTCGGATGGCGTGACCTATTGGTGCGGTGTGAAGGAGGCGCAGTGCGCGGAAGTAGAGGTCGCTCACGAGGGGTATTGTGACATATGGAACAGCGGCATGGGGGAGAACCTGGGCTTGCACGCGGCCCAGTCTCTGCAGTTGGTGCACATGGTGTGGCTTGTGCTTGCAGGGTTACTCATAGTGATTGGACTACCCTGAACTTAGTATAGTTGTAGCAGCCAGCGGTTATTCCTTCAATGCGACCCCCGAGTTTTTTTCCCCTCTCTTACAATCCAGCGATCCATTTTTTATCCTCATACGTAACAGGAAGAACTCGTAGCGCGAGCTCCCAAAAACAGAGGGTCATAACATGTTAGTAACATCTGACATAACACAGAATTTTGTACTTTTGTTGGTTAGCACGCATAATTGTGCCAATTCGTATCCAAGTCTTGTCATGTTTTCTGGATCAAAACTTTCTTTTGCTGGCAAGGAAAAACACTGTTGTCTTTGGATGGTCAGGACCAGAGGCGCGTATGGTTTGAATTTTTGCGCTGGTTCTCATCTTTACAGCGTGAGTTTTTGTTATGAGCGTGAGCTTTGAGCAGGAGTCCGGGTCCGTATGTGAGTATTTCATTGAAGTATCATCAAGACAAGTTATCAATTAGGACATGGCTTTTCATGTTATTACCGAGGTACACTTTCACCAGCCGCCCACATGTTCCCGTCCTTAGTTGGTGCGCAAGTACAAGCTGGTGCCATTGTAGCAGACACACACAATGGTCAGTCACCAGCCCCCTTCCTGTTTTTGAAAGGAGCAGCATGAGGACTCCTATTTCTGCACAAATTCCTACTCAATTTCTAGTCCGTCCTGACCTCTGTATTCATGTTACGAGGAAATCTGTGATCGGAGTTTTACTCTTTTCCTGCCCAGATTTCATGTCCCCTTTAAGAGTGTTTGTCTCACACAAGTAACTCTCCACTATCACTGCCACTTCCAAGGATGAAACATTCTCACAACACAGAAAATCTAATGATTTTTGAAGGCATGTGGATACAACGCACAACCGCCGCAGTAAATGTGCTCCATGGCATGAGTGAAAACATACATTCCTGAGCACCAGAGAGATGTTATCAGTTGCAGACACACAAGAGCTGCATCTTGAATGGTAGAGCACGGACTTCACATGTTCACACTTCCCAGGAAGAATGCACACACCCTGGAAATTCTTGCACCAGCCGAGTGTGCACCTAGTCGAGCGTTCCACCAAACCTCAGCCTCGGGTGGGTCCCTACCCTCTCCCACCCTTTCAAGCCTGAGGCTTGGTGCAACGCTCGACTGGGGTATTTAGACAAATCCGTGTGCACCTTGCCTGCAGTTGTAGCTGCATCAACTTGGCGGAGGTAAGTCCGGGAGCTTGCTTGGGAAAACATGTGGATGGCCATGACCTGTGTCGAGGTCGCTGGAATTCAACCCAACAACTGTGAGAGCCAGTCTTGTTGGTTGGTGGGAACAAAACGTCACGTCTTGAAGATGGTGGCATCACTACTAGCAACTCACTTAACCCTTTAACGACAAGGCCTTGTACGCCGCCCTGAAAATTCTTACGATTTGATAGATTCTGCATAACAGAATCTGTAGGAGGAGTACAATTCACTCTTCACTTTTTTCACAAAAATCATTGTAGTTTGTTATTGCGTCAAACGATTGGAGACCACAACGATGGGTTAGATGGAGGAAAGCATAGTGCACAACCGTTTCATCAAGTGCAAATCAATCCAATGGTTCAATGAGACGTGGCTCCCAAAAAATTGGTCTCATCGATCACATTCTGGTTCCTTTGTCGTTGAAGGGTTAAGGTACACCCTCCATAACCAAGAAAAAAAAACATATATTGAGAAACAATAATAATTCATTTGTTTTTCAGTGATAGCCATTAGAACTACACTTTCAACCCAAGTGATCTCATAGTTTTCCAATGAAATGTGAATTAGTTATGAATTTTCAAAGCCTACTGTCATGTGTAGCCGGTGGCCGTTAATAGGTACCCCCCAAAAGTGCTGATAAAAAATAAGAAATTTTGACTCATAGCAAACCTCCATTTTTAGGTGGGTGGAAGTGGGTTGGATATATCCCAATTTATAGGTGTCGGTTATGAATTTTGGTTGATTACCAGGGGGTTACCTTACTATTTCAAGCATTTGAGAAATGGGTGAGTCAATCCAGTCACAAAAGACAAGAAAAAACATCATTTTCCACATTTGCGTAAGTGAAGGACAATACATTTTGAGTGAGGAGCAACATGGTTGCTTGTAGTACTTGTGCAAAAGGCTTTAGGGCCACTTTACACTACAATGGAGATGGAGTAGTAGGTCAAAGAATTTAGCCCAAGACAAGGTTACACTCATCCCTTCCATAAGTTATAGCCAAATATGGTGCCAGTGGATGGAGGTGGTAAGAACTTAGTAGAGGTTAAAGGTTAGTAGTTGATTTAGTAGAAGGCTTGGTCCTTCAGCTCGATTGTACCTCCAACCGCATTGTTTAGAGGCACAATTGTCATTCGACTTTAGATCCGATGTAAGGTTGACACAAAGGCTGGAGAGGAGGCTGGAGGTTTACACAAAGGCCAAAGTATTGGTGAGGCCGTTAGGAGTGGTTCTAAGTTAACTGAATTCATAGTTGGGTGAGGTTATACAAGTTAGTGGATTTATAAGTTATGAGAAGAATGGATGTATTTAAGGCGAGCGGTGGTATGTTGGAGGAGATGAAAAAACAATTAAAAGAATGCCTTACGAAGCCTTGATTGGCTTTAGTGTAACCACCTAGACGAGAAATGTTTAGGACAACTTTACTTATAAAAGAAGCCCACTAGACAATTTTATCAAATGGTCATGGCCCACCATAGTAAAAAACTTACTCCATACATCATTGTAATGATTTTAAAAATAAAAATATTGTATAATTGATCAAAAAGTAGAACATGTATTGCCATTGTTAGTTTGGACCTTCTTTCAAAACAAGAATTCTTTGAAAAATGTTCCATCCTTACGATACACCTACAATTTGGTTTAGAAGTAGGTCAAGTAATAGAAAATAGTTGTTGATAGTGCAAAGAATTCATCCTATGGAAAACCAAAGTGGACTAACTTTGTAAAAAAGGGTGCAAAAAAATAATTTTCTTTACATCAATTACTATAAACTTCTACTCCATTTTTTATAATAGGTTAAAAAATCTAGTTAATACTATTAATAGTGTAGAACAAGACGCTACGCTTGAAAAATTGAGGAAAAGATGTTTTTTTCCAGTTTAATTCTTTGCACTTGTAGAGCAAATTTGGAGAGCCTTTCAAAAAACATAGTTGTGGTTGTTTAGAAGTTTAGAGGTAAATCCCATATACATTGTAAGGAGCAATACTCTTCTCTATTATAGGGTATATACATTATTCTTAATCATCCGCTTCAATTTTCTCTGTGATACATTGATGGACAATTGAAGAGAGAGAACTCTTCTTTCTCTTGTGATATCTGTGGTTATGATTTAGGATAGTCATGCGGAAGTTCAATTGGCCAAGGGATATATGTCATGTTTGCTTCTTGGATTCTATTTTACAAGAATGTTTCAAGACCGTTCACACGTGAGTAGGCCTACATTTAGATACTTGTGCCATTTGCTTGGACCTATTTTGAGCAAAAAAATTGCAAAGTTTAGGCCCTGTATTCCAATAGTTTTTATTTTATTTTTTCAACGTTGCATTGATTGGGTTCAAGTGATATTGGGCACATAGTTGTAGATTTTTATGGTATATTCAAGGCCAAGTGCTTCAATTATTGTTAGAGAGAAGTCCTGTGAGGGAATAAAATAGTTGATGAGGCCATTGGTTTTTTAAGACCAAAATTAGAAAGTATGAAGCAAATGGTTGCAAAATTTGAGAGTTTGCATGAAAATCTGCATTGACGATTTAATGGAAATTTTGGAATTTTGATTTTGGTTGAATCGCAAGTAAATATGATTGAATATTATTTCAAAGATATAAATTGGAAAGTGAACTATGCAAGAGCATTTTTATTAAACAAATTTATTGGAGATGTTGCACATCCATTGCGTCCATGGTTTTATTCAACCTTTAAGGAGAAAAGGTGGATATTTCAAGAGAATAACAAATATTGGAATTTCATTAAGTCAAATACTCAAATGAGAAGTGAACGTACATTTGGCATGTTGAAGGAGAGACAATGAATTATGCTAAAGATGACTATATTGCGACTTTGAAATATGCTAGATATTGTATCATTTATAGCTTGTTTATGCTTCCACAACCTATGCATCATATATGGTGATGCAATTAGTTTGAATTGAGCAAAGAGTGTAGAAGAAGTTAAAAAAAGACATTAGCAAATAAATTTAATGACTTTAGAAATGCAAATATGTTTTAGATCCTTGAAGTAAGCATGGCTAAGATGATAAAGTACAAAAACAAGTGGTGCAAGTAGAATTCAATGACCATGTATAGAATGATACAATTAAATTAGACTTAATGGAGTCTAATGTAAAGGTTGCTCAAACAAGAGTAGAGAGAGAGAGGAGAGGTCAAAAGCATATTAAAAGGGGCTACTTGAACTAATTTATGTTTGTAAAATTCTATTAAATTGAACAACTCCAAAGAAAGCAAAGATAGAATTTCTGGTAGATACTACTATCGACATAGAAGAAGGCTAGAGCTTGCCAATTAGCTGATACATTTGATGATTTACTTTTTGCAATAATTCATTGGTCTTAGCAAAGTAGTCCAATATTGTGGCTCCATTGTCTACCACCTTTTCAATGGAAAGTAAAACTTAGTCCTGAAATTTGTTCTTCTTTGAGGCTGAGAATGGATCAAGTTCAAAGACACATTTCAGTCGTACACATTGTGATACATCCTGAGTTGCATCATCATAATTATCTTGTTCACCATCATTGGTACGATCTATTGTAGTACAACCGACTCTGTTTACAACAACCCTCTTGGTTGTGCTTGTTAAGGTAGTGGTTGATATTTCCGTGTAGTTCCAATTGTGCCACCCTACATTCCGGGGCTGGGTTCTGAAATCCGCTCGGCTTGATTTGAAAAGCTTCTAGTAAGGCGCCAGAAGGTGATCTGAGTGGATTCGGATTTTGTGTTGGGTGAAATAGGGCTCCTTTGTCGATGAAAAAATATTTCCTGTTGGACTAAATGACGGTGCAGGGAGGGTGCAATTAAGGTTTTGTATGTTCAAAATATTGCTCACTTTGGGGGCTGATTTTGCAATAAAAAGGCTGTGATTGGCGCTTCCATGTGGGTGATTTAGGGTTCCTTGTGCACTTCCTTGCAAAGCTGTGAGGATTTATTTGCATATACCAATGGGTGTGTTTGTGAGCAAAAATCATGGTTTAGGTGGTAGAGCAAGAGAGACATTAGAGTGCTTTGTGAAGGGGCATGAGTGTGGCAATGGACATCATAGTGGAAGACAGTGAGGGTTATTTGAGCGGTGTCGTGAAGTGATTGCGTACATAATGTGAAAACATATATTAGTATAGAAAAATAGAGGGTATTGAATGGTCTAGGCCAACAGTGAAGATATGACTAGTGGATTCATCCTCAACCACACCGTCATACTTTACCGGGGCGAGCCTAATCTTAGAAATTATATTCCTGCATCTTGTCACTAGCTCAGGCTTTACGAGCGTCAACCGGGTGTCACACTGCTAAAGTTTTAGCAGTCCCCATGACCACGCGTCACACTAACTGTCGAGGCAGTCCACGGGAATCGAACTCTGAACCAGTTTAGTGTGGCGGAACGCTCAGCCAGCCCGTTGAGCCGTAATCGATGTGCGAAGATATCATCCAATAGTATATAAAAACTTTGTTATATTAGGATTACCCAAAATATGTAAAAAACCAATGACGATTGGTAATATGTTTATAAGTTTGGAGTATGTTATAATAGTTGGTAAATTAGTTTGAAAGTTGATATGAAAGAATTATTTCATACATTTTTATTAAATTAGTTGAAGTCTTTGGATTATTTAGGACTTAAATGTTTGATGTTAAGCTTTTAGATAAAATTTTGGGCTTAAAGTTTAGAGTTTAGTTCTATATGTTTAAATAGAAAAGATAGAATTGAATATGCAAAAGATAGTATTAAGAAGGATAAGAAGGAGGTGGCAAAGGATAGGAGGAGGTGGCAAGGGATGGAGGGGGATGGGTTTTGGATGAAAGTCCTCCTCCCATTCGCCGATTCTCATGTCCAATGAGAATCAAGGGGGCTGTCCACGGCCTTATCAAGCGTTTCAGCAACTTTGGAGGGGGCATTTGATCAAGGGAGGCCATATTCGAGTAGTTTGGATTTCAGGCTATACTTTGGGTACAAAAAACATAGGATTTGGAGTTGGGGTTAAGAAGTTATGAGCGTCAGAAGTTAGGGGGCGATTTGGGAACCTACTGCCACTCTTTTGAGCATCCCGGGAGTTTCAAGAAAGCATTTGGAGATCGGAAAGAGCGGCTGCAAAGTTGTTTTCAAGCTCTACCTTTGGCGCGGAAGAATTGAAAGATTTGGAGCTTTTATGCAGGAGATATTTGGAGCTGAACAGCGCACAAATATTTTCTAGGACTGTAAGTATATCACTTTGATGTTGGTGGCGGTTTTGGCCATATCTTTGGCTTCTGGATGATTTTTTGGCTAAGACTTTTCAAGAAGGTGGTTTATTATGCTGTCAAGCTATATCTTAAGTTTTGTAGCGTTTGGAGCATTTTCTTGGAAGTTATGAAGATTTTGGTGCGCGGGTGTTTGTAAACGAGGTTTTAGAGAGGCTGTAGGTATTTCAGTGATATCTCAAGATCCGTGTGGTATCTACTGTTGAAACTTTGTGTAGCTATTTTTAATAGTATATCAATTTTACTGCTGAAGTTTGGATCTATTTAGACGGTTAGATTAAGAGATACAAGCTCTTAGGATTTGGGTTAGTTTCCTTTTCTAAGGCTTGTAAAATTATATAGTTTTCTTAGATAGTTGGGTCTCTTTGTCCTATAAGGACTTGTGTATTGAAGTGATTGTCTCTTGAAAAAGATTATCTTCATATATATTTGGAGTTTCTCTTATCAAGAACTTGATTGAGTAAAAGTGGCAGCCAGACATCCAGTATTTTCTTGGAACATAAACTCTCTACCACGACAGCGGGGAGGACATAGTGCAAAAAATTGAAGTTTTAGCAAGCTCTCAACAACACATTCTAGCACATGTCATGAAGAGAGCTTAGAGGAAAGATTAGGGTTTGAGGAACATATGGTACAGTTTGAGCATGGGTCAAGGAGGAGATATAAGAATTTAGCACCTACTCTACATGTCAATTCCACTCCAAATCAGCAAACAATAGATGGCAATTTCATAGAGGAGGGAGGGAGAGCAAGGAGAGTGGGCTTGAGGAGTTCAGCCCCTTTGAGGCAACAAAACTCCTCACAAAGTAATTTCAGGACGGGGGGTGAAGATGACAACCTCATGGGGGGCCCAATAAGTGCTGGAAGAGTTGCTCCAAGCAGCCAAGAAGTGCCTTGCAGCAGAGCTAGGAGGATTCCACTCAAGAAAACAGGAAACCGGACAAATGCACAATTTCAGGCAGCCCTAGATGCAATTACTTATGATGGCATGAAGGTAAGAGTTGCTTCCCGTATCTTTGGAATTCCAGCTAGTTCAATTTGTGATCACCTGTATGGAAGAGTGTTAGGGAGGGCAAGGGGGGCCAAACTAATTTTGAAGCCAGATGAAGAGGAAAAATTATTGGAGTCTCTATTTAAAATGCAAGATTTGGGCCACCCTTTAACCCCAGGGCAGTTGAGATTAAAGGTGGCCCAAGCCACCCAAATAAGAGAGACCCCTTGGAGTGCTAAAGGGGTCCCAAGAAGGTCATGGTTAAGAAGTTTCAAACCAAGGCACCCTGAACTAGCCTCTAGGAAAAGTCAACCCCTAGAATTAGCAAGAGCTAGAGGTTTGTGTCCATCAACTACTGCTAGCCTCTATAGCAACCTAAATGAGCTGTATAGTACCTGGAATTACCCACCATCACATATTTGGAATTGTGATTAGAGTGGGGTTCAAGCTGGAAGAAGTGGGGGGGCCACTGTACTAGCCAAAGTAGGAAGCAGATCTGTACATACAATTGAACGAGATCACAGGGAACACTTGACAGTTTTGTCATGCATCAATGCTGATGGTGCAAAGATTCCAAATTTTTATATTCTGAAGGGAACCTACTTTCTATAAGACTATGTGAAAAATTATGAGGACACTGTTATGGCCATGCAACACAATGCATGGATGACCAAGTGGTTATTTCATTCATGGATTTCGCATTTCATTGGGACTTTGAAGAAAACAACAGGAATTGATCAAAAAAACAGGGACTTACTTGTCTTGCATGGGCACAATTCACATGTCACTCTTGAAGTTGTCACTTCAGCAATGAATTCTGGTCTAGACATCACTACCCTACCCTCCCACACCTCCCATGCCTTGCAGCCCTTGAATGTGAGCTCTTTTAAATCCTTTAAATGTGCATTCAGGCAAATCAGGGACTCCTGGACCCTACTTAACAAAGGAAAAAAGGTGGAGAAAGCTACTCTATGTGAGTGGACATCTCAAGCCTTAGAGCGATCACTCACTCCAAAGAACATCAAAGCTGGTTTCAAGAAGACAGGAATTTGGCCACTAAATGACACTGCTGCAACAAGCCGCATGGAACCTAGCAAAGGATTTGAAGGAGACCAAGAATTTCAGCACCTTGGTGAAGGAGAGTCAAGTGGAGATGAGTCCTATGATGGCGACGGAGCTGGCAGTCAGGTACAGTGAGACGATGACCTCGGTAGGGATAGGGATGACCTCCCGAATATGCAGGCAGGGACATGGGACGACCTCAGCAGCAAGTGCAGACTCGGAGCTTCGGCAGAGATAACTCAAGGATGCAAGGAGGTGGAGATCAGGGGCTCCAAGGCGGCGTGACTGCAGCTGGAACATGGCAAGGAGGGTCAGAATCTGGATATGGGCAGAGAACTCGACATTTCTACGTAGATGTTCCAAATCCGCAAGAAAGCAATTACGATTTGAACGACCAGCACATCAGCATAGATCCCGAATTCAAGGACGAGTTAGAGAGGGGAGACGATGGCAGCATTAGTGAGTTTTTGTCCTTGCCGAAGCTAATTCCAGCTAAGAAGAGGAGAAAACAATAGCCTCTCCTAGACTACACGCAGAGCATGATTGTAACATCTAGTGACTATATCAAAGGTTTAGAAGATATCATGGCTAAAAAAGAGGCATCAGGAGCTGCTGCACCAAAGAAGGAGGAGAAAGAGGCAAACAAAGAGCAACGCAAGTTACAGAGAGAACAACAACAAAAAGATAAGTAAGATCGCACAGCTCAAAGAGCACAAAAGAAGCATGAGAGGGAGATTCAGCAACATAATGTCCCAGAAGTAGGAGCGGATGGACTCCCGGGGAGCAGCCAGAGTCTCGGCGGAGCAACAACAGGAGACCATGTACTCCCAAGTAGTAGCCAGGCTGCCAGTGCCGTAGGGGGAGAGGCGCTGAGCCTCAATGTCGGCACCTCACGTGCGGTGCAACAACAGGGGGCCGTTGGCTACCGTGGTTCGCCGCTGCACCTCGGAGCGCCCGTTGAGCAAGCTATCCCGCGATATTGGACGTCACTCCGGAGATCATTCTTGCCTCCCTTACAGCCAACAATGTCGCCACCACCTATAAACATGACCTTCCCTTTCATGATGCAAGAAGTCCCGAGAGATTTCTATAATACCCACGCAAGCCCATTCTACCCAGGTGCCTACAACAGTATGACTTCTGAAGAACATAGCCCATGGGGAGTACGACAGGAGAGAGATCAAGATGTACTTCGGACAGGGAGCGGAGAGGTAGAGGCGGAGCGGAGACGGGGAGTCGGAGAGTGAGCGGGATCAGAGAGGGCGAGGGAGAGAGGAGATGAGGAGGACGACAATGGGCGAGGTCAGAGAGGGTGAAGGAGAGCGGAGACGAGGAGGAGGACAACGACCGACATCAGAGAGGGCGAGGGAGACCACATGCGAGGAGGACAACAACGGGCAAGGGAGAGCTCAGGCGAGGAGGAAGACAGCGGGCGAGGGAGACCACAGGCGAGGAGGACGACAACGGGCAAGGGATCACTCAGGCGAGGAGGACGACAGCGGGCCAGGGATCGCTCAGGCGAGGAGGACGACAACGGGCAAGGGATTGCTCAGGCGAGGAGGACGACAGCGGACAAGGGAGACCACAAGCGAGGAGGACGACAGCGGACAAGGGAGACCACAAGCGAGGAGGACGATAGCCGGCGAGGGAGACCACATGCGAGGAGGGGCGGGGAGTGGGTGAGGGGCGGGGCGATGCAGCCGTTGGCCATGGCGGGAGACTAGATCCGATCCGCACGGGAGACCCAGCCTATCTCTACGATAGTGAGGTTCCACCCAGCCTGTTCACCAACCCTTCGGACCCGCAACTGCCACTTTACTGCACGTAATAGGCCACCCATGTGGGTGGTGTGAGGTGGCCTCTAGGTCGCCTCGCCTTGCATGGTTGCCTTTTTTGGAGCCCCACCTTGCACACACTTGCGACCTCACTCCTTTGGTAAACCCACTTTACATGCACGACTTATGACCCCTCTAGAACTAAATTTAGAATCTCTTTTTGTCAAGATCGTAGTAGTAAGTCCATGACTTTAGGAATGTAAATTCATGGAAAAGCAGGGATCCTATGGGCGACTATTGGGCAGTCTATGCTAGAGGCTTTACAAAATCATAGATAATTGTAGACTTTGTCAAAAAATGTTTTTTTTGTACGTCCTTGCACAAGCTTTGCAGACCGTTTCAAAATTATAAAGTTTTTGTTTCACACTCCAAACTAAGCAGACCTGAAATTTGCACGGAAATACCAACCACTACCTTATATATAGAGGTTATTATATTGAGCAGATGTTATACTGGAAAGGGTGGATGAAGGCTATTACATGGGAATGTTGGGCAAATGTTTCTATTAAAAGATGACATCACTCATCTAGTTTTGACATGCTTTATTCTGAATGGATGTCATGGGGGTGACAATTTGGTTTGATGGATGTTGGTGTAATACCAAGTGGCTATTGCAGAGAGCAAATATTTGTTCTAGACCCATGCCACCTGTCATAACGAATTTGTTGTTGTATCAAATGCTTTTGTAAAGAGAGTCCATTGTAGCATTAACATACATGCGTCATATAGAGTTAGTCTATTGTCACCATTGATCTACCAAGTTGTAGAACTTGCATTCATGTAAGTTATTCCATGAAAGTAAATCAACAAGCGTGTCGTCCTTGTATCACTTCCAAATAGTCTCATTTTTTGTAGAGCCTTTTTTCTTTAAATAGTTTTAAAATACATATATAATGTAAAAGGATTGTAGATATTGAAAACTAGATAATTAATGATAATGTTTACATTCAATGGCTAAATACTTGAAATATAAACTATTTATATTGAAGAGTAAATATAGAGTGAGAAAAGGGTTAAAGTTGCACCTGTTAGTAAGGGCACACCTACTCGTGAAAAGGTGTCAGGATTAATTTAGAATTAAATCATTGGTGGACACTTATAAAAAATCCTTTGCCAAAAGGTGCAACCTTTAATATATGCTAGTATAAATAGCTACAATTTGAAAACATTTTTACCACACAAGCAATGGAGTGTGAGTCCTAGCTAATTCAAAGGAGCTCTTAATTTTGTAAGATTGTCTTGTTTATGTTTTATGTTATATAATGATATTAAGTTTTATATTTTGTATGCATTGTTCCACTTATGAGTAGTACATAAATGCATAATTGTGCTTTATATATATAAATTAAGTCTTCATAGCATAAATTAGAGAAGTATTCTAATCTGGTCAAGTCCTCATGACATAGAGCATTAAAGAAATTAATGGATGAAACTTATAAGAATTACTCTGGAATTAATGAACTTGATGCAATAGGGAGTGAAATGGATAAGTATATGTTAAAGCATTTAGTTAGAGTGCGGAAATATAATGCCTATAAGAAATAGTCTAGTGTTAGTCTACATTCTTATAAGTGTGATCATATCATATATTCATTAATAAGTATTACACTTTTATACTTTGTGAGTTGTGAGATATATATGTATATATTGGTGGAACCCTTGTCGTATCCATTGGGCCAAGGATATTTTCAGTTTAACAAATGTATGCAAATGAAAATTTTAAATTTTGGACTAGGAACTGCCTATATCGTACTGAAAAAAATCCAATGCTCTCCGTAACTAACGTACAATTAATTTGGTGCCATTATATAATCCATATGATGCATAGAGATTGTATAGAAACATCATGAGTGTATTTATTATTTTCTATATTATTATTATTTATTTTATATACCCCTTATTTACTTCATATACCCCGCAGTTTCATCCAAATACACTTTATATTTAGAAATCATTATTTTTGAATTGTATGAGTAGCACTTCTTTTTTCATATTTGGTGCATTATAATATTTTAAAATTTAATAATTTTTATATCATATCTAAATTCTAATGAAAGGGCACATTCAAAGGATTCCTCCAAAAGGCACATATGGAGGAGTTTTTCAAAGGGCACATTCAAAGAACAAAGGGATTCCTCCAAAAGGCTTTGTCATCCGGAAATGTGCCAAGAACCGGCCGATGAAAGTTCTTTGCTGCGGAACTGGCGAATGTTATGGACATAAATATTTTGT
This sequence comes from Bryoerythrophyllum caledonicum, assembly GCA_963971425.1. Classification (NCBI taxonomy): domain Eukaryota; kingdom Viridiplantae; phylum Streptophyta; class Bryopsida; order Pottiales; family Pottiaceae; genus Bryoerythrophyllum; species Bryoerythrophyllum caledonicum. The sequence continues at coordinate 17,931,880 of OZ020526.1, read as the reverse complement.
CATATATACATATGTATATAATTTTTCATTTTCATGCACGGAGAGATGAAGACTAAGTGAGCTCCAAAATTTCTGGTGAGGGGAGGTGAGACTTAGTTTCAAACAACAAGATTGTAGGCACCAAGAGGTGGCTGACCTTGGTGAGAGCTCACCATATGTCTTAGTTTTGAAAGGAAGGAGAGGCTGGAAAGCAGACCTTGTTGGAAAAGGGCTCACAAACTTTTAGATCTGGGGTTTTGAGGAGTGAATGGAGGACAAGACTTTAGATCTATAGTGTGCGTTTACTGAGAAGCATAGGAGCAAGTGTTGGCACATAGATCCAGCTTAGTCTCTTGCAACAAGATCTATCCCAAATCTGAACGTTGGCTACCAAATCTGTAGACCTCTCTCCTAGTCGCCGCACCCCCCCAAACCCAGTTTTTCATTTTTCATTATTGCAAGACAAAGCCTACAGCAGCAACAACCGCATCCACAATTCTGGAGAACATCACATCAGCAGCAGCAGGCAGCAAGCACACACAACAACGCAGCTATCTCAGTAAGCTTTCCCAAACATTCATTTTCATTTCCTTGTATTAACACACTAGATCTGCAGCCCACACACCATTAACAAAACATTCTTTGTAGTACAAGTTTCTTATTGATACAACATAACAAGTAACTTAGAACATCAACACTGATAGTACTAGCCTAAACTTACTAAGTTAACCTAACCCTAGATCACAAAAAAACCCTGAGGACACACATAGATATTTGCACATCTATAGTAGTGCGTGGAAGCGCTGCACATTTTTCTGGAAATCTACAGGTATACAGAAGACACTCCAAGAGCATAAGCCCACATCTCGGACTCGCACCAACATTCGAACCAAGGACCGAAAGAAGAACAGCGCCAACCTTTGAAGAACGCCCTCAGCAGAGCAGAACCTCTTGGACAAGGCCACTCCGAGAGCCGCGAACCTCATCAATTGTAGAAGACGACACTCGTGGATAAGATCCACCCAGGAGCTGCAGACCACTCCACCTTCAGGGACGACACAGCCTGTTAAACATTGACTTAACCAAGTGGTAGAAACCCTGAATCCTCGTCGACACAACCAGAATCCTAGACAAACATCAATTTAGCACCCAACTCCTGGACCAACCTCACTGACTCACAAACTAGAAGCCTAACAATCCCAGTAGCTTAGAACTCAGAGACATAGAACCCCATGGACCGAGAACCAGCGATCGACCCAAGAGTCCAGCGACTTAAAACAAGAAAAACTTGACCCAGGTAGACGCCATCGACCCAGACATCGCAACAAGGTACCTCGGACCCAAACAGAAGACGTATCGACATACAAGACACCGGAAGATCCAGTCGAAGCTGACAAGGAGGTGCAGACTCAACCGACAACAAAATAGAAGCTACACAACAAGACAAGAAGTCGGCACAAGGGAGACTCACACCAAGAACATCGACTTCAGAAACTCACAAGAAACCAGCAATGGAACATGCGCGGCACTTACAACACAAACAAGGGACCGAGACAAGCGCCAAAGATACGCAACACACATCATCAACTTCAAAAGAGGGAGAGAAGGCGAACACAGTACGGAGGGGACCCAGAAAGAGCACACAATACAAGAAGAAGAGACCTGCACAACATGCATCATCAACTTCAAACGAAGGTGAGAAGACGAACACAACACACATGGGACCCAAAAGGAGCACAAAATACAAGAAGACGGGACCTGCACACCACCCCAACCAGGCCAACGACTCAACAAAAGATCAGCAACCTACTGCATGCAACCCCCTGCTTTGTGCTAGAGACCCTCTACTCTGTGCTAGCGACCCTTGTTGTGCGCCAACGACCTCCGGCTTTGTAACAGCTAACCACCTGGTTCGTGCTAGGGACCCCCTGCTAAGAACCAACGACCCCTGCTTTGTGACATCGACCTCCTACTTCGCACCGACGGCCTCTTGCACTCGGTCCAGCGGTCTCCCCAGTCGAGTTGCAACCTCCGCATCTGTGCCAGCGACCTCCCCGAATATGTGCCAACGACCTACCCAAGTTCGAGCTTCCCCCACAGCCAGCCAGCGACCCACTCAGAAACCCCTGCGACCTACTAAGCCTCAACAAACTACTCCATCTCTCAACAAACTTCTCCAGCCTCCAGTGACCGCTCCAGAGACCTCTCACACCAGCAAACCAACGACCCTCCACCCAAGCCACCACGTAAACCTCCCCAAAAAATGTACGTTTCTCACCTCTCTTCCTTTTGTTACAAGTTAAATAGTAAGATAAATAAGACAACAAGTAGAGCTAACAACATGTCCATCACAAAACAAAACCTTAGATTCGAGGAAAATATGGATATAGATGGAGTGGGGACAAGTTCAACACTAAATTGGAGAGAGAAATGAATAAGAAAGAGCATAGAGGTGGAAAATGGCAACACCAAGAAGAGCAGAAGCACTCAAGAAGAGGTAAGCCAATCCCCTCCCCTTAACGCAATGACCATGTCTCTCAAGTTTTGGCTAGGATATGAAGACATGGAACGCCTTGCAATCGAAGAAGGGCTAGAAGAACTCCTATACGATGAGAAGGTGGAAGACATGGTGACTAGAGGATTCCAGTAGCACGAGGCAAATGAGTTCAAGATGTCAAAGGTGGCCTATCTAAGAATACCCCAACTCTACTATCCCATTGCAAGGGCCGGAAGCGAAGAGCAACACTACAACATCACCCAGATTCCCCAAAACACCAAAGTCAATGGTGCCACAGGTTTGGCAAATGATTTCCACGTGGCTATCCACTTTGAACCCCCTCCCTCCATTTTATTGCATGATGATGTTTATAAAATGATAACCCATAGGCTTGAAGTTATGGACATTAAACTAGGGGAAGGAGTTTTGGACCCTATATATGTCCATTGTCATAGTGTTAAGAGAGGTGGGCAAAAGGGTGTTTGGACCGGCATGTTGAAGTTACACTCACTAAACCCCGAAACCACCTTCGCTCACCACCTCTTCAAAGACATCCTCATCAATAGCTTCAAGCGTGGCCAAGATTATGATCACGGTAGTGTCCAAGGTGGAAGGAGATCCTCATGCCTTCACTGCCACTACCACTCTTATACAAGCCTCCAAGATCCAACTTCAACACATCACCACCCACCACGAGGTCATCAAGGCAAGGAAGACCTATAACGGTGGACGTATGACTCCCGAAACCAAGGCAAGGAAAGATGTTATATCCCTCACCCTCTCCCCTTTGCCTCTTGTCATGAATGTGCAAGATGTCACTAATGCTATTCAAAAGATCATGGGAGTGAATAATGTTAAGACCATATGGTTTCACAAAGAAATTAGCGGTAGGCACAATGGCAAAGCTAACGTGGAATGTGCTAACTCAATAGTATACAAGCAATTCGTTAGAAAACACTTCGACATTGGTGACAACTATGTGGACTTCATCCCACATTGGAAGAGCTTGGAAGGCACACAACCCCCCACGGAGGAGCAAATCAACGCCTTCGGTTTTAATGACATCAATGCCGCTGTGGTCAATACCATTGCAACTTTAAAAATACAAGACACCCCAACCGCCATCACCAAGGAGTTGAAGGAGGCCTTGGAGGAGAATAACAAAAAGGTGATAGAAGAAAGCAAGAAGTACACCGACATCCTACACAACTCTTTGATGGAACATCTAGACAAGATGGAGGAAGCCATGAATGCCACAAGGCTTGCATTCTAAGCCATGAAAGGGAGAATGCCACCTAGACTTGAAGATAGACCGCCAAACATGTAATGACCAAAGACTTCAAGGTAATACATAATTACCAATTAATATTTACTACTCTTTACGTACCGTACTCTACTCTAGAAAAATACATCTACCTCGTTAGTATTATATACATAGTAGTCCTCACATACTTCAAAACTATATGCAAATATTGTACGATTTTTTATACAAATACAAAATACATACTACGATATGAGTATGCCCACATAATACCCAACTACTACACCGTCTACCAAACATGTATTAAAGACTATGCCCTTCATACAAAATACAAGCACTATACAAACCGCTTTCCCAAATACTACACCTACTATACCAAATATGAATTCCAAATAATACATACCAAAATAAAAAATTATACACATAGATACACACACATATACAAACATAAACACAATTCCAAAACACATACCCACACAAATACACCAAAAACCACATACAAAAACACACCAAGAACTACATACATAAATACACAAACAAATAGGACAAAAAATGATAAAAAAACACACACAAAAATACATAATAAAACATATACACACAAATACTTATGCACAAATTCATGCACATATACACCTATACACAAAACATCAAAAAAACAAACAAACACAAACAAAAAACTGCACCAAAATACAAACAAAAACAAAAAAAAACACAAAAATATAAATACACATAAAAACAAAAAAATACGTAAACATACAACTACACATAACACACACAACAAAAATAGAATTATCCCCAAAATCACGAGAAAAAATACAATCCCACACACCAACACAGAAATAAAAACAAAACACCCAAAATTTGTTATACATCAAGTATCCCTACATTCGCCATAATTACGAATTCAATCACAACAAAGACGCGTACAAACTCCCAAAAAAAACAACTCCAAGACCATAAGAAAACACCAAAAAATAACACAAAAAACAAGAACTCCAAAGCCTATTACTACTAAGCGGAGACATAGAAACCAACCCGGGGCCAATGCCTAATACACTAAAAAGACACCCTACATCACATAAGAAAAATGCCAAAATATACTTCATACCTAATACCATAAAATTCCAACCGGAATATAGACACATTGCAAAATCCTTCGCACCTTTCTTCAAAAACACACATACATTACACCACACACACAATACTACACACCCAAATATTGCCCAATACATACAACAAAAAAATACGCACCCACCACCCCACATCCTATATGCCCTAGTAGTCACCACTCATCCACACATAGATGAATGTAACCATCTCCTAAATCCACAAAATTTAAACACAATTACAGTACATGGACCAATACACTTCTACAAACTTTACTAAACTTACAAAACCCACTAGAACGATACATTCACACTATTCACCCTTATATAAAGTTCCTTGAAGACAACCAAAATATTATAAACCATGAGAACTCAATACATAAGGAACTATATGACTTTTTACATAGTCAAACTACACCTCCCTCAAATGAAACAATAAAACTAAAATTCCCTTACCTCCCTAACAATCTCATCAATGAATTACTAAAATGTTTAGACCCTATACCAGAATACACCCGCCCACCTCCATCACTTCCCTACATCCCTCCACAAAATCAAAACATTAGATCAAATCAAGAAGATACATACATAATCATATGGAATGCCTCCTCTCTAAACACTGCCCTACCTAGCTTACAAACTTTGGTCACGCACACAACCACGCCACGAGCCCTCATAGTTATTCAAGAAACAAAATGATCCGCCACAAAATCTACAAAATATATACAAAATAAATTTCAAGACTATAAACTCATCTTTAACAATACACATGCACTTACAAGATGCATCCAACAACGAAGACCATACACACCGGGCCGCGGGGGCCTCCTTACACTAATACACAAAAAATATGCCTTCCCAGGCAACATCAACAAAATTCCTACCTCAATGCACATATCACCTTATATGCAAATAATAAAAATTACTAATCACCTACTACAACCATGGTTAATCATTCACATGTATATGCCATCTCATCCCGAATATACCAGATTTATCATAGACATACAAAACAATATTACATCTCAAATTAATAATAACCCCAATCACACATACCTATTATGTGGAGACTTCAACAGAGAAATAACATTAATCGGTCGCCAAAATGGAAATCATAACACCCCCCTCAAGCCATTGATTACCAATGGCGCCGCTTCATAGAAAACCTAAACTTCACTTACATCAATACCGATACACAATTCTCTAGACAAGGTGGCTATAATTATAGTGATTGGAGTCTAATAGATGGATTCTATATAAATACAAATAACAATACACAATACACCTCTACAACAAACAAAGATGTTATTCTCAACTCGGACCACTCACCTATACGATTGCACGTCCTAAATAACACATTAATTAATAGAACTCCTATAATCCTAAACAATGACACTATACGCATACTCAACCCCATCCCAAAAGACAATATAGAAAAATTCAACACAAAATTCTTTGAAGAAAACTCCATACAAATAGACTCCCTCATAAATACTCTTGAAAATAATAGTCAACTATCACAAGAACAATGGCAAGAAGCATGCGACACCCTAGACAAACTCATCAACAAAATCTCTAACACACTAGAACAAACTTGTAGAGCCCGTCCAATACCTCAAATAACAAACAAAACTTCTCAACAAGGTGATTATTTACCCCGCAAACTTTCTAAAACTTGGGAACAACACCTAACTACATACCATGTTATACGAAAAACCATTAGAATTGTAAAAAACAACCCTCAATGGTGTAACCACCCCATATGCAATGAACTACTAACTCTACAACACACCCAAATCCCTACCCCACCGCCTCCCAATCTACCCCACAATACATGGATACAAGATATCGCACTAATTGCAAAAAATGCCAACATACAAGCCCGGAAAGTAACCTCAAAATATGCCAAAGATAACATTAAAAAATCCATCTCAAAATACAGACAATTATACGAAATTAGCCCAAAAAAAATTAACAGAAAAGTCTTTAAAAACCTTGAATCTCCGCCGATGGACTGTATCACATATCAATATAATAATATTCTAACTAGCCCCGAAGACATTGCGAATGAAATATTCAACCAACAAAAAAAAAGCAATAGACCAACAGTACCAACATGTAATTACCAACCACAACATCCAATTGAATGTACATATGCAGTACGCCAATACCCATGGCATGACCTTGATCGATTATCCTCGACAAACGAGGCAAACCAGAAATTCCACTACATATATACTTCAACAAAGCCACATACGACACATGCCTCCGAAATCTTGATAACAACAAAGCCCCAGGCCCACATTGCATACCAAATTCAACACTCAAAAACATGCCTCCAAGATTCCATAAATTGTTATTCCTATTCTTCTCTCACTGCTAGAAACAAAACAAATACCGACCTCATGGAAATCAAGTACAACAATTTTACTATATAAAAAGGTAACCCGTCTATTCCACCCAACCATAGGCCAATTGCACTAGCTAATACAATATATAAACTCTTCACTAGTACACTCACCTCTATACTATCCTCATACGGTGAAAAATTCAAAATTTTACATGATAGCCAAGAAGGATTTAGAGCAGAGAGAAGTACCGCTCCACAAATACAAACTATAATAGCCGCACTAGAAGACGCAAGATTTACAAACCAAGATATATACATATTATACGTTGACTTTAAAAATGCCTTTGGCTTAATAGACCATGCTCGACTACTAGCAATAATGTTGGATCTTGGTTACCCAAAAGATGCAACCACACTTGTTGTAAACATCTACTCCCAATCATCCACTTTCTATATCGGTGAACACTTTGGGAAAACAAAATCTATACCCATTCAAAGAGGAACTATACAAGGGGACACCCTTAGCCCATATCTATTCATTATATTCTTAGAATCACTACTCAGATGGCTAGAACGAGGCAACAATGGATACACTTTTGGCAGGTCACAAGTCACAATAAACCCTGCCGCATACGCGGATGACCTCGCCACCATAACTAACATAATTAAATCTATCCAAATACAACTCAATAAAATCGATAGATATTGCAAATGGACCGGTATGGACGTAGATGTCCCAAAATGTGCCGCTCCTGGAAGCCCAAACAAATCCAAACTGAACCCTACCACTTTCAAAGCCCTAATGCAAGCTTCTAACATCAATTACCGCAATCAACCGATCCCTATACTACACCAAAATGAACCATACATATACCTAGGTACAAATCTTGTTCCCTCACTAAAATGGAAAGTCCAAATTCATACTACAACCACGAAACTCATCAATCAATGCAAAGAACTAATAACATGTCCGGCCACCATGAAACAAAAAATAAAAATGGTTGATACCGTACTATGCCCAGGTGTGGCATACAGTTTCTACGCCGTACCATACTCTATGTCAGCTATCAAAAAACTTGATAAAAAATAATAGCCATACAAAAAACTATATGTGGATTACCAAAATGTATGTCAAATGCAATAACCCAACTCCCACATAATCTATTTGGGCTTGAAGCTTTCTCCCTCAAAAACGCATATCTCCGATGTGTAGGTGAACAACTACAAAATGCTTTAAACGATAAAGGTAGACTTGAAAAAATATATAATGGATTAACTCATTATGTCCTTGCCCAATACGGTGGTGCCGAAAACATACCCAGTTTTTAAAAAAGTGACTGCATAAGATCACCAATAACACAAACATTCTTCTTATTAAAACACATAGCTAAAGTCCACCTTAAAAGTACGCTTCCAAACTTCCTCATTAATCCTACATCACTAGAAATACTATGGCGCCAAGAAACACTAAATCACAACATACTCAATGCCCAACTATCCCAAAAGCTCCTGTAAAAATTTCTTTCAAAGAATATTTTTGAACTAAACCAAATTACCTTACCTAACGGCACACACATCATGAACAATGAGGACTTCAAAGCCTACCATTTCACCCCATCCAAATTATTAAAAAGTGCTCTAAACATTGCTAAACAACTATTTTGCCATCAAACATGCCCCACCACATGTCATACCCCTTGTAACATACACCCATACTCCTATATACTTCAAGATTCATTCAGCACCATCAACAATAGCACCACCCCAAGAAATATTCCCCCACAAATCAATCCCCCTAACCCCACACATCCATACCACCCTCGTCCCCCAACATACATCCTAAAAAACCCTACCACATATCCCATTAATAGCATCTCACACCACAAACATATACAACACACAGATACGAATAATATACAAAATACCTACACAAAATATTTATGCCGATGGCAACACAACGAAAATACATACAATAAATGGCTTCCCCAAAGAAACCTTTTCCCACGTCACGACACCAACACCTCCGCACATAACATCGAAAAATTAAAACAATACTACCAAAAATCCAAAATATCACGTACTCGGATATCATCCAAAACCACCACCCACAAGAACAACTCTCAGACTCAAGATCCGTAACACCACCCATAATTCTTCCACTCTTAAACATCTATACAACAAAATGCAATCCCGAAAATGATATCCTTACACTAGCAAACACAATAAAAATAAATAACAATCAAGCACATCTATACAAAGAAAATGGCCGACACTTACACACTATCCCCATTACTCGACTCCAATGGCTATGGAATCAATACAATGCAAAACTACAAACTCCTACAAACATCAAACCAACGACCCAACCCTTTGAAACCGAATTAATTTGGCTATACCAAAGATATAAATACCGAATTCCAAAATATGACCCCCTCAAAAATGCGCAATACACAATACCCACACCCATTTTAGACTCATTAATCTCATCCTTTAACATAGAACAATCATACTTTTCTTCCCCGGTCACATGTTCTACCAAACTAAAAAAATTCTACTCACCTTATGAACGAGACAAAATATTCGGATCCTTGGGAAAGGCCTTTGACGACAAATGGATTGGTAACCGTATAGCTCACCCCTACAACGAGAAGAAAATGGAACAAGCAATACATTGGGCTTGACTTGCCGCCAAACAAGATCCAAATAACACAAACACAATCATCATCACACCAAACAACAAGTGGTACCAAAATAATAACCAACACTCAAATCCATTTCCAGATTCACATATCATTGCATTATTTGAGGCAGACTCAATACCATCCGAAGAACCTACTATTCCACCCGAGCTAAGAAAACCCCGAATAGAGCCATCCACATTACAAATACTATGTATCCATCATCAAAATCAAACCAGTGGCACCCTAGAACAACTTGCTGAACTTACCTCCATAACATACAGTTTAAACATACACCGATTATACACATAACTAGCCCCACCAACACCGATACAAACCCCCGTAAACCGAAGCAAAAACTGGTCAAAACTAAACTATGTCAACAATACATTAAACTACTTTGTCACACCGCCCCCTCTCCCAAACTATCCAACTCATACCACATCAAAATTTAACCCCGCACATAGTTATTACAGTGATGGCTCCTTTAAACCACCAAAACAAATTAGCCCGGGAACTTGGCGCAGAGAAAAATCCGGCTACGGCATATATAATTCTACCAAGGAAATTAAACTAGCCAAAAGACTCCATGGGCTACAAAACATCCTTAGAGCAGAACTCAGGGCCATTCACAAAACACTACAAGTCATCACAACAAAATACAATAATGAACCCGCACATATATTCACCGATTGTATAAATGCACTTTACCTACTAAACACTCAAACAACATACCCTACTCTTCACAATAGCCACTGCGACCAAACCATATTACTGTCAATGGTCCAAATGTTACAAAACCGAACACAAATCACAACCCTACACAAAGTGGGAGCCCATGCCAATATTGATGGCAACAAACAAGGAGATCAACTTGCAAAAGAAGGCCGAGAAAAAACACACAAAAAGGCCAAAGACCCACACGAACATGCCCATGCTACTCTATATTACTTTCAAAAAGAAGATTGGCCTTTCAAAGAAGATACCCCTGACAAGGCCCGATTAGATTTTTGGGCAAATATCTCAAAAAACAAGACCTCTACAACAACCTTGACACAATATCAGAAAATATTCCTAACATAGAAAAATGGACTAACAATAACAACATAGACAATGAACTCTCTACAAATTTTTGGAAAAATCCCATCATTTCAAACTCACAAATAACATGCCTCATCAAATTCTGTATTGGTCAACATATGGGAAACGCCCGCAAACAACTCTTCTTTGGAATAGAAAGATTCCCATCCATAACATGCCCCATATGCCCTTCAACGGACCTCAACATATGGCTTCATGTTCTACTCAAATGCCAAAACCACCACATACACTCCCTAATTGTTAAAAGACATAATAAAGCGGTATGGGAAGTCTGAAAACTAATCACCTCCTACAACAAATCAAGATGTTTTATATTAATAAACGTCGGCACCTTTAATAATAATCCACAAGAAAATACGGTCCCTCCTTGGCTACTCCCATGCTCATGTGAGACTTAAAGATGTCATTGCAATGCTAGGCTCAAACCCGACATCCTTTGTGTTAAAGGTTTACCATATAATGATCCACCACCCAATCACATTAACCAAGACTACACCATTCAATTCATTGAATTCACATATTGCAACGATAGATTTTCCCCGGAAATAATTCAAAACAAAATAGATAAATACCAACCCCTCATTGACGACATCATAGCCCTTGGATGGAATGTGGACCCCCTTATTGTAATCACATCTGGCGCTCGTGCCACCACCTTTATCCCATCTATGAAAACTCTAGAGGACACCTCGAAGATACCCATTGAAACAATTAAAACCACCTTTAAAAACATTAACTCCATCGCTATTCAATATGCCATGTCCATCTTACTACATAAACGCAAAATTGAAAACAACCAAGCCCTTCCTGATACACAAGACCCCCCTTAAATACTTCCCCCGCCTTGATTCTTCCTGATTGGTTGGTTTTGTGGTTTTTGGCTACTTGGTTGGTTGGTTGGTTGGTTGGTTGGTTGGTTGTTTGCTTGATTGGTTTCTGGCTACTTGTTACATAGTGTCTACCCTCGAAAGGGGGAAGTAGCTCCAGCTTACTAATTCCCTGTCCGGTGGGCATGGTCTTAGTAGTGGAACGAACAGACATTTTATTCACGTGGGTTCCCGAGTCCTCCTTTAGGAACAAGCACAATTGATAAAGGAGCGAGGCTCCTTCTAGGCACTTAGAACCTTGGATTTTAACTTAAGAGTGATCCCCACAAGAGTGATGCATAATTGTTCCAAAACCTTTAACTTAGAGCATAAACTCAAGCATTTTCAAAAAAAGATAGCTATTGTGTTATAATTAGACTAAAGTTACCTAATAATAGACAAATTGAACATCTCCTAGAACGAATCCTATTTGTGGTAGACTTGGGTGTTTTGAAAAGTACTAGAATTTCACCTTGAATATTTTTTCCAATAGCTACATCAATATGAAAAAATTCAAGGATTGCAACCAACATTTATGCTTAAAGCCAAATCCATGTATGAATCCGTGATAAAAAATGAGCATGTTCTTTAAACACTACAAAATAATATGAATTGGAGCATGTAAAAATGCTTGAAATCAAGCCTTGACCTTCAAAAATGACCTTGAAATGTTGAAAACAACACATGCTTGGGTAGTGTAGGATGATGATATTAGAAACATTGCATAGACAGTTGGAGCATTTAGAAAAAGGAAAGAGGGTTGGTTGCGAGCATGTGGTATGGCTTTGGACCTTTGAGGTCTCTGGTTTAATACTTGGTGGTGGTGTTTTGCCAAACTTCAACTTGTAGACTTAGGGCCGCTTCACACTATGCCCAAGTCGAGAGGCCGACCGTCAAAATGAGTGGCCAAACTATGGCGAGAGGCCAAACTTTTTTGCCAAAAAAATACATTAAATAATACAGATTGAAAGTTTGGTCGGTCGTGGTGTGAAGCCCCAAAGGCCAAGTCCAAAGTCCAAACCCCATATCATTAAGCCAAAAAAAATCAGCCCAAAAAATCAGCCAATAAAAATCAGCCAAAAAAATCAGCCCAAAAAAATCAGCCAATGAAAATCAGCCCAAAAAATCAGCCAAAAAAAACAGCCTAGTAATTCGGTCTCTTTCATCTAACAGTCTAGATCTTGTCACTTTTTGATTATTTTAACAAAAAAATTCGACGGACTCTCGATTGTAGTTTGGGTCGAGCAAAATGGGCGAGCCAAGTTTTGCTCGAGAGGCCGTGGCTTTGGCGCCAAAACAACCCAAAAGTGTTGCCATGTAGGACGACGGCCTTTGGAGTTTGGGCACAAGTGTGAAGGCCCAAAGTCCGGACTTTGGCCATTCTAGCAATCTCATTGGTGGAAATCGACGGCCTCTCGACTTGGCCACCAAGTGTGAAGCGGCCCTTATGATCCAATTGGATAGGAAATGGAGGGCACATATTGGAGCTAGTTCAACCTTTCTTGGTTGCAAGCAAAGGCAAAGGCATCAAAAAGGCTTACATCTATTCTTAAAATCTACAATTATATAAAAAGATTTAAAATTTTGGTAAAATCAAGATGGTAACTTGTTTTTTTGCATTCTTCTTAAACTCTAGGTAAATCTCTCTTTAGAGCACAATCAAGTGTTCAACTTTGATGTCCAACCAATTCTTCTTCCTCTTCTTTTCCTTTGCTTCCTCCTTCTCTTTCTACCATCACTTTTGTAGTTTGTTTTTGCTAGGGGCTTTCTTTTTTATGGATTCAGCTATAGGTTCAACAATTTTCACATTGCCTTCTTCATCTATGTTGTCTTTACATGGTTCAAACTCTCGAATGAGGTTTCTATTGGTAGAAATTGAGATTGAAATGTAGGATCTAAAGGCACTATTCAAGAATTGAGTGGGAGGTTGGAAGAAGTAATGCTTGCTACCTACGTAGTCCTCTTCTAGGCTATAAGTGAACAAAAGTTGCAGTCATCTCACAAAAAATTCTATATACAAGAAAGAATTTTTTAATTTGAAGAGCAAGTTGTCACAATACTTTTAATCTAATTGTTCAAAACTATCTCAAGAAACATTATTTTATTTAAGATTGGAGTTTTCTAAAGGCCAAATTTCTTGTCCGAAGCTTTGAAGTTGTCCAAGAAACTTGACTTCTAGAAAAGTTCCCTTTACAAAGGAGTCGCCATATTGGCAGCGATGTCATTTTTAACCCATGTACAAAGTTCTTCACCACTATATTCTTAACCATAATTTAGACTTCCATTGGACAAGGCTCTCACACTCAACCAATCGGATTCCAACATGATTCCTTGTCAAATATCCATGCACAACAATACCTATCTAGGACCCTTATGCCATTGAAAAACACACTATCTATAACAATTCCTTGGCAATGGAGACACATATGCCATACAAGCAAATCCTCCAAGAAAAAGTCAACGTAGACCAAGTCTCCGGTAGTCTAGACTCAAAATTGGAGGTTTTTAGTCTCCTACAAATATGAGTTCATAACTACAGAGCAATAGTCGACTTCATCATCAAAATTTATCAAAAACTTAATCTCAAAGATCAATTTTTTCAATTTGAAGACCTTTTGTTGCGATTGCCATTACTTCAATCCAGAATTGATAGTATCTTTAGTATCCAACTATTGTATCCACAATCAATTTTATAGTCACAATGGATGCATGTTCATTAATCATTTAATCTATATTGCTAATAATGTTGTGTTATGATGAATAATTGAGATTAGGGTTTAATCACTTAGCTCATGCAATACTCCTGATTAATCTTACTCCAACGTCACTCCCATCATGCATATCTTAATATTCAATCGTGATCATCTTCCTATCATCAAGTAGCATGCAATAATTACAGCTCATGGTCTTCTACAAGTCAATTTACTACAATGACCTCAATTCTGATTTCTATAGTATGTGGCTATAACTTCTACATGAAATCTTCTATTGGAATTTGGACAAAGGTTGATAAGAGCTAAATTAATTGTGATGTTTTCCAATAGATATTGGTTACCACGGTAATGTTGTCGATTCATAAATAATCTATTTGATAGTACTTGCCAAGCATATATCTAGTAGATAATAATTTAATCAATCATCTACAAGTATCATATAGACTATGATACCGTTACTAATAAACTCAACTTGATTATCTCAACACATCCCACATATGGGCTACAATGTATTAGCGATACATCGCACTACCCACTTGATATTGGTTCATGTCTCATTTGTTGCATGATTGTCACATTTGTAGCCAATTCACTTTATTAGGTAGATAGTCACGGTTGCAACTTACAGACTGACATCAACTTCTATTCAACTCCTATTTCTACTCAACAATTGGATCTAACTTCTACTCAACTCCTATTTCCAATCGACTCTCTTACTTTCTATTTGATCTCACTATAAACTATGACTCAATTGAATGTCAACCTGATAACCTTTGATATGGACTGAACCGTGTGTATGTGAGTGTATCAATAATCCAGTTGATAGTTACAAGGATCAACAAACATATATGATATTGTAATTCATATCAACTTGATAACAACATCGATTCGATAGTGTAATATGGTAATCAAGTTGAACATCACAATGTAACCGCGATTACTAATGTGATTCAGATTTTTGGTAATACAACATAGGCACTATAATGATCAAAGTCGATTCACTTTTAATACTGGGACTAACACTATGTGATGTGGTTGCTAGTTGCTAAGTGTATAGTGCTTTCTATCTTCTTCATATTCTACTTTATAATCTTAGGTGGTTGCAACTCACACCTCTTCATATCTTAATCTTAACCTTATGTTCCTATGAATACTAACTATCAAAACTACATTGTTCATCTATTTGAGTCACATTGTCATATCAAATAGATTCACGCTAATTTGTAATCTTTGTTCACACTACAACAAGGAAAACTACATCAAATCGAAAAAGTTACTACTACAAATATGAATGTACTGTGATGGTATTTTGACTTAATGACATTCTCCTTGATAGGTTTTCAATGCGCTCGCCCTTGAATCCTTACCTTTAAGAAACCATATGTGACTAGTTTTGGTTAGGGTATCCACATGGCATGCACGATAAAGGGCCATAAGCTAGGGCTTTCATCCGCATCATCAAGTATATGATTGAAACCAATTGTATAGTACATCTTGCTAGACTATTTTATGCAGCTGCACGTGATTAAGTCTCTCAACGCCGTATAGTTCCTTGTACAACCATCATGATTTTTGGATAGTACAATCAATAGGGTCAACAAGCCACTTGAATAAAAGATGCAAAGTGGGCCAAGTGGAGTACCTGGCTTCTTATGGCCAATACACAAACCACATCTAGTATATAACTTGCAACCATGTATGTTGTGTATGGCTTTGGAGTTTAAAGCCTAGAAGTAGAGTGGTGTTTTTCTTTATCTTTTTGCTTAGTGAAGATGGAGACTTGGAGAACCTATTTGGCAACATTATATTAACAAATATTAGAGGATAACAAGGAAGATGAACTTATGCTCCAAAATGTTATGAGACAACTTGGTGATGTTCATGAGGTGTCCAAGATTGTGAAATGTATACTGAAGCTAGGAAGACAATAAAATAAATTTGACAAAGAAAGGTAGATCATTATGCATAAGTGGATTTTTGCAGACTATTGCAAAGAATCTAGTCTTATAGAGATTTTAAGGAGGGATCATAGAACACGTTGTTCTTTATTGTTGAGCATCATAGCAAGATTTGTGATTTTGACAATTACATTGTACATAGAGGTAATACATGTGGTACCTTGAGTTTATTATCTATATAAATTATAATACAATGTTTCAAATGCTTATATATGGCTTGACAATTGATACCACTGACAAATATTACCGCACTGGCAAGAGCCAAACTTTGATAGCTTCTCCTTTCAACTCCCGCTATTTTCTACACCACATCAACATTCCACCTCAGTCGCTTAAACAACCAGATGATTAGATGCTCAAGAATTCCAAGGCAAAGACTTATCCTCTATGCCATGGCAAAGCTACAATTTCCCCCAGCTTTGTCATGCTTTTGAAGTGCCTAACACTTCGCAGACCATTGGCCACATGCCATTAGCCAAGTGCACATGCATGCGTATATTGCTTGTTTGCACCCCAACCCGTGAGGTACGGGCACATGTTTGCAACCCTGTGCTCTAACGTATCTAGCCCAATTGAATCTTGGATTAGCACGCAACCGTTGGAAAGGCCCCCATATGTCCCGTCCAATTTATTTTTTCAACCATTTTCTATATACTTATCCACGCACCTTCATCACTAACCTACCTTTATCTCAATAACTATTAGAAATGAGTTTTCTTCCTAGGTTTTTTCTCCTTCTCTTCGTAGGATTTAACTCTTGTTCGATAGGATTATTTTTCTTCTCTTGAATATTTTGCGTGATTTTGAGTGCTTTCATTATTAGTCCTCTTATAAAAATTGTGTGATTTTTTTAGCTTGAAAGTTGTGTGATTATGGCAAATACTCATGCCATTGATTTGGTTGACTTGATGCTTCAAAGGGAGCCTTGTTAAGTCAATCAAGAAGATAGATGGGGAACATGAAGATAGGCAGGGGAAGAGAAAGTGATTGGACTAAAGTGTTCAATACTTTTTGAGTATCTGTGAAAACGCCAAACGCCATATTCATTAAATTGAGACATTTCAGAGTCTCAAGTGAGTGACTTCGAACTCAAAAGTAGTAGAGATGGAAGTCTCAAACTTTGTGAAATGTCTCAATTTAATGAATATGGCCATTGAAGAGAAGTATTTTGAGAATAGTCGCAAGGCCTTCGAAAAGAAGCATTTAATAGAGTTTGCGGGGAAATTGAATGCAACCTATCCTTGATGAGCTCCAACGTACTTGACAATAGTGTCGAGACAGACATCTCATAATATAACAAAGATTTGGTGACAAGAAGAAGAGACATGGAGTGATTGGAGTAGCACCCTTGAAATGGCCATGGTACAACATATTTGACAACATGATCGACGTCACTGCAAAAATCCATTGTAAATTATACTTTCATAAATATACACTGCAATATTAAAACAATATTTTTTTTCTATTTTTGGATTTAAAGTGTTGGACCAAGCTTTTTGCTTCATTTCTTGTATTAGACCAAATTTTGCTTCATTGTTTGTATCAAAACAAATTTTGCCTCATTTGAATTTTTTTATCATCTTAAGTATTTTGATCAATTTTAGTCCCTTTAGAATCAATAAGAGTAGATACTCTAGAAATGATTTTGGAAGTGTCTGCAAAATGAATAACATTATTATAAGGTACTTGAAGTTGTTGGTGCATTACATGGTGTATTCTTCCAAATATGTCTATAATGAACCCATCACTAGAATCTGCTCGTTCAAAAAGCCTTTTGTAGGTATATGCAGATACGACAAAAGAATACACCTGTGACTAATCACTTGCCAATATTGATAGCCATATGATAGGTCTGCTACAATATAATTTCTTAAAAAAAAATTATAAACCATTTTATAAGTGGTGTTCAACCTTATTCTTAAGATTAATGAATACTTGATAAGGGGTGGCAATAGTGCTATGCTACTTGGTATTAATTTTGACATGATATTCATGAGTCATAATGTCCATGCATTTTGATGTATTTCAATCCTTATTAGAACTTTCTAGAATTTTGAGATGCTTTAATATAATCTAATTTTTTATCTTTTAGTTAGTAAGGTGGAATGATAATCATTTTTTTCAAGCACACAATATTGTTATTTCATATGAAACATATTCCATGTTGCAGATTGATCTCCCTTAGTATCTTTGTTCATGTCATGACTATAAACTAGAGCCGTCTTACAATAAAATTCAATCATTATTATAGAACCTAGGCTTCATGTCACCCTTAAATGATGCAATAACGTATTCTACATATATAGAGTTGTTTTTAAACATGGAAGGTTCATATATGTAAATGGCCTCCAAATTAAAGAATTTGGTAAATATTTCTCTCTATGGTAATTTTTTTTTATGCCCTTGAATGATTTCTACATTATTCCATATGTTGTGTAGGTGTAATACGTGGTGTGGATTAAGGAACCTCTCTGGAACAAAAAGACATCCAAAAGTTGAGTGATCATGAAGAAGAATTTGCATCTGGTGTGGCTGCTATACGTGCTTCAAGCGCTTCATCCTTTCTTTGATCAGGAGCAGTACAATAACTACATGCTCTTGACCAAGTAAACATGAGTGTTGACAAGAGGAGAAGGAAGAAGGGATTTGCATGTGGGTGTCCAATCCATTGAGTCCGCCATCAATCAATTCTCTGATGAAATTATTGAGATTGGGAAACACAAGTTGCAGCTCATAGAGAAATTCTAAAGAATGAGGCACGATTTAGAGACATGATCTAACAAGGACAGTTTCACTTACAGAGAGAGATGCAATAAGGATAATTGTAGACAGTTGCCTCGTTTGCACAGGCCTTGAAGGGCTAAGGCCCAAATCCACCGCTATCTTGAGTATTAACTGTCGTAGTACGTGTTGGCAAGTATTCACATCTTAACACAAAGATACCCTTAAGGTAATCGTTCCCATAGAGAATCATTGAGAACTACAACGACTAACAACAAGCCTAAATTTGTACAATGTCTAGGATACCTCAATGCATACATCAAAAGAAAGGGAAGAAAGGGTTAGACCACAAAAGTTGAGCGTTAATTACACCAACCGCCTCGCTCAAGTGCCTTCCTCGTGTAGGATCTAACTTGGCCCGGATCCTACTTGGCCCGGTTTTAGGTAGACTACTCTTAAGGTTTTATACATTTGTACACTATAGACATCCGGTGTATGTTAATACCCGGATAGAATATATCACCACGACCGATGGTCCGTGGACTCGT
This sequence comes from Bryoerythrophyllum caledonicum, assembly GCA_963971425.1. NCBI lineage: Eukaryota > Viridiplantae > Streptophyta > Bryopsida > Pottiales > Pottiaceae > Bryoerythrophyllum > Bryoerythrophyllum caledonicum. The sequence continues at coordinate 17,912,101 of OZ020526.1, read as the reverse complement.
AGATATTTTAGTCTTGACACAAGTAACGACTATCCTTCCTCCCATTCTCTCCTTCTACCTCTACTCCCTCACTTGGATGGTTATGATGTCACTGAGATCCCCTCAAAGGGGAGTTAGGCCCGTATTACCGAAACTAAGAGAGATGTAATGTAAGTGAGGAGGGGGCCTACCCGCCCACTATCCGAAACTCTCTAAGTCTCCCTCCACATCCGATGCGGTTGGAGGTAAGATGCTTCCGAGAACGACACTAGCCTTCACAACTGGCGCCAATGTGACACCGGAAGGTCACTCAAGACTTGCTATGACCCTTTCATGTCCGTCACTCCCCCTTTATCCTTCCCTAAACACTTACAATCTCACCTGTTATTCCCATCCACACCGACTAACTCTATTTGATGGAACAAGGAAACAACTGCAAATGTCAGAGTTAGAGTCACACCCGACTAACAATCTAACCATCTCACATGTTATTCCCATCCACACGGACTACTCTACTTGATGGAACAAGGAAATAATGACTTCGACGATTAGTACGGACTTGAGGAGTGGACTACTTGAAATGGCACTCACAGTCATGTATAGAATCCGAGCTCTCCAACCATAGAAGGTTTTCTGAGAGCGTAGGTTTAGAATTAAACTGAAAGCAAATACACACATCAAGCAGTGAAGAGAGGTGCCACGAGACTCCTCTCTTATACTGCCAAGAACTCACACAATCGTCCAAAGGCAAACGATACCTTCTAACTAAAAATGGCAGCATTAACTACTCTTGGCGTCGGTGGCTGCCACTCCTCACAACGTGCACCGTTAGAAGGTAATTTATTACACAAATCCCAAGGCAAAATTAAGTCAAAACCAAAGTCAACTAGGGGCCAAATCCCGGAATGAACAGTGGCCTACAAACCAAGATCCTGACCCTACTTCCAGGCCAACTCCTCGAGTCTCTTCCTCTCCTCTCTCCTCTTGCGCTTCTTGGAACTCCAGCTTGAAGTCGGGGTGGGCGCGGCCGCCGCAAGTGCCACCAATGGCGCAAACACATTCGTAGAAGGCGTGGGTTGGGCAGTAGTTGCTCTCAGCAAGGTTTCCCTTGAAAGCAAAGAGGTATCTGGGCCATCCGAGGTGAGTGGCACGATAGTCATGCCCGGATGAAGCCCGGATCGTGTCGGGAGGATCGATACCTGACTCGAGGTTCCTACGATGACATCCTGTCCGGATATCTATCCTGGAGTGTATAAGTAAGAGGAACTCTTACTTGCGATCTTCCCAAGGTGAAGCCCGTTTTGCAAAGGGGCTACAATCAGTGTAGTGCGAGAGAGGTCATTGAGTGACAGCTGGTGAGGATGCACGGGGAGTGGAGGCTCCATCGCAACATCCGGGCGTTCCTTCCAACCGCTCTACATCTGAGTGGTGACCTCCGAAGGGGACGGTCCTGCCGAGACCCTCAAATTCGGGAGTTGAGGGGGCAAATCCGGGCTGTCGAGATCCACCACTTCCTTCTCCTTCTGTGGGCCGTGATCACCTAAGCCACGCTCTTCCGGACCGGTCTTTGAGCCCGAATCTCCATCCTTGTCCGAACTGTGAGAATCTTCCACAAGCTTGGGTAGGATGTGAGTGAGATTGCCCACCAACAATCTCATGTTGGCGTAAGCCGCCTCAACCTTCACAGTTTTCTCCATCACGAAGGCAATCACTCTCTTACTGGAAATGTGGCCATCCCTCTCCAATCTTCCATCAAACATCTTGGCCTTGAGTACTACATGTGCGGGGAAATGCAATGCCTCGTCTACCTGCTGTAACGCTGCCGCCGAGGCATTGGCTCGGAGCAGAGCCTCTTTGCAACCTTTCTCCGCCTCCAACGCCCGGCTCTTCAACTTCGTCATATCAAGGGTGAGTCGGTTGACCTTCTGGTCCATGATACGGAGATCACCAGCTCCTCCAATCTTCTCCTTGATCGCAGAAATCAATCCTTCGCGCGGAGGATTGCCCACCAGGCTGCTCGCTTGCCCCAAAGTCCTATCCACGTCTTCCACATATACTCGGAGAGCCTCTATCAGTTCGGAGACCGGGTAAGTCTTTCCGCCGAGTTGCACTGGTCCGGTGGTCACGGCACGAACTGCTGCGCGGGTGGAGGGTGGAGGGTGTTCCGCCTTGTCTTTGTCTTCGCCGCTTGGGGGGTGGTAGAGCCTCCTCCTCGGACTGGGATGAGCTGCTCCCTCCTTCAAATCCTGGCTCGGACTCTGACTCCGTTCCTTCGAACTTCTTCATCATGAGTTGCGTTCCATATTAAACCATATCCTCCTCGGGGGTAGTCTCCTTGAAGTAGTGATATAGGTGGATTAGAAATGGACAAAGAGGTGAGCACTTGACATTGTGGACACTCCTTGTCAATCTGATCACCACGTCCTTCACAATGATGGCCCAATTCACCACCCTCTTCCCAAGATAAGAATCATATATCGTGTTAGCTAGGGTGACCGTAACTCGCGTGGATTTCTCGGGGTGCAGGATTGGAATTTGGTACGAGGAATGAGAAGACCCGCCTCGTGTGGATGTCCAAGCAATCCCGTACCGCATATCCATTCTTGGCGTCCTTGGTGCCAAATCGTCCCTTGGCATACTCTTCCTTCTTCAAACTTGTCCATCCCGCCCCTTGGCGTGGGAAGCCATACACTTCTTGCCACCTCTCCATAGTCCACTTATCAGGGCAAGCACGGATGCTATCTCCTTCGGGTCCCGGTGAGGGTTTGTAGAAGAGATTTTTGTCTTGCAAAGAAAAAACAATCCAAGACAATTCCCTAGTGGAGGATCTAAGAGAGGCTAAATCAGTCTATCGTTAAACAACTAAGGTCATATGTTAGATAGGAATGTCGTTTATGTTACAACTTGCTTAGGATAGTGTATAATCCATTATTGGTGTTTTAATTATCCCTTGTGCTTTTCCCGTGAGTGCACACTACACTCTTACAGTCAATTAGTGTTCAAGCATACAATTTTGATTAGGTAGGTTCTTTCGTCTAATAAGACACAAATAGTCTTGACACGTGGTTTTGTGTGTGATACAATTTATCTTGCACAATTTATCTTTAATCCTAATTACTAGGTTCCTTAATTATTATGTTCACATTTATCTTATCTACTCTACTTTGCCATGGGTTTCAGAGATAAAGTTTTTATCCTAACTTCCCACTTGCGCTCCTCTGGTCAGCCTCCAAAGTTAGTCATTCCAGCTTGCCTGCCAAAGTATCCGCTCCTGAAGGCACTAGTCAACCATTAAATCTTATCTCTTCCTTAATGGTCACTATGATTATATCTATAATCTATAAATCCTTTCACTAACACTTCATTATGACAAATGGTCTTGTTTTATGTCTCTACTCATGGGTCATAATTCTATAGATAATTATTTATATTAATTTAGTCTGACTTGATGCGCACTCAGCCAAACTTCAAAAGGGAATTATCTCCCAACTCATGACAACATGGTCACTCTATAACTTCTCCACACTATCTGGGCCCACTCATGGCTCCATAATCTTAACTTTCAATGGTTAACTATATTATCCCTCACATACCTTTACTATTTATCATGTTTTCTCTCACATGATCTTTTAATGCTTCTCTTCATACAACAATGACATAATTATTAATTGAGAAAACTACTATGGTTTATTTTATCTTACGCTCAAGGGTGATCAATCCTTATTTCACTCATAGACATAAATTCTCTCAACAATGTATATGTATAAATTAGTATGACACAGCCTCACAGACACTACTTATCTCAACTTCTCTGATTGCTCTCAGTGGATTAAAGTTTTACATTACCAAAGCCATACGAGACTATTGGTCGCTTCAACACTGTACTTTTACCACTCTTTGTTTACATTGAATTGACAACAGTGATTATTGACAGAATATTTCCACAAATTGTCCAATAATATATTGAAGTATGACAATGGATTTTCTTAATTGTGTCATTCAACAAATTGCCTTTAGAATATTTGTCTGATTATATGTCTCGTTCTTTGTGCAACACTCAACATGGATGAATCATACTCAAGTTGCAAAGTCAAACACCATTTGTCTTAAGTAATTCACTTCTACAATTAGTCATTTTGCTCCATTCTACCATAGCATCAATCACCAATTTCAGATCATTCTACTCAGCATACAGATTGACAAATAGTCCAGTAAACAAAGCTAGGCTTGTATTCCAAAAATTAAGTATTACATACATCAGCCTAGGGCACACACTTGAGCATGAAAATGTGGTGTATTCACCTTCATCAGAAGGCGTTTTAACATTTTTTTGTGACTATTGGTATCTCGGATCTTAACTATAAAACTTGTAACTACGGAAACTACCATGGTGTCTATTCATATCTCAGCCGCCATTAACCGTCGACTACTAGTCTTCACACTATCCAAAAAATAAGGTGAAAGTTCACACTTTAATTGACTATTTGTAAACTAACTTTCTACTTTTACCCTATTCACACTGAAAAGACAATTAATCTTCAAAAAATCACATCTCTTTACTACAGGGTTCTTGACGCATCTTCTGTACGGTGGACTCCACACAAAAACTCCAACAGAACTCCATAAGGGAGAGGCATCCCATCCGGAGGAGATCCTCTTTGAGTTCCGTGAGTTCAAGAGGGTCTTTGGGGATGCAATATCCTTCCTCATGGGTCCTGTTTGGGCCATGGTTGGACCCGTCGCCATTCGGTCGGTGGGAGGAATCCTGGTTTTCTCTTATTCTTTTTATTCAGATTCGGGCTTACCTCCTCTCTACGCTCCTCGTTACCGGTCACCAACTTGCCTCCTTCGAAGCTCAGGGCTCGCAGTCCTTCCTTCGATGCTCGTGCAGCTCGTCCCGAGCTCATAATACTTCCCTCGCTGCTTGTATTGCTTGTCCCCCTGCCTTGCTGCTCGTGCTCCTCGTCCTCTTACCTTGCTACTCCACCGAGGTCCGGGCTCGTAGTCTCTCCTTCACTACAGCTCCACCTAGGCTTCGGGCTCGCAGTCTCTCCTTCACTGCAGCTCCAATGAGGCTCCGGGCTCGCAATTCTTCCCTCGCTGCTCGTGTTGCTCGTAGTCCTGCCTTTGCTGCACATTCAATGAGGCTCCGGGCTCGTAGTCTTGCCTTCGCTGCACATTCAATGAGGCTCCGGGCTCGCAGTCTCTCCTTCACTGCAGCTCCAATGACGCTCCGGGCTCGCAGTCCTTCCCTTGCTGCTCGTGTTGCTCGCAGTCATGCCTTCGTTGCAGCTTCAATGAGGCTCTAGGCTCGCAGTCTCTCCTTCACTGCAGCTCCACCTAGGCTCCGGGCTCGCAGTCCCTCCCTCGCTACTCGTATTGCTCGTAGTCCTGCCTTCGCTGCAGCTTCAATGAGGCTCCGGGCTCGCGGTCTCTCTTTCAATGCAGCTCCACCGAGGTCCAGGCTCGTAGTCTCTCCTTCACTACAGCTCCACCTAGGCTTTGGGCTCGCAGTCTCTCCTTCACTGCAGCTCCAATGAGGCTCCGGGCTCGCAATCCTTCCTTCGCTGCTCGTGTTGCTCGCAGTCCTGCCTTCGCTGCAGCTTCAATGAGGCTCCGGGCTCGCAATCCTTCCCTCGCTGCTCGTATTGCTCGCAGTCCTGCCTTCGCTCCAGCTTCAATGAGGCTCCGGGCTCGCAGTCCTGCCTTTGCTGCAGCTTCAATGAGGCTCCGGGCTCGCAGTCTCTCCTTCAATGCAGCTCCACCTAGGTCCGGGCTCGCAGTCTCTCCTTCACTACTCGTATTGCTCGCAGTCCTGCCTTGCTGATTGTGCTGATTGTGCTCTTACCTTGCAGCTCCACCGAGGTCCGGGCTCGCACTCTCTCCTTCACTGCAGCTCCAATGAGGCTTCGGGTTAGCAGTCCTTCCCTCGCTGCTCGTGTTGCTCGCAGTCTTGCCTTTGCTGCAGATTCAATGAGGCTTTGGGCTCGCAATCTCTCCTTCGCTGCCGCTCCACCGAGGTCTGATGGTCTTTCTCTTCTGCTTGAACACTGCCCTTCTTATATCTTCTGGCGGTACCTCTTGGTTCCGCTTCGTTGACATTCGGCTACTTCTCCCTACGTTTCGACTTCTTCCTCCGGGGCTGCTTTTTCCACGTCCAGGCCTTCTCACCGGCTGGTGGCTCCTCCCTTCGAGCTCAGGCTCCGCCCCACTTGGGTTGTTTTTTTCCACGTCTAGGCCTTCCTACCGACGGGTGGTTCCTCCCTTCGAGCTCCTGATCCGCCCCACTTGGGCTGTTTTTTCCACGTCCAGGCCTTCCTTTATTATCATCCTCCTCAGGATCTTCGAGTGGCTCCGGCTTGAGTGGCTGTCCTGGCCTCGGGTTGCTCCGGGCTTGGGGCTTCGGGCTCGGGGTTGTTCAAGGTCTCGGCTGCTCCGGGCTCGGGGGTCGAGTCTTTTTGTTCAAACTCCTGTTCCTTCGTTGTTTTAAGGTAGTCAAACATCCTTCATTAATTGTTTACCCTAACCTATCTAATAAACTATTCTAAGGTAGTATTAACCCAGAACCCGAACTTATTAGTCTAAGTTTAACATAGGAAACCTCTTAACTTAAAAAATTGAAAATTCGTGGTATGACATAAACATAGGAAATTCAAGGCAACATAAGAGGAGTATACTTGTTTTTTCTATAGTTGTTATAAGTAAAAATTTACTTGGATCTCTTTTGTGATATCCTTCACAATTTTTAGTTCATACATAAATTCACATGTATGTGTATTTGAAACAAATCAATTACATTTAATAATATGGTTGAAGTTTTTTTTTTGGGTACATTTTGGAAAATAAAAACCATAGCAAGAATTCATAAAAAATTGAAGTTTAATCATCAAGAATATCATCAAAAATCCATTGTTCAAATAACCCCTCTCAAAGCTTCACCTTAGGCTTTAGCTCTTTCTACTTCTTAAAGAACTGAGAGCCTAACATTTCCAAATCTTTGCACGAGATCCCTATTATGTGCTCTAATATCCTCCAGCTCGCAAATTGAGTAGCTGATAATAGTGCTTCTTCAAAGCACTATCAAACTTATTTTTGTCTTCATTCTGTGACGACTTCTAGTTCTTCCACAATAAGCTCGGATTGAATAAGCAAAATCACCAATCAAATATGGGGTGCACAACTTCCCTCTGACATCTATAGTAGGTGTTTGCAAAATAGTTCAACTCTTCAAGTCTTTATATAAGTTGGAGACTTCAAATTGCCTTCCATCATGAACACACCTCCAGGCCCACCTCTACACACATTTCAGTAAACTTGTTTGCATCGCAAACTGCTTGTAAACAATATAATGGAGAAGTCATTTTATCTAGGGATATCTCTTTGATCTGGTCAATCAACAAGACAAACGTGTGTTCCATCAATCGCACCGCAAACGCTTGGCAATCTTGTGATTTTGTAGAAATCATCAATAATGCCTTACAAGCATTCACCGGTGGATATGGTCATGCATCTGTCAAACGATTTGTTCTTATCGGAGAGGATGTTACAAATGATGTCTACATTCATGCGAATGGTGGATTCTCCAACTTTGAAACAATCAACAATATGGTTAGAAGAAGAACCATGTGCAAGCCTATTGAATACTACAACAATAAAATTTCTAATCACCAATTGAGGCCTTAGATGGTCAATGATTTCTAAATGCAAACAATGTGTCTAAATGTCAATGGATTCATCAAATGCATTCTATAAAGCTTCATGTATTTTCTATAATGCATGTTGTCTAATCCTCCTTTAACAATGGATTCAACATAATTTGAGTGTTTTTCTTGCCTCAGCTCCTTCTAAATCATCCTTGGAGCAAAATTCTTCATTGTGGGTCGTAAACCATTGGACATGAAGATAATAGAGGCCCCTCTTGGAGTCTTGCACCATCCTTGCTCTTGACTTACAACTTCTAAAATTGCCCAATATCATTGTAGAATTGTCCAATGTCATCGACAACAACATCCACACAATTACAATTGTACCGTAGAAAGAAGGGTCTATTATTGCTTAAAAGGTACCTGCATCTAAAAAAAAGAATAAGGCTGGATTGTAAATAAAAGAAACTTACAAAGCAATCAAAATATCCACAAAACAAGTTCAAAAAATGCACCCAAAATGCCTAATGCATTTTTCACAATATATAGTACACGTCAATAAAATTTCATCCAAGAACATACCACGTGCACAATACGGCCACCAAAAGTTACACCTCTCCAAACTCCTTTACCACAAATTAGAAATTAATTTTTTTTAAGCAACCGTAAAGAGCTAGAGATAAAAGCCAGACAGAAATGAAATGAAGTAGTTTACTACTAGATATTATAGTACAAAAATCTACACATCAAAATCTACGTCTAAGAGAGAGGCGAGCATTGAAACCTGCTTCATCTGTTTTTGCAGTCGGACGGAGTTACTACGAGGGGCAGTGATAAAAGGCAGGCAAATTCTGAGGTCTCGGAGGCGGTGGTAAACAACGAAGAAACTTGCTCGTCTGTTGGCATGTGTACGCACGCATGTGCGTTCTAGGACCTGCTGTTGGGGCCGCGTTAACTGACGGCCTACCATTTGATGAGCCGGTTCCAGATGGGGATTCATACGCACGCATGTGAATGTGTCTATTGCAGTGTCCTAACCTACGTGGGCCCCCCAAGACACCCAACCGCCCCTTTGCTTATGCATACCAAGAGGATGCTCTTACAACAAAATTAATTGGCACCAATCTTCCCCCTTTCAAAGAAAAAAAAGAGAAGAATCAAAACATAAGAAGAGTAACTAAGGTCTGATTAATCCTTTAATCCCTAAGAGCCCAAGTGTACATGGGGCGTACGTTTTGGATTTTAGGAAGGTTCTTACAATTAAAAAAAATTAAAAAATAAAATCTTATACTAGATTTTCCCTGATAAGAGCTCCATGGAGATATTTTTATTATTATTATTTTTGGATTCATGATTTGAAAGTTAGTACCACTCAAAGTTAGAAATGGGGACTCCGGACAGCTCCAAATTTTTTCTAGAAGTCTCCATTGACATTGAGATTTTCCATACATGTAGAGAATATCAATTTCTGTGAAGGTGTCCAAAAAAAATCTTGTCTTTAGTGTAAAAAAACGTTTTAACACATTTTTTTACACATTTCCGGCAAGCGGGGAAAAAAACTTCATCTTTTCTACATTAAACCTAGAGATCTTTGTATTTTTCACTTTTTATTTTTTCTACAACAATATGTGGTGTATACCTTCTTATTGACCGTTTAGATTATCATTCTAAAACATATTAAATTCTCAAATAAAACAAATCGTGAATTGACAATTTTTGAACCTCTACTCCTTGCACACTTGTTTTGAATATGCTACACCCCTTTTCTACCTCTAAAAATTGTTGAATACAGAACTAACATCATGCTCAACACAATGGTAAAAGATTTAGACCTTGTGTAGTGCAAAAATTTAATACCAAGTGAAGTCAAAGTCTGTTGATCCACTCAATGCAAGGAAGAAAATGAACCATTTTCTTGACTTCAAACACTATAATCTTTCAATCTGTGAGGTCAAAGTGTATGAAATTGTGTGAGTATGTTACTTAGTAAATCTTTATGGAGATCCTACGGTCAATAAGATAAATATGAGGTTTTGTTTCCTTCCTTACTCATTGCACTAGAATCAACAATATTGAAGTGTTTTTGGTGTGAAATCGTCACGGGCTTTTAGGGGTTAAAGTTGAGTGAACATGGACGAAAAGTGAAATGCATTTGCTGCCTTGATAATCTATGATCGTAGATTCTCCCATCCTCCAAAGTTTGATCGTTCCAAAAAGGTTAACAAAAACAAAAAGTATATTGGGGGAAGTGCCACTAGTTAGTTCACAAGGAGATAGATACCACATACTACCCTTAATCCTTAAATGTGAGAAGGTGCCATTGGTGACCATAGTATTCTACATGTGTAGTGTCATATTAAAACATGATAAGGTTCAGATATTGAAATGACCCCCAAATTGAATATGTTAGCTGAAGAATCTTCAATCCAAAGGTGTAAGTCTTGCAAAACTTTAATACATTTCTGTATTCCATAGATTAAAACATATACAATTCTCGACTGACGTCTAAGGGTTAATGCCTCTTCTTGGAATTAGAACTCTATTAAACTTCAACTGATGAATTTTAACCCTTTAAGGCCCACAAGCTCACGAGGTCTGAGAGAATATATAAGTGTAATAGATTATGTAGAACATCATATATACAACGGGTACGTTTCATCACAACCGTATTTGTAGTTCATCACAATACATTGCATGTGATTGCATTGTTTTTGGTGGCGCCCATTCCAGACATCTTGCTCCACCTCTAAATTTTCACCAACTTTCCTTGCAGTGGCTCCTAGAGCTTGCTACAGAGGTTTACTTGCCCAAACGTGCCCAAAGGAAACAATAACGGACATCAGGCAAAGTACAAAGTTGTGAGGAAGGGGGCACAGTGCGTTGAGAACAACCCAAATAGGCAAACGCTCACTCAAGACATTCACACAAGTACTTTGAGGAATATAAGGTAAACCCCCGCATAACCTACTGCTGGCCACCCGCTAAACATGCTGCACAGTTTGAAAATTCATAACTAATTCAGTTTCATCGAAAAAATATGAAATCACTTGGGTTGGAATCGCAATTCTATTGGCTATCACTGAAAAATAACAGTACAATTATCTCCTCTCTCCATATATGCACATTCCTTAACTCGGCGGTTTTTAGGGGGCTTACCTTAATACAATGCGAAATGAAGAACGAAACAGGGCAACACCACATCTGTGAGAAAATGGGACCAGAAGTGCAAGAGAATGTGCGTTTGATCCGACAGAGTGACAACAATTGCATGACCTTGACGTCGGCATCGAAGGTGCCGATACTTCAGCAAGTGGGACGCCTGCTTCACGCCTCCGGTGTCGTTGATCACGACGATCTCGACGGGCGAGTCCTTCCTTCCATGCCAGCAGCGGACGAAGTTGCGTCCGATACGCCCGAAGCCATTGATGGCGACCCTGATCTTGGCCGCCGTCACGGCCCTCGAGGCTCCGGAGCTGGCAGACTGCAATGATCGCAATGCCAGTCTCATCAGCAAAATGCAAATTCACCCAATTGAAATGTTAAAGGAAAGAATCACCCCGTTAGAAGGAAACCGGGCATCATACCACAGCGGACTGTGCAGCAACAGCGCTGGCGAGGTCATCGGACCGCTTGCCGAAGGTGACGGCGTTGGTGTTCTTGATGCCAGAGAATTCCGAGAACCCTTGGACCCAGCAACCTGTGGACGCACAGATTAGTGTAGCTTCATCAATGCATGCAGAAAGCATCGACTGGAACTTGCTCAATCGAGAACTACACACCTTTGTACCAGACGGGCAAAGCTACAGTACCTGAACAGCGGAAGTCGAAGCCGTGGTCATAGCAGCGGTAGCCACGGCTGAAGTGCAACAGCTCTAACTCCTGCAGCGCTCTCCGACTTCCGGAATCCCAAGGCTGCGAAGACCCTGTCGGGGTGCCCGGCGTTTGAAACGGAGGGTCGACCGAAATCCAGCCACACATTGCCATCCACAGGCTCCTAATCATTAAAAAACCATCCCGATAATCACATTCCGGGTGCGCACTTTTTGCTCGCAATCAGAACTCGCAAGTGAATTGCAGATGATGCTATGCCACATGTCGGAAAGGTCGGGTTCTGGTTGCGCGGAGCCGGGTCCACCGCGGGTGGCCAAGCAAGCCCATTGCTGTGGTCCACAGAGGCCGCGGCCACGGCGAGTCGCACGATACTTTTCCTTATCTGGTTTCGTATGGTTGTCGCCGCTCCCCTGCCCATCTCAAAGCAATTATTCAAGTACCCATCTCCCCCATTCCTGCTCGATCCTAGCGAGCCAAGGAACCACCTTCGTCTAGTGCTCCTGAGCAGTCTGATCCGCCATGGCTGCTACCGCCTTCACCGCGGCGTCCGCGCCATCCTGCGCCGTTAAGGTAGCTGCCCACTCCTACTGTCCAAACCTGGAAAAATGTTCAGATTTCACTCTCTTTATCTAGCAATGCACGCAATCTCTTGTTTCGGGTAAATTACTAGGCTGTTCTTAGCTTTTGAGGCATTGATCAGTGAATTGCCCACACATGTCTGAAGTGGTTGTAGATAAGGTTTGCACCGATCCCACTGCTCTCAGTAGTTAGAGGTCGAGTATGATTGAATTGTGGCCACGTATCTTTCATTGCGTTGAGAGAAGGTTTACAGATTGTGTGCTTTTGCTCAATTGCAGGCCGCCGGGTCTAAGGGATTCTCGGAATTCTCTGGGATTAAGAACACCAATGCCGTCACCTTCGGCAAGCGCACTGATGACCTGGCCAGCGTTGTTGCTGCTCAGTCTGCTGTGGTATGGTGCTCAATTCCCATCTCTGGTGACTACATTCCAATATAGTGGCGCTCACACTCAATTGTGTTTTTTTACGTTGCTGATGGGACTGGCTTTGTGAACGTTGCAGTCTGCTAGCTCCGGAGCCACGAGGGCTGTGACCGAGGCCAAGATCAGGGTCGCCATCAACGGATTCGGACGCATCGGACGCAACTTCGTCCGCTGCTGGCATGGAAGGAAGGACTCGCCCCTCGAGATCGTCGTGATCAACGACACCGGAGGCGTGAAGCAGGCTTCTCACCTGTTGAAGTACGACTCCATGCTCGGCACCTTCAATGCCGTCGTGAAGGTCGACGGTGATGGCATCAGCGTCGATGGCAAGACCATCAAGGTGGTGTCCGACAGGAACCCGCTCAACCTGCCATGGGGGTATGTATCCGATCCATGAATTTTTCTCATTGATGTGTTCCACATTTGATGTTATGCTATAAAATACACCAATGTGATATGTTACATTTTGAACCTACCATTAGGGTTGTGTCTTGAACAATTCTTGGATGCCATGCCAATGTAATGAGATCTGGTCCTCTGCTCTAACACTAGCTTCGACTATGCAGGGAGTTGAACATCGACCTCGTCATCGAGGGAACCGGAGTGTTCGTCGACGAGGCTGGCGCCGGCAAGCACTTGCAGGCCGGAGCCAAGAAAGTGCTCATCACTGCTCCAGGAAAGGGTGCCATCCCGACCTACGTGATCGGAGTGAACGAGCAGGACTACACCCACGAGGACAAGATCATCAGCAACGCCTCGTGCACCACCAACTGTCTGGCTCCCTTCGTGAAGGTGTTGGACGAGAAGTTCGGCATCATCAAGGGCACCATGACCACCACGCACTCGTACACCGGTGACCAGAGGCTGTTGGACGCTTCCCACCGCGACCTGAGGAGAGCCCGCGCCGCGGCTCTGAACATCGTGCCCACCTCCACCGGAGCTGCCAAGGCCGTGGCGCTGGTGCTGCCGAAGCTGAAGGGCAAGATCAACGGAATCGCTCTCCGTGTGCCCACCCCCAACGTGTCCGTGGTGGACTTGGTGGTGCAGGTGGAGAAGAAGACGTTCGCGGAGGAGGTGAACCAGGCGTTCAGGGATGCGTGCGAGACCGAGCAGCTGAAGGGCGTGTTGGCAGTGTGCGACGAGCCGTTGGTGTCGGTGGACTTCAGGTGCACTGACGTCTCGTCCACCGTGGACTCTTCCCTGACCATGGTGATGGGCGACGACATGGTCAAGGTTGTGGCGTGGTACGACAACGAGTGGGGCTACTCGCAGCGGGTGGTCGACCTGGCCAACTTGGTTGCCGCGAAGTGGAAGTAGATTGTTTGCTGCCGATACTTAGACACCAATCCTGCTGTGGCGGTGTTTGTATGTTATGTAAGGATGTCACTGTGCCGAAGAGTGGGTTGGAACCAGGCAGAGAATACATAGCTCAGTCCCCTCATGTGCTATGATCTGGGATGCGTGAGGGATTGAAACTCGTGCAGGTACCAGAATCATTAGTCCTCAAGATTTTTGTGGTTCTGTGTCCTCACCTTGTAATTCATTTGTCGAAGCTTAAGGATGCAAAGAACTTTGCCCTTTCACTGTACACTCTTGCGTCCAATAGGCCCTAGTTTCCCGAACACCATTTCAAGAGAAAAATCTTTTGTCTACAATTGGCATGTCAGCAGACGTCCTGGCCACTTTTCAAGGGTTGCAGAATAGTGTGTGTCGTCAGAGCCGTCAGGTTGAGGGAGCCATTGGTCGAGACGGTATGTTCCCTGTTCCACCAATGAGAAGAGACCATGCATGCCTAATGACTAATTCTCTAAGTAGATGAGAGCGTTTATCCCGAATTACTTCCGGTCTTCGGAGGAGACGCTAGTTGAGAAAGATAGCTTTTGCTTCGAAAAAATTCCTGGCTCAGGTCAAAGTGATTGATATGTGGTTTGCTGAAGAAACAATGCCACATGCGCTTCCGCAATGCCACTTATCCCTAGACATTCGAATTTCCCTGAGTTTCAGACCATCTGGCACATACTTCTGCATCTGGCACATACTTTTCTTGTATATGCAATTTTACAAGGTTCTAGATTTCCAATGCAAACAGCGACCTGAATAAAGACCTGCATTTCGTACACCTACCCGTACGAGTCACAACGGATAATTAAAGACAGTCTCGTTTTGCAGCATTTATTCAAATTTAGAATCCACTCACTCAAGCAATGCAGGCCCAATGCATTGAGCAAAAATCAAAAGTACACCAAAACTCAGGTACTTTACCATGTGGCTCTGATTCAGTATTATAAGTAGTGCAGACAGGCACAAACCTCGAAATGGGAGCATGTAGAGCCCCCAATCAATGCAAGTAATGTCGCAGTCAACCTAACCTAGTAAATCAGAGATGTGAATTAGGTCTCTATCTAGAACTGGCTTATTGCTTCCTGTTTGTCTCCTTGCCCGCGGGCGCTTCCTCAGATTCTTTCATCATATTCAAGGGGAAGAGGTTGGCTGGCAACGAGACCGGCTCCTTTAACGTCACATACGCCTTCTTGTAATCAGGTCTACGATAAAATGCCAAACTTCCCTTGGCACGTTTCTTCTTCCCCTCCATGTTGAGCGTATTCACCTTCGCCACTTGCAATCCGTACAAGCTTTCCAGCACTCTCTTGATTTCTATCTGTACGCATGCTCAAGCTTCAGATGCCCACATCCATGTAGTGATTATCCGCAAAGCGAAGAGCTATTTTCTGCGCAAGGGAGTCGAATTACGAACCTTAGATGCACTGGGGATGGTCTTAAATGCGACTTCGGTGATATTCTCCCGGGAACTCGGCAAGAGCAACTTCAACGGCAAATTCGCGAAGTGAACAATCCTCCCGACCGCCTTCTTGGTCGCCATTTCCTGAACCCCGCAACCTCAATCCCTTTAAACCCTGATCCTTAAACCCTAAATCTTAAACCCAATGATGTCACCCTCAAAATTGGCGAGGAAAGGTGACAGAAGCAGGCAATGTCAGACGATGGCAAAGTTGCCCCAGAAGCTCATTCAACAGAGTGAACAGTCATTCAAGTTATTCCAGTAAAATCCAACTCCAGGAAACCCTAAAAACCACATCATAGCACCTCCCAAATCCCCAAACCCCACCAACTTGCAATCCAGAGGCAAAATACTCTCCCACTCAGCCAACAACATACACACACAACTGCTAAATTAGGCGCCGCTACTGCACCGAAAACACTAAAGAAAAAACAATAATAAGCCCGATTTTCTCACCGGCAATCCCTGTCAAGCTCTGCAGCGCCAGACGATGGCTAAAAAGCCGCGATGGAAGTGGAATGCGGAGGATTGGAAGAAAGATGAGTACCCTCACTGCCTCCTCTCGAACGTAGACGCAGGATTTGGAGCCCAAAAAGCCCTGCTTCACAACGCGACTAGATCGTTTTGCGACAGAACACAATCAATCCTATGTGATGCTCATCTAACACTCATATGATGCTCATCTGATACCTGTCTAACACTAGTGTGATACCCTGTGATAACCTGCTACCCTGTGGTGCTCCGGGAGAACTAGAGTATTCGCTCCATGAACATGGGGTTCATTCGCTCCATGTCTGTATTCTCGAGGTATTGTATTTGTACCCTATACGAGGAGAGGCCGTCTGATATGGGGACTGTGCAGGGTTAACATGATGTTTAACCCTTAAACGTCAGAAGGTGTCACTTGTGACCAAAGTATTTTACATGTATGGTGTCGTATTTGAACATGATAAGGTTTAGATATTGAAATGACCTCTAGATGAAAGATGTTCATTGAAAAATCTTCAATCCAAAGGTGTACATCTTGCTAAATTTTAATATATTTTTATATTTTACAATGTAAATTATGTGTCCGTATATACGGTTCCCAACTACCCTACGCTATGGTCAGCTACGTACATAATTAATTCAAAATGGAGACTTGTCCAAAATTTTGGAAATTTCAAGAGATTTGGCTAGGCGATACCTATGTAATACCAAGGTGACACCCGTGCAAGATCTAGGTAATACTCGTGCAATACCTATGTGATATCCATTGTGTCAAATCAATGTGACCAAAAAAAATGCTTCGGCACTTGCCTGCCGAAACTGATTGTAACGTACGATAACCTTTAAGGGTTAACCCTTAAACGCTAGAAGGTGCGGCTGGTGGCCACAATACTCAACACGTGTAATGACGTATTTGAACATGATAAGATTGAATATTGAAATGACCTCCAAATGAAAGATGTTACGGGACGTAGCATCGAGGGCCTCTCTGTATTGTAGTGTTTAGCATAGATTAGTTTGTTATTAATCTACAAGTTTAGGGATGTACGGCAGCACACCGCATTCATCCATGGATGATTTCCATCCACTTAGGGTTGTGTGTGTGCATATAATGCCGCAGATGTCCTTGGCTTGACGTCTTTGTCAAGTCAAGCTTTGTGAGCGAATTAGAGAGTGTTTAGTGATTACCTTTGCTTGTATTTAATTGTTTATCATTAGTAAAGGCTCCGCATTCTCTTATACTACGTGTACTCGTTGATTCTCCCTTTGTGGAGTGCGAGACGCTTGACTACTCTTGTAATTTACTAGTTATTTCTTGAAGGTGTACTACATATATTTTTTTTAGAGTCTATTTTTTGTTTATTTGACGTTGATTAGGACTCTCGATCTGCTCTGGTTATCGATCTTTCTTTACACGACAAAGATGTAAGTTGAAATTTTTTAATCCGAATGTGTAAGTCTTGCTAGACTTTAGTACATTTTAGGTATTCTACAAAGTAAAAGACGACCCAATATTTACGGTTCCCGACTAACATTTAAGGGTTGAAGGTCTATGGGGGACGGTGTATATACGGTCACATATTTTACTCTTTGAAGATAAAAGATGTATTGAAATTTAGCAAGATATGCACCTTGGATTGAAGTTTTTTCAACTAACATCTTTCATTTTTGGAGGTCATTTCAATATCTCAACCTTATCATGTTCAAATACAACACCATATATGTAGAATATATGACCATTTTGCAACTTCTCAAACATGTAGTAGGTGCAATAATTATTTGAATTTTGAAATGCACAGAAGTGTCATTGGATTGGACTCAAGACAAACACAAATTTTTGTAACTATTGAAATACATCAATTCTTACACCTT
The DNA here is from genome assembly GCA_963971425.1 of Bryoerythrophyllum caledonicum. NCBI lineage: Eukaryota > Viridiplantae > Streptophyta > Bryopsida > Pottiales > Pottiaceae > Bryoerythrophyllum > Bryoerythrophyllum caledonicum. The sequence goes on along the minus strand of OZ020526.1, from coordinate 17,894,486 downwards.
GTATGTCAAATACACAAAAAACATCATGTGTCAATTCATGTTCCTTTGGTGTCAATTTATAACATTCTTCTTTGAAATTTTTACTATAGATGGGCATTTCTAAAACCATTTCAATAGACTTGGATTAACTTGAAGATTCATCAATTGTTAATAGTAAAATATTGTTTCAATTAGACTTTCAACGTCTTATCTTTGAGAGAAGCATCGGTTAACTAAGTCTAGACTTTGACTTGAATTCAAGATTGTAGACTGAAATTATCATCTAGAGAATGTTTGCTTAAAAGGAAGTAGAGAATGTTTTATTGTGAGTTTGCAGTACTTGTGAAGTATTCCAAGCATTGTTGTTGATAGAGAACAATAAAAAATGACAATAAGGAACAAATTTAAGCTATAGTGTGCCCATTTAGGGATTCCCATATGGAAGTTGCAGCTTGTACAACGATGAAAGCACGAACTTGAATTGGGATTTCTCCTTATCAATGTAGTAGTAGAGTACAAAAGTATAATATTCAATTACAAACAATATCATACAAAATATATGGAATGCCCTTGTAGGCAGCCACATGCAAACTTGCAAGAAATAGAAGTACTATGTCAATCTGAGATCTTTAATAATGTCCTTGACCCGTCTGGTTTCTAATTGTAAGTATCTAAGGTAATGGACGACAACCTTTTTGGGATTTAGGTATAGATCAAGATCTGCAACAACTACACTGCTAGGCCACAAGTATATTTTTGTCCTTCTATCAAGTGAGTACTTTTAAACATGTTAAAAAATAATAGTATTTGTATGGCCGTTGAGTACTCTTACTGCCACGAATGGAAAGAACTCACAATAATATACCACGGGATAGTTCAACCACCTTTTTCAACCTCAATGGAAGCACAAACGACCATATCCCGACCGCAAGATGGCCCAAGAGTATTCAAATAATATCCGTTGTCTTAAAAAAAGACAACAGTTGAGGACCGTGGAGAGAGATAACTATCACCTGCAAATTGAAAACCATGAAGATCCTATTAAATAGTGAACATGGAAATAAAGACATCCGGAGATCCCCTGATATTAAAAAGGATGTGGATTATACAACGGGTTCATTTGGAGATCGCCTTATAAGCAAAGACCATACCTAACTTGCGATAGGAACATTTTGCAGTTTATTGGGCGATGTTAATGCACAATAGTGTTAGAGGAAAATTGTGCAGGAATGTAGGGGCAAACTATAAGCAATAACTATTCAAAGGAAAGACCGTAGAGTACATGATTTACAAAATTTCACATTAAAATTTCAAAAAAATTACGGCCCTGACATAGTTATGGCGCCCAAATCACAAAATTTAATGTTCTGGAATGTCCAATGACATTCAAAGTCTGACTTTTTGTCTTTGTAACACCTTCTGAATAGCAATGAATAGAAGAGATCCTTTGTCTTCAAAAGGTGAGCCACTCGGCAGAGGATTTCTGTGAATATACTAAGGAACATCCTCGTTTGACAAAAATAGTTCATCAAGCCCAGGCTTTAGGTTGGCGTCCAAAAATGTGTCGATCTGGTCTCCATGCCATGAAGACAAATGAACTACGCTGTAGGGATTGTTGAATACGTTTTTGTAAGCAATATTGTCCATTAGCACAACGTCTTTGAGAGACTAAGGTTTCGCAATATTTTAGTAATATGCTATGTTCTAAAAAGAAATGGGCTTGTCTGGTTTATTTGGATTCCTATGCGTCGATTCATAGCATTTAGTCTGGGTATAAACCGTATGTCTTTTGCCATGAAAGTAGCTTAGTTTTGGAGTGCGTTAAGAATTTTTGGCATATTTTTTTCAGTGACACTGCTCCAGATTGATAGAACAACCTTCTCCCGTACCCATTCCTAGAAGTTTCTACATCCGGGTCTAAGTTTGATATCCCATTTTATTCCCCTACAAAACTCTCATCTAAAGACAAAAACTCCATTCAAGTCAAGAACAACATGTTACCTTATCCCTTTGAACAAGAAAAAATACGATGGGCTTCATTTGACCTGAACCAAATATTACCATACGCAGCCCCACATAAGAAAATTGTCCACCTATAAAACTATAGCATATTGTTTACAAAATATGAGGTTCAATGTGTGAATTTAGAAATGTTCGGAAAAAAGTTTAGCACCATTTACTAGACGAAACATTTACGTTTCACCTCTAGCACCTATCTTATCAGAATGGGTCACCTCACAAGTAATGTCTATGGCGGACTCGGGAACTGTGTCATTTCTCTCCATGCCATCCTTCTTAATTGAAGGCCCTCATAAAATCCTGATTATCAAATTTGTAATTGTCAAAATCGGCTTTGTAAAGAAACAAGAGCACTTGCTTAATTGCTTGAAATTCTGGAGAGATGATTGGAATGGGGTTGTTGCCCCTATACTTCTTTGGATTAACCTTCTTCCTTTTCAACGCCACCTTTTTTGCAATTCCAAGATCATTATTTGCCTTCTGACTAAACGGATCAACCTTCTTCATGGTGCTTTCTCATAGAGGTGATTCCATGATAGGAAAATCATCTTGGCCTTGTAATGTTGCCAAAACAAAAGTTCTAAGCTACTATAGCTCCACACGTCAATAAGCTCTATTATGTTCAAATTTAGCCCCAACTGCTCCATCTTGTCTGCAACGTCCATAGTTCTATCATTAGATTTTGTCCTGATGCCAAGTACAAAGAACTTTGGTCGTTCTAAAGAAATGGAACCAGAGCTCTCATATCCTCCTATTCACTCTCGTCCCATACTATTAATCAAAAGTTGGCCTCACGACTCACAACTTTCAGAACCACTATGTTACTTTGAGAATGGCTACAAGTTCTAAGACTTGGTTCCAATTCCTTTTATCAAGTCCTCCTAGACTACAAGAATAGGCCAACTCGGTACTCGTAGATCTACTGAACTAGCCACGACGCTACCTCCGAGATGGTCGCACCATTTTTTCCGCTCACTGTGTCATCCACATTGCTAGCACGGTGTCTAGAGAGTGTTTACCATATTATATGCTTACCTTCTTGTATGTTTACGCAGTGTCCATAGCGTGTGTTTACTGCATTATGAGCTTGACGTATTAACCACTATGTGTGAGGTGAGCTTCATATTTATTGGCAATTGTTCTCTGTTGAGTGTTAATTATAATTGTATGTATTTTTTTGCGCAAGCCATAGAAGATAGAAATGACAATGTTTTTGGAGAGGATTCTCGAAGGGATCATTGTATGCTTCCTAGATAATTGATTGATTAACCCTCACCAACTGAACTGCGCCTCTCTGCGCCGCTTTTGTTAGTAATTATCTAAATATAATCCTTCATATTTTTTCATTTCCTCTACTATGATGTGGTGAGGCATTGTTTGCACAAGAAATTTAGACGTGCATGTTCCAATTCATAACGGCAGTGGTGGATCTTAAGGTCGCAAATAGAATTTTTCAACCGATCCTTACGCTTGCCTTTTCTTAAACTACTTTGTCTACTCCATCTGCAACATGTTTGCAATTCTACACTTTTCACCCTCATCATTACTACCTGTGCAGACCTAGTCCACTTGGTATATTTTTTCAATTTTTTTGCTCATTTCAGGCAATCTATGTTTTGAGGTTCCAAGTTTTGATTTAATGTTGGAATTTAATCTATGTTTTGAGGTCCCTAGAGCCATGGATTTTGATTTAATGTTGGAAATTTTATTGACCTAGTTTGCAGCAGAGGGCGGTTAATTTGAAAATAAGAATTATTTTTTGGTTATGTGATATTAGATACCCTGTAGTCCTGGATGGTAGGAGCTCCTTAAAAAGAAATTAACTTTAACTTTAGATTAGTAGTACTAATCTACTTTAGCTTTAACTTTAACTTATCTTTTTCTTTTATTCCATCTTTAACTTTAACTTTTACAAAAAATGCACAACTTTTTACACTCTGTGCTTGCAACCCCACACTCAACGCTCACCGCTCTGCGCACTCAAAATAGCTTTGTCCTCCACGGCCATAGGGTTCCTACAACCCTCACCAAACTCACTCAACACCCCCTTCTTAAAAGTACCTCCTTAGGTACTTTGGTATACAAACAAATAAATCAAATAATAGAAGGAACCCACGGCTATAGGCCCTCTACCGTCACCTTTCGCTTTAATTTTCACTTTCTGATTAATATTATTTCCAACTTTATCAAGAACTTTTTCCAAAAATTGCCCAACTTTTTTGCTCTAGGCTCACTGCTCACCGCTCACCGCTCTACGCACGCAAAATAGCTTCGTCCGTACTTCCCGTCGCCTCAACTATGTTTCTGGAGACCGTCCACTTCCTCTTGTATTTCAGAATCTGTGAAATGAGGTACAACAACCTTCTGAAGTTGATCTACTCGAGAGATCTCCCTCGGAACATTCAAGACAGGTGGGTTCATACCTACCTCGAGGTTGGGGTTTAGTGGCATGCAACATGTCCACGGCCATTTCTACAATATTTCTCGAGGATTTCTAGGGATCCGAGATTATTGTCATTGACGATTGCACAGAGAGGGCTAGATTCCTATATGATGAGTTGCGCAACTGTTTCCAAGGACATATGTTGACCACTGAGATGGCATGTGGAACAAGGAATGCTCTAGATATCGTATAAGATATGGAAGAGGTGATTGGTGGAAAAATGCAAGAGGACGACGATGAGAAGGAACAAACTTTGCACGAGAGATTGCCACGTTCATCTAGATCAAAATATTCCTCGACTGACAATAGCTCGGCCAACAAGTAATCAAGCACCAATGAAGAAGAAGTGGATAAATCTCCTGCAAAGAAGAGGATTCCATCAACGCAGCCGGCGCTGGGAGATACTTTTGGAGAGACGCTAGGCACACCTGTAGGGAGGATGAAAGATATGGGTGAAGTGGATGTTGGCTTGGTGGCAGTGGGAGGAGAAGCAAATACTGTTGCTTCTCAAAGGCTTGAGATGGAAGAAGAAGCATCCGACTCGCTAGAATTTTTCACGGTGCAGATGAGGGTTCGGCAACCTTCGGGGCGTTCTCAATCAAAGTCAGGATTAGAAATACATGAGAGGGTCAAAGGTACTGGAAGTGATACGGGACCTATATTGCCTTTTGTTCCAAGATCTGGCGTATTAGAAGACATCGCTGCATTTCAAGGGGCCTTCTCTTTAGACCGAGAGATGTCGTTCAAGGATGGTTTTTACTATAATGATGATGGCATAAGGCACACGCGGCAAGGTGAACGTGGCAATTACTAATATGTTGAGTCTGCGTCCATTAGTCTTGGATATACCTTAGATCGTCTTGTGGATGCTCATGAATTGGCTGCTATGGTAGAAAATGTCATAGGACACGTGGAGGAAGTCGCTTCGCCATAGAATGATGAGAGTCCTTATGCTATAGCATAGCGCAACAAGCATGATGTTTAGGTGGGTGATAGGTTAGTATGATATGTTTGATTTTAGTATGATATGTTCGATCTCAGTATTTCTTTGCGGTAGTTTTGAATTGTTTGATTATGTATGTTTTTGGATATAATAAACAGTGAGGTTCCTCATTCTTTCTCACTAAATTGTGTGTTTCATTATTGTGTCTCTTATAAATTGCATTTATAGTGAGAGACTCTGAAATCATATGATAATATAGAATGTGTATCTACAAAATGTAAGTACATGCTTGTTATAATCTTAAAAGGAACAAAAATTGGATTAGTAATTATATAATTTCTATAGGTCCGAGAAAATAGAGAATATATATATATCTTACATGCAGATGAAAGAGCCAATGTTTAATGCTAGAGACATATAAATTTGGTACAAAAGCGATACTAAATTTATTTTTTTATTTTTTTATTTTTCCAGAAAAAACTTGTTGTTTTTGAGCGCTGATCAATGCACTTGGCAAAGTGCATAATTGCTTAATTGCATGTTCTTTATATTTATCATGTTCTTATGCTGGTCTTCGTTTTATCTTAGTGGTCAATTTTTAGTTGTATCGGCTGTCGATGTGGATGCATATCGGAATGTGGGGTTGCAATCCTTGTAGCATGCCTTTGCAGTGGTTGCGTTGTCAAATATTAGTCAATTTATATTTTGTAAATGAAGAAAGAATATTTGTAAGAAGATATTGGGCCAAGTCTAGCCAAAGGTGTTGGTTGGCAATACTAAATTTATTAGAGGTTTTGTGGTTCTTAGTTTTCATTTTTGTGACTTCATTGCTAAACTGTGGGCAAGAGGCTTGCATATTTTGTAAAGCTGTTTTATATTTCACAAGGCTTGCATACTTCGAAAATAAGTTTTATATTTTGCCAGAGTAGGAAGAATTATGCAGGAAATCTTGTGGTCTTTCACACTCGATTCTTGTCATATCATTTGTAGGACTGCTATCATTATTGTTTTGCATTATTTTAGTCTAGTCAATGTTTCTTGAATGGGATTGATATATTCTATGTCTAGTATACCTAGTCTTGCATGAGAGAGTTACAACTGAAGTAAGGTTGTGGTTGTTTGACAGAATCCACGGCTCAGTTTGAGTGCAGCCCATAATATTGGAGAAGCAGTACAACAACAAGTGCAAATGCAACATCCAAATGTTACAGAGAGTTTTATCCACATAGATTTGTCTATTCATGACGTTTGGCAATTGAAGAACTTAACTTTTTGAAAGTGTTTTGTTGCATATATGAAGCTCCCAAGTTGTTGGAGTTTCAGAGTCTTTATATTTATGAACAGAAATACTGAATTGACTAGAGGAAATTTGCCAAAAGTTGACAAGTCAACACATTCTAGAGGCTAAAAATCCATGGAAGTGCATCTTTTTCCGCTTTACTGTGAAAGTCTGATAATCGCTAACTGTCGCCTCAACTTTCATGCTTATTTAGATCCAACGGATGGACGACCGACATCTTTAGTCCCTGGTGAAATGGAACTTGAGACTATATCTCTAGACTAGCATTATCACGGGCAGCATCTTGACGGTCATCTACGCCCAGATCATCATACTGATGTGCATCATGACGAAAACAAACATGATCATTACCACGACCATGACAAGAATGCTACGGGTAAAATTAGGGGAGGACCAATATCTGAATTTTTAGAGTTGGGTGGCACAGTGTCGAAGAAGGGCAATGGAGTATTTCACGGCAATATTTGTACCTTGCAGCATTCAGAAGTAGAACGCAGAGGACGATACGTACTTCACGCCAATTTCCGCGAGGCAAGTTTCTCCAGACTTTGTTACAATAATTTACTACAAAAAATTTACATGTCATTTTTTGCACGGGAAAGTGGTTGCGGAGGTGGAAGTCTCCTTGGACCCTGCCATTTCCATCAGGTACCACCACATTTCAATTCATGAACTATTTGTCTCTATTCAAGTCATTTCTATACCTTCTGTGCTGAAAGATTTACTTGCTCATTTTTGTTGTCTTTGTAGAGATGCTATGCAACATGCAAGTGACCTGGAGGCTTGTGTTTTCCTCAACGTAAGTGATCTATCAGCGGTCCGAGTTCAACTGAATCTGAGTAGTGGCTATTCTGATTCTCATTCTAAATAGAAGCAGAACCTCCAATTCAACTCTTCAAGGGCATTAATTCTTGATGCCAATAATTCGACACATACTGAGTTGTATACTATCCCTCCTGAATTTGTTTTGGGACTGGATTTAAAAGAGCCGCCGGAGTTTGGACAGTGCCTAGCCTTTAGAAGATTTTCCGGAATTAAAATTTTGGAAATCACCCGGTTCGAACCGATTTGCAAAATACAAATGTACCAGGCCACTACCAATGTGGATATGCAGTTAGATATCCTTGTTACCTTTAGAGCATGCCTTACACATTTTGTTAACCCTAGTCGAAAGGTCACGAAGGCCTAGTTCAGACTTAGGTAGGAGCACCAATTTCCCTTAGAGACTCATTCCGTCATCATCTAACATAAATAGTGACTGCCAAAACTGAGTACAAACACAACATACTGAAATTCAACAAACAATGTAAAGAAATTGGATGCACCAAAAATGAAACCATAAATTGCATAGGATTACCATTGCAATCAGTCATACTTCCATGGGGATGGAGGTCTATTACACACAAGTATGCATGTACAAAAAAAAGTAAAGTGAAATTGAGTCCAAAACTCAATTTTACTCACACTAGTTGGAACAAAGTTAAAAATTTGTCCACCTACCCTTAGCAGCTATAAAAGCTGCAATGCGCTTAGGCATGCTTCTATACAAGTTCTTACACTCATTGGGAGTAATTGAAGCCCAACAATCCTCAACACGCTCCCACAATTCTAACATTCCTTTGGAAGGTCTCTTATATTGGTTCAGCCGATGTTTTAAAGTTGCCCACAAGTGTTCGATTGGATTCAAGTCTGGAGATTGCGCCGGCCACTTCAAAAGAGTGAATTCTTGCAAATTCAGCCAACGGCGCACACTTTTGGATGTATGTTTCAGGTCATTATCCTGTTGAAAAATCAAATTGGGAGGATCTAAATTATATGCATGCAGTGTATGAATCAGTTCTCGCTCTAAAATTTCTCTGTACATGTACTAATCCATTCTTCCCTCAATCCTATACATCATACCAGGGCCACTTGGAGTCATGCAACCCTACATCATCACTCCCCCACCTCTAGGGTTGTCAGGACGCTCGACGTCCCTGACGTGCGGACGTTCGGACGGAGGACGTCCTCGGGCCTATCAGGACGTCCGGTGACATAACGAGTTTCGTCAGTTTACCCGGGGGTAAATAGCCGTCCGCAGCCCCGGCCAATCGCCCATTCTGTCCGCTTGGGCCAACCGCACGGCCGTCCGTTGTCCGCCGCGGCCGACTGCATGGCCGTCTACTTCGGGAGACCGGCGTCCGTCGTCCGCCGTCCGCTCGCCGTACGCCGCGGCGGACGACCTTCTTACGACAGCTCCCCGTCCGCTATTAGATTGACAATCTATTGTCTCCCAGCGGTCAGAACCACCGTGAGTATAAGAAAAAC